>CM059434.1:78119952-78529561 GCA_030390025.1 Squalus acanthias | reverse complement strand
CCCTATGATTTTTCTCCGGGGTTGTGAAAACAACCTACGTTTTTAGAGCGCCTTTCACAGAGCTGTGTCCCAAGGCACAAGCAGGAAGCAGGACAGAGGTTAGAGGACGTGACTGACCAGAGCAATGATCAAAGAGTGAATTTTCAGGAAATATTTGAAGGAAGAAACAGAAAGAGTGAGATAGAGAGAGAGACAGAGAGGGAGATAGAGAGACAGAGTCTGATCTCGGGGGGTTTTGATCTCGGGGGGTTTTGATCTCGGGGGGTTTTGATCTCGGGGGGTTTTGATCTCGGGGGGTTTTGATCTCGGGGGGGTTTTGATCTCGGGGGTCTGATCTCGGGGGGTTTTGATCTCGGGGGGTTTTGATCTCGGGGGGTCTGATCTCGGGGGGTTTTGATCTCGGGGGGGTTTTGATCTCGGGGGGGTTTTGATCTCGGGGGGTTTGATCTCGGGGAGTCTGATCTCGGGGAGTCTGATCTCGGGGGTTTTGATCTTGGGGGGTTTTGATCTCGGGGGGTTTTGATCTCGGGGGGTTTTGATCTCGGGGGGTCTGATCTCGGGGGGAGTCTGATCTCGGGGGTTCTGATCTCGGGGGGTCTGATCTCGGGGGGTCTGATCTCGGGGGGTTTTGATCTCGGGGAGTCTGATCTCGGGGGGTCTGATCTCAGGGGGTCTGATCTCGGGGGGTTTTGATCTCGGGGGGTTTTGATCTCGGGGGGTTTTGATCTCGGGGGGTCTGATCTCGGGGGGTTTGATCTCGGGGGGTTTTGATCTCGGGGGGGTTTTGATCTCGGGGGGTTTTGATCTCGGGGGGGTTTTGATCTCGGGGGGTCTGATCTCGGGGGGTTTTGATCTCAGGGGGTTTGATCTCGGGGGGTTTTGATCTCGGGGGGTTTTGATCTCGGGGGGTTTTGATCTCGGGGGGTTTTGATCTCGGGGGGTTTTGATCTCAGCGGTTTTGATCTCGGGGGGGTTTTGATCTCGGGGGTTTTGATCTCGGGGGGTCTGATCTCGGGGGGGTTTTGATCTCGGGGGTTTTGATCTCGGGGGGTTTTGATCTCGGGGGTTTTGATCTCGGGGGGGTTTTGATCTCGGGGGGTCTGATCTCGGGGGGGGTTTTGATCGCGGGGGGTTTTGATCTCAGGGGGTTTTGATCTCGGGGGGTTTTGATCTCGGGGGGTCTGATTTCGGGGGGGGGTCTGATCTCGGGGGGTCTGATCTCGGGGGATTTTGATCTCGGGGGGGTTTTGATCTCGGGGGTTTTGATCTCAGGGGGTTTTGATCTCGGGGGGTCTGATCTCGGGGGGGGTCTGATCTCGGGGGGTCTGATCTCGGGGGATTTTGATCTCGGGGGGGTTTTGATCTCGGGGGTTTTGATCTCAGGGGGTTTTGATCTCGGGGGGGTTTTGATCTCGGGGGTTTTGATCTCGGGGGGTCTGATCTCGGGGGGGTTTTGATCTCGGGGGGTCTGATCTCGGGGGATTTTGATCTCGGGGGGGTTTTGATCTCGGGGGTTTTGATCTCAGGGGGTTTTGATCTCGGGGGGTTTTGATCTCGGGGGGTTTTGATCTCGGGGGGTCTGATCTCGGGGGGGGTCTGATCTCGGGGGGTCTGATCTCGGGGGATTTTGATCTCGGGGGGGTTTTGATCTCGGGGGTTTTGATCTCGGGGGGTTTTGATCTCGGGGGGTTTTGATCTCGGGGGGTCTGATCTCGGGGGTTTTGATCTCGGGGGGTTTTGATCTCGGGGGGGTTTTGATCTCGGGGGGGTTTTGATCTCGGGGGGTCTGATCTCGGGGGGGTTTTGATCTCGGGGGGTTTTGATCTCGGGGGGTCTGATCTCGGGGGGTTTTGATCTCGGGGGGTCTGATCTCGGGGGGGTTTTGATCTCGGGGGGTTTTGATCTCGGGGGTTTTGATCTCGGGGGGTTTTGATCTCGGGGGGTTTTGATCTCGGGGGGTTTTGATCTCGGGGGGTTTTGATCTCGGGGGGTTTGATCTCGGGGGGTTTTGATCTCGGGGGGTCTGATCTCGGAGGGGTTTTGATCTCGGGGGATTTTGATCTCGGGGGGTTTTGATCTCAGGGGGTTTTGATCTCGGGGGATTTTGATCTTGGGGGGGGTTTGATCTCGGGGGGTTTTGATCTCGGGGGGTTTTGATCTCGGGGGGTTTTGATCTCGGGGGGTTTTGATCTCGGGGGGTTTTGATCTCGGGGGGTTTTGATCTCGGGGGGTTTTGATCTCGGGGGGGTTTTGATCTCGTGGGGTCTGATCTCGGGGGGTTTGATCTCGGGGGGGTTTTGATCTCGGGGGGGTTTTGATCTCGTGGGGTCTGATCTCGGGGGGTTTGATCTCGGGGGGGGAGTCTGATCTCGGGGGGGTCTGATCTCGGGGGGTTTTGATCTCGGGGGGGTTTTGATCTCGGGGGGTTTTGATCTCGGGGGTTTTGATCTCGGGGGGGTTTTGATCTCGGGGGGTTTTGATCTCGGGGGGTTTGATCTCGGGGGATTTTGATCTTGGGGGGGTTTTGATCTCGGGGGGTCTGATCTCGGGGGGTTTTGATCTCGGGGGGTTTTGATCTCGGGGGGTTTGATCTCGGGGGATTTTGATCTTGGGCGGGTTTTGATCTCGGGGGTCTGATCTCGGGGGGTTTTGATCTCGGGGAGTCTGATCTCTGGGGGTTTTGATCTCGGGGGGTTTTGATCTCGGGGGGTTTTGATCTCGGGGGGTTCTGATCTCGGGGGGGTTTTGATCTCGGGGGGGTTTTGATCTCGGGGGGTCTGATCTCGGGGGGTTTTGATCTCGGGGGGTTTTGATCTCGGGGGGTTTTGATCTCGGGGGGGTTTTGATCTTGGGGGGTCTGATCTCGGGGGGGTTTTGATCTCGGGGGGTTTGATCTCGGAGGGGTTTTGATCTCGGGGGGTCTGATCTCGGGGGGTTTTGATCTCGGGGGGTCTGATCTCGGGGGGGTTTTGATCTCAGGGGGTTTTGATCTCGGGGGATTTTGATCTTGGGGGGGGTTTGATCTCGGGGGGTTTTGATCTCGGGGGGTTTTGATCTCGGGGGGTCTGATCTCGGGGGGGGTTTGATCTCGGGGGGTTTTGATCTCGGGGGGTTTTGATCTCGGGGGGTTTTGATCTCAGGGGGTTTTGATCTCGGGGGGGTTTTGATCTCGGGGGGTTTTGATCTCGGGGGGTTTTGATCTCGGGGGGTTTTGATCTCGGGGGGTTTTGATCTCGGGGGGTTTTGATCTCGGGGGGTTTTGATCTCGGGGGGGGTTTTGATCTCGGGGGGTTTTGATCTCGGGGGGTTTTGATCTCGGGGGGTTTTGATCTCGGGGGGTCTGAGCTCGGGGGGTTTTGATCTCGGGGGGTTTTGATCTCGGGGGTTTTGATCTCGGGGGGTCTGATCTCGGGGGGTCTGATCTCGGGGGGTTTTGATCTCGGGGGGGTTTTGATCTCGGGGGGTTTTGATCTCGGGGGGGTTTTGATCTCGGGGGGTCTGATCTCGGGGGGTTTTGATCTCAGGGGGTTTGATCTCGGGGGGTTTTGATCTCGGGGGGTTTTGATCTCGGGGGGGTTTTGATCTCGGGGGGTCTGATCTCGGGGGGTTTTGATCTCGGGGGGTTTTGATCTCGGGGGGGTTTTGATCTCGGGGGTTTTGATCTCGGGGGGTTTTGATCTCAGCGGTTTTGATCTCGGGGGGGTTTTGATCTCGGGGGTTTTGATCTCGGGGGGTCTGATCTCGGGGGGGTTTTGATCTCGGGGGTTTTGATCTCGGGGGGTTTTGATCTCGGGGGTTTTGATCTCGGGGGGGTTTTGATCTCGGGGGGTCTGATCTCGGGGGGGTTTTGATCGCGGGGGGTTTTGATCTCAGGGGGTTTTGATCTCGGGGGGTTTTGATCTCGGGGGGTCTGATTCGGGGGGGGGTCTGATCTCGGGGGGTTCTGATCTCGGGGGGTTTTGATCTCGGGGGGGTTTTGATCTCGGGGGGTTTTGATCTCGGGGGGTTTTGATCTCGGGGGGTCTGATCTCGGGGGGGGGTCTGATCTCGGGGGGTCTGATCTCGGGGGATTTTGATCTCGGGGGGGTTTTGATCTCGGGGGTTTTGATCTCAGGGGGTTTTGATCTCGGGGGGTTTTGATCTCGGGGGGTTTTGATCTCGGGGGGTCTGATCTCGGGGGTTTTGATCTCGGGGGGTTTTGATCTCGGGGGGTTTTGATCTCGGGGGGGTTTTGATCTCGGGGGGTCTGATCTCGGGGGGTTTTGATCTCGGGGGGTTTTGATCTCGGGGGGTTTGATCTCGGGGGGTTTTGATCTCGGGGGGTCTGATCTCGGAGGGGTTTTGATCTCGGGGGATTTTGATCTCGGGGGGTTTTGATCTCAGGGGGTTTTGATCTCGGGGGATTTTGATCTTGGGGGGGGTTTGATCTCGGGGGGTTTTGATCTCGGGGGGTTTTGATCTCGGGGGGTTTTGATCTCGGGGGGTTTTGATCTCGGGGGGTTTGATCTCGGGGAATCTGATCTCGGGGGGGTTTTGATCTCGGGGGGTTTTGATCTCGGGGGGTTTTGATCTCGGGGGGTTTTGATCTCGGGGGGGTTTTGATCTCGTGGGGTCTGATCTCGGGGGGTTTGATCTCGGGGGGGGAGTCTGATCTCGGGGGGGTCTGATCTCGGGGGGTTTTGATCTCGGGGGGGTTTTGATCTCGGGGGGGTTTTGATCTCGGGGGGTTTTGATCTCGGGGGGGTTTTGATCTCGGGGGGTTTTGATCTCGGGGGGTTTGATCTCGGGGGATTTTGATCTTGGGGGGGTTTTGATCTCGGGGGGTCTGATCTCGGGGGGTTTTGATCTCGGGGGGTTTTGATCTCGGGGGGTTTGATCTCGGGGGATTTTGATCTTGGGCGGGTTTTGATCTCGGGGGGTCTGATCTCGGGGGGTTTTGATCTCGGGGAGTCTGATCTCTGGGGGTTTTGATCTCGGGGGGTTTTGATCTCGGGGGGTTTTGATCTCGGGGGGTTCTGATCTCGGGGGGGTTTTGATCTCGGGGGGGTTTTGATCTCGGGGGGTCTGATCTCGGGGGGTTTTGATCTCGGGGGGTTTTGATCTCGGGGGGTTTTGATCTCGGGGGGGTTTTGATCTTGGGGGGTCTGATCTCGGGGGGGTTTTGATCTCGGGGGGTTTTGATCTCGGAGGGGTTTTGATCTCGGGGGGTCTGATCTCGGGGGGTTTTGATCTCGGGGGGTCTGATCTCGGGGGGGTTTTGATCTCAGGGGGTTTTGATCTCGGGGGATTTTGATCTTGGGGGGGGTTTGATCTCGGGGGGTTTTGATCTCGGGGGGTTTTGATCTCGGGGGGTCTGATCTCGGGGGGGGTTTGATCTCGGGGGGTTTTGATCTCGGGGGGTTTTGATCTCGGGGGGTTTTGATCTCAGGGGGTTTTGATCTCGGGGGGGTTTTGATCTCGGGGGGTTTTGATCTCGGGGGGTTTTGATCTCGGGGGGTTTTGATCTCGGGGGGTTTTGATCTCGGGGGGTTTTGATCTCGGGGGGTTTTGATCTCGGGGGGGGTTTTGATCTCGGGGGGTTTTGATCTCGGGGGGTTTTGATCTCGGGGGGTTTTGATCTCGGGGGGTCTGAGCTCGGGGGGTTTTGATCTCGGGGGGTTTTGATCTCGGGGGTTTTGATCTCGGGGGCTCTGATCTCGGGGAGTCTGATCTCGGGGGGTTTTGATCTCGGGGGGTTTTGATCTTGAGGGGTCTGATCTCGGGGGGTTTTGATCTCGGGGGGTTTTGATCTCGGGGAGTCTGATCTCGGGGGGTCTGATCTCGGGGGGTTTTGATCTCGGGGGGTCTGATCTTGGGGAGTCTGATCTCGGGGGGTTTTGATCTCGGGGGGTTTTGATCTCGGGGGGTCTGATCTCGGGGGGTTTTGATCTCGGGGGGTTTTGATCTCGGGGAGTCTGATCTCGGGGGGTCTGATCTCGGGGGGGTTTTGATCTCGGGGGGTTTTGATCTCGGGGGGTTTTGATCTCGGGGGGTCTTGATCTCGGGGGGTTTTGATCTCGGGGGGTTTTGATCTCTGGGGGGGTTTTGATCTCGGGGGGGTTTTGATCTCGGGGGGGTTTTGATCTCGGGGTGGTTTTGATCTCGGGGGGTTTGATCTCGGGGGGTTTTGATCTCGGGGGGGTTTTGATCTCGGGGTGGTTTTGATCTCGGGGGGTCTGATCTCGGGGAGTTTTGATCTCGGGGGGTCTGATCTCGGGGGGTTTTGATCTCGGGGGGTTTTGATCTCGGGGGGGTTTTGATCTCGGAGGGTCTGATCTCGGGGGGTTTTAATCTCGGGGGGTCTGATCTCGGGGGGTTTTGATCTCGGGGGGTTTTGATCTCGGGGGGTTTTGATCTCGGGGGGTTTTGATCTCGGGGGGTTTTGATCTCGGGGGGGTTCTGATCTCGGGGGGTCTGATCGCGGGGAGTCTGATCTCGGGGGGTCTGATCTCGGGGGGTTCTGATCTCGGGGGGTTTTGATCTCGGGGGGTCTGATCTCGGGGGGTTTTGATCTCGGGGGGTTTTGATCTCGGGGGGTTTTGATCTCGGGGGGGTTTGATCTCGGGGGGTGTTTTGATCTCAGGGGGTTTTGATCTCGGGGGGGTTTTGATCTCGGGGGGTTTTGATCTCGGGGGGTTTTGATCTCGGGGGGTTTTGATCTCGGGGGGTGTTTTGATCTCAGGGGGTTTTGATCTCGGGGGGGTTTTGATCTCGGGGGGTTTTGATCTCGGGGGGTTTTGATCTCGGGGGGTGTTTTGATCTCGGGGGGTTTTGATCTCGGGGGGTTTTGATCTCGGGGGGTTTTGATCTCGGGGGGTTTTGATCTCGGGGGTTTTGATCTCGGGGGGTTTTGATCTCGGGGGGTTTTGATCTCGGGGGGTTTTGATCTCGGGGGGTCTGATCTCGGGGGTTTTTGATCTCGGGGTGTTTTGATCTCGGGGGGTTTTGATCTCGGGGGGTTTTGATCTCGGGGGATTTTGATCTCGGGGGATTTTGATCTTGGGGGGGGTTTGATCTGGGGGGTTTTGATCTCGGGGGGTTTTGATCTCGGGGGGTTTTGATCTCGGGGGATTTTGATCTTGGGGGGGGTTTTGATCTCGGCGGGTTTTGATCTCGGGGGGTTTTGATCTCGGGGGGTTTTGATCTTGGGGGGTCTGCTCTCGGGGGGGTTTTGGTCTCGGGGGGTTTTGATCTCGGGGGGTTTTGATCTCGAGGGGGTTTTGATCTTGGGGGGGGTTTTGATCTCGGGGGGTTTTGATCGCGGGGAGTCTGATCTCAGGGGGTTTTGATCTCGGGGGGTTTTGATCTCGGGAGGTTTTTATCTCGGGGGGTCTGACCTCGGGGGGTCTGACCTCGGGGGGTCTGATCTCGGGGGGGTCTGACCTCGGGGGGTCTGACCTCGGGGGGTCTGACCTCGGGGTTCTGAACTCGGGGGGTCTGATCTCAGGGGTTCTGACCTTGGGGTGTCTGATCGAACCTAGCCTCAGCAGCAGGCGCTAAGGGGCCAAGTTTCATGGCTTGCGTGTGGAAGGAGCAGGTTTTATTGGTCAAATTTGAATTCCAGCACAATTCAGGCTCTCTCCCAATACTCTTACTCATTTACACAAATTATTTACATGTCTAGACTGCTGGACCACGGCTACGATGCCTTCTGAGAAATAATGGCTCAAATTCCTTACGCAGGGCCGGGTCCTAGGATCTGTCACACTTAATATCCTTTTACATGGCCCTGCACAGTGTGTGTCAGCTGGCTATTTAATGTGTCACATTAAACCCAATTCTACCCTCAACTCACTTTCCACCTAATCAGTAGCGACCTTTTTCTTTTTCTTCAATAACTTTGAACAGAACAAAGAGAAACTCATAGAACAAAATGATAATATTATTCCTGGAGTCCACCAAACACTCCAGTCCCTGCGGTGCCCACCGGTCGCTGAAGGCCCCAAGCCTAGACACCGCGTTCTCCTTCTCCAGGGTCACCCGGGCACGGGCAAGACCGCGGCAGAGAGGCAGCCAGTCGGAGTGACCCTCCCGCACCCCATGGGCCCTGTCCATCCTGGGCCTATGGATTCCCACCTTGGTCAGGTCCAGCAGCACGCCTCACGAGAAGGCCGCCCTCTGCACCAAAGGTCAGGAGCGTGGGATTGAAGTGGAGCCCGAAGCTGAGGAGCAGCCTCCTTAAATAATCAAATGGGGGCTGCAACCTCTCGCACTCAAGACTCATCCAGGCCGCAGCAGTGGGAACGCCGGTTGATTTGTGTTCCATCCTCTCATCCAGGAACCACTGAGGCCAACTGTAGCTCCTTACATCTTAGGAGTATTTTTAGCATGTTGCAAAGTTCGACTGTAGTATTTAGAAGAGTTACTATGAGATCACGGTAAAGCAGTGGGATATCGCATAGCCATTGTCCAATACTAGAAAGATTCAAGTTGACACTTAAGTTTATTCTGGAATTAACACATAAGAACATAAGAAATAGGAGCAGGAGTAGGCCACTTGGCCCCTCGAACCTGCTCCGCCATTTAATGAGATCATGGCTGATCTGATCTTGGGCTCAGCTCCATTTCCCTGCCCTCTCCCCATAACCCATCGCTCCCTTATTGTTCAAAAATCTGTCTATCTCCACCTTAAATATACTCAATGACTCAGCCTCCACAGCTCTCTGGGCAGAGAATTCCACAGATTTACGACCCTCTGAGAGAAGAAAGTCCTCCTCATCTCAGTTTTAAATGGGCGACACCTTAGTCTGAAACTATGCCCTCTAGTTCTAGATTCCCCCATGAGGGGAAACATCTTCTCTGCATCTACCTTGTCGAGCCCCCTCAGTATCTTATATGTTTCAGTAAGATTACCTCTCATTCTTCTAAACTCCAATGAGTATAGGCCCAACCTGCTCAACCTTTCCTCATAAGACAACCCCTTCATCTCAGAAATCAACCTATTGAACCTTCTCTGAACTGCCTCCAATGCAAGTATATCCCTCCTTAAATAAGGAGACCAAAACTGCACGCAGTACTCCAGATGTGGTCTCACCAATACCCTGTACAGTTGTAGCAGGACTTCCCTGCTTTTATACTCCAGCCCCCTTGAAATAAAGGCCAACATTCCATTTGCCTTCCTGATTACTTGCTGTACCTGCATTTAAATAATAATTTGTTTTTTTATTTTTCTTACCAAAGTGGATAACCTCACACTTTCCCACATTATACTCCATCTGCCAAATGTTTGCCCACTCACTTAGTCTGTCTATATCCCTTTGCAGATTCTTTGGGCTGGATTTTCATTGACCTGTGGAGGTGGGTTTGGAGGCGTGTGGGGGGTTAAAATTGCGAAAACTGGCGGGCGGGCACAAGCCCGCCTCCACGCAATTTTCATTAAATCGTGTCTGCTCGTCCCGACTCCGTCCCGCCTCTAAGAGGCGGGATAGGCTGTTAAGGCCCTTAACAAGCACTAAATTACCTCTATAATGCCATTTTGAAAGGCCTTTGTGATTTTAACCCTTTTTCTTCGTGAAGTACACCTGTTCTGAACCACGAATGTGAAACCTGACGGGAGAAAATCTGGATGGCTGGCTGGGAGTGGTGGAGGAGACATATCTGGGAGTGGTGGTGCAAAAATATCTGGGAGTAGACTTAGGGCTGCTGCTGCTCATTTTGCATCCAGGTCCTCTCACAGCAAAGGCCAGGCAGTCTCTGAAGACCTTCAATGCAGCAGCAATGATGACATCATCAGAGGCGACTTTCAGACTGAAAACACTAATTGGGTCATGGGTTCCCACATGCTGGAACTCAATTGCCCAATTAGGTGAAAATCACATCAATCTCCCACATCCAATTGCAGTCGGGTGGATAAGATGAAAAGTGGATGACACGACCCCAACCCGCCCCAGTATCAAAATCCAGCACCATAGTGTCCTCTTCACAACTTGCTTTCCCACCTGTCTTTGTATCATCAGCAAATTTGGCTACATTACACTCAGTCCCTTCATCCAAGTCATTAATATAGATTGTAAATAGTTGAGGCCACAGCACTGATCCCTGTGGCACCCCACTAGTTACCGTTTGCCAACCAGAAAATAACCCATTTATCCCGACTCTCGGTTTTCTGTTAGTTAGCCAATCCCCTATCCATGCTAATATATTACCCCCAACCCCATGAGCTCTTATCTTGTGCAGTAATCTTTTATGTGGCACCTTATCAAATGCCTTCTGGAAATCCAAATACACGACATCTACTGGTTCCCCTTTATCCACCCTGCTCGTTACATCCTCAAAGAACTCCAGCAAATTTGTCAAACACGATTTCCCTTTCATAAAACCATGTTGACTCTGCTTGACTGTATTATGATTTTCTAAAGGTCCTGCTACCACTTCCTTAATAATGGACTCCAGCATTTTCCCAATGACAGATGTTAGGCTAACTGATCTATAGTGTCCTGCTTTCTGTCTCCCTCCTTTCTTAAATAGGGGCGTTACATTTGTGGTTTTCCAATCCGCTGGGACCTCTCCAGAGTCCAGGGAATTTTGGTATTTCTTGCTTGGCTCTGAGCTATTACAACAACAACAACTCTCCATGCTTCGTTGGTCTGTTACGTTTCTTGATCATTTTGATAAACTTACGGTGTTGCTGAAGGTATTTTAAGGCACTGTACAAGAGTCAGTGTTTTACCAGCTGTTTAATTTACCTCAATCTCTCTGACTGATGGTCTGTGTGGAATTCAGGAAGATGGTACGCAATAAAATACCAAGAGTTTTCTCAACTTGTTATTCAGCTCAAATCAAAGCGGTGTGTGGGTGGATTATGTCATCTCCCTGAAGCACAACAGAAATGACTTTCCTGCAAACACAATTGTGAATAATAACTGCCGAATGTTAACAAGCTCCGGAAAATTGTCATTTCAATGATTAGTTCTTGCACCCATGGATAGATCTGAAATGAGTGGCTCGAGGCCTTGATTCTATTGGTAAGGAGTCAAAAATAAAAAGCGTCATTAGCCCTTGAAACAGCACTTTTTTTCACATTCGAATGATAAAACAATTTCGTCAGCTTATATGGTTTCTTCACAAATAAACAGTGAGGAAGAGTATTACTTTACTGGAGCTATCAAATCCTGTCCCGCATCAGGTGAAAATAGTCAAAGGGGGGTGAAATTGGGTTGGGCCCGAAAACGGGCATCTGCTCGCGCCCTTTCAAAGTGGTCCAGGCAACCCACAAAATTCATGCTGCCTGCTCATTTACCTGATTGGAGCACTGATCTCAGCACTAAACGCGCTGCTGGTTGGCTTAGCACACAAGGGGGGCCAATATCGGCTGCAGTCTACTGGCCAATAAAATTTTGCCTAGACGCTCTGCACTTTGTAAAGGGGAGGTGCTTTGTTGCAGAAGTACCTCATTGTCATGCTGCATGCAGCCATGGCTCAACAGGAAGAGAAAGGGCAAGGAGATTCTCTGATGCAGCACTGGGGGCCTTGGTCCTGGAGGTGCACAGAAGAAGACAGGTCCTCTACCCGCAGGGGGTCAAGGAGGCCTTCCAGGCAGAACGCCAGAAGGCAGAGGGAGGAGATGGCAGAAGCCGTCAGTGCAACGTGTGTTGCCCCCAGGATCTGGATCCAGTGCCGCAAGAAGTTTAATGACCTCACATGAGTGGTCAAGGTGAGTGAATGCATCTTCAAATGCCATATCCCACAATCTGCACCACTAGCCTCACACACTGCTCAATGCACCACACCCCCATCACTCACCTACCAACAATCTCTAGCAATCACCACTCATACCGCACAATCATCATAGCTTCACCTCACCCTCATGCACTTACCACTGCTGTAAGCCTCACACCCACATCTCACACCTTGAACACACTGTCAGATATTCAACCGTGGCAGGCACATCACCCAAACACATTGCACCACACTCACTGTCACACTTGCAGGCCAAGGCGGCTCATAACTGCCGTGAGCAGCAGCAGACAGGCGGAGGGGAAGCACGTCTTCAAAACCTCATCGCGCTGGAGGAGACAGTGCTGGAGATAATTGGAGGCACCGTCATAGTGAGCGGGGAAGTTGAAAGCATTGATAATGATGGTATGCTCATACCTAATCCTTCTTCTCACATCCCACTTCCCCCTCGTGGCACAATCTCTTCTCACTTACAAGCTGCTAATGGTGTAAGCATGGACATCTTGCTTTCCCCCCCCCCCACTCCCCTCACCACAACCCAACCATTATGTCTTTCTCCTTTCAGATATCCAAGAACTGCCACCAGCCCAGCCTGTGCAGGAAGAAGTAGAGGAGGAGAGTGATGGAGAAGAAGAGGCACCATCACTCCATCTAACACTCCCAGGCACCAGCTCAGGAAATGGCACTGCACGGACTTTAGAGGGTAGTATAGAGGCGGAATCGGCACGTGGTGAGTCACTGGGCATGAGTGAACTGTAGCCAGGCCAGGGGGAAAGGGTAGCTCGGGTGCCAGCTTCCCGGAGGGCGAGTTCGTGCACCAGTTCTGCTGCACAGGTGACTTCGATGGGGCAACCTACACAATAAGGGTGATGGGCATGCAGACAGAAATGCTTGGTGCAATGGCAGGCCTGCCAGAGAGCCTCTTGTCAGTGTCAAGGAACATGGAGGAGTCCAGCTCCAACATTGCACGGGGCTTGGCACGGATAGAAGTGATGGGCAACTCCATTAGAACACATGTGGACCCAACCATGATGCTGGGTGTGATGGGCGTTGTTGCAGTTTCCATTGGAGCACAAGTGGAAGCGACCCAATGTCTGAGTGCTGCTGTGGAAGCTCAGACCTCTGCCATGCAAGCTCAAACTGCTGCCATCGTGGCTGCATTTACCAGTGTGGAAAGGGGCTTGCAGGGTCTTGCAGCAGTCCAGCAATCTGTCCTCCAACAGATTACTAGGATTGCTGAGGCGCCGCCCCAGGGGAGTGGCAGTGGCTCCGTGGAGCTTGAACCTGCTGTCCTCTCGCAGGTTGACAGCATTCGTCCTCCCACCACTGCCACTCCGCCAGTGCTCTTGCTGCTGCCTGTCAGCCAGCCAGCCCAGACTGCTGCCGCCCATGCCGAGGTGGTGCAGTCTACAGCCGGACCTTCTAGGCCCAGAGTTGCTCGAGGTCGTCCTGAAAGGCCATCTGTAGTCTCCCCCACTGAAAGTCAGCAGCCTTCCACCAGCCATGCTGCAGCCACTGGGGGAGCACTGCGTAGGAGCACAAGGATAGGCAATGGAACACAAAAGACAGACACTAAGGGAATGCACAGGGGGATTAGTTGTCTGTTATGTAGTTTTGAATTGATTAATTTATAAATTAAGTTTGGAATGTTTGTTTTGTGGTGGCTCTCATTTCAGCTTTGTGCCCCAGAGGACGCTGTGATCTTCCATGACAGAGAGATGGTAAGGTGGGGTAGTGTTGAGCAACGGGGATCTGGAGTTTCATTCAGGGGAACCGGATTCTGATGAGGTGCTCACGGACTGCCCGTCCGGAACGGGGATCTGCTGCCTGCCTCCTCCTCTTCCTCCTCCTCCTCCTCCTCTTCCTCCTCCTCCTCTTCCTCATGCTCGATAAGGTTCCCTGTGACAGCATGGGTCTCATTATATGATTGGGGTTGTGGAGGGGAGTCATCAGCCAGGTGTGGAGTGAATAGCCCTTGTCTCCGAGCAGCCACCCTCGGGTGGCTGGAAGATTGCTGGCACACCAGACTGACGCAGGATGAAGGCATCATGACTGCTGCCAGGATACCGGGCATTCACCATCATGATGTGCTGGGCGTGGGCGCACACCAACTGTACATTAAATGAGTGGTAGCCTTTGTGGTTGCCCTCTGGGACCTCCTGGATGCAGTGATGGACGGCGAACAGGGAGATGTTAGCTGTGTCTCCTGCTCCAGACTGGAAGGAGCCGGTGGCGAAAGATTGAGGGCCACAGTGACCTTGAGGGCCACTGGCAGCGCCGTCGTTGCCCTGCTCTGAGGCTGCAGGTCTGGTTCCAGGAGGTGGCAGAGTTCTGTGACCACCTTCTTGGTGTAGCGGAGCCTCCGAATACACTGCTCCTGGCCTAAGTGCAGGTAGGAGAAGCACTCTCGGAGGACCCGAGGTGGGTAAGGCCTCCTGCTGAGAGCCCTCCTGCCCCTCCTCCTCCTCCCTCTGCGAGCATCTTGTCGTCTGGTTTGCTGCCTCCGCTCCACCTCCCTGTCATACTCAAGCGTGAGGGGGACTGCAAGTAGAGCCCCCATGACTGGGAGCAAGTGGTCTGAGCAGAACCCTTTAAATGAGAAGCAAGGCCTTCTCCACTTGCAGCAACACTCCCCGTCACCTCACCAACTTTAAATAACTGTATAAAGCTCCAAACAGCTGCACAAACTTACACAGAGCCAGTAGAAATCAAAAAACAGGTCATCTGCAAGTTGTTGATGATCCCTTTAAATACTGATGATCCCTTTAAATACTGATGATCCCTTTAAATACTGCTGATTGGGGGGGTCCCTCGTTCAGCTGAACGAACGTTCAGCTGTTCGTGTTTTGGAGAGGACGTGCAGTCAAGCGGCGACATCCAGAATAGCAGGTCGTGCGTCAAATCAGCTTTGCACACTGATTGACGTCACGATCTGACTGATTAGCATTTTCATGGCGAACGCAGGCAACGGCCGCACTGCCAACCTGCCCAAAATGGCGGCGGCCATGGCTTCCGATTCAGTATCGCCCGTTATCGTTACCGCCCAAGACCAATATTCTACACGAATGTTTTCGCTGAACTGTAGTACCCTGGGATCTTTTACATCCACCTGAGAGGGCAGACGGGGCCTGGGTTTAACATCTCATCCAAAAGACGGCGCCTCTGACAGTGCAGCACTCCCTGGGAGTGTCAGCCTACATTATGGGCTGAAGTCTCTGGAGTCGGGCTTGAACCACGACCTTCTGATGTGCAATGGAAAATAGCACACAACATAATCAGAAAATCGACAGATCATGGAGCGTTAGTGCGATAGTAAATCAGTGCCCACTAGCAGTCATCAGCATATATGAAATGGTTTTCAATAGTGGGGAACAACATAAAGGGCTGACTTTATTGTGTTCATTAATTCATTAATTATTCACCGAAAATAAAAATCACATTGAATCAAAACTGCATTTACAAGCAGTATGTTTGGAGAACTAGTTAAGGAAGGTTAACACAGCCCACTGAGCAGAAACAGACTTTTCTTTTAAATGATTATGGTGTAGCACAACAACTGGAGAACCATCAATGTGATATTATCGTGCAGTGGGCAACAAATTTCAAACCACGCGTTTAGAATGCAAAAGTTTCTTTGAAAAGAAATAAGCTAAAGAGCCTGCGGTTTTCCCAGGTGATGCACAAGATTCACCAGAGCCTCGTTGCTCCAGGGATTGGGATCTGTCTCTCAGGAACCATCACGAAACATCTTCCAACTCCACTGGAATTTGAGGCAATCTCAGTTGTCTCCCTTTTGACAAACAGGAGCCAAGGATCGCCCTGAGGTTCCTCGGGTCGTGATCTTGACGGTTAGGCTAGGATCCCACCGGAAGGTGCTCCCCAGTGATGACCCCACCCTAACCGGAGATTGAGGAGGTCACTGGCAGTCATTTACACGGGCTACATGGGCACAAGTGCCACTTCAGGCACATCTCGGACAGCTCTTTCAGAGAGCCAGCACAGGCACGATGGGCTGAATGGCCTCCTTCTGTGCTGTAAGATTCTATGGGGGAAAAATTGGGTGGCGCCCATTTTGGGACGCTAACGTCGCCGGGGCGCTCCCTGAAAAAGTTAGCGCCCCAGACCACCGGGGCGCCGTGGAAACAGCCCGGCACTCAAGAGGAGCGATCGCAGCCGGCACCCCGCATAGAAATGTTAAAGGTGGGCAGGTGCTGGCAGTCGGCCAAAATAAAGATGGCCGCCCGGTGAACGGTGTGGGCGGGTGGGGTATGGGGTGGGTGGGGTGGGGGTGGGGGTGGGGGTGGAGGTGAGGGGTGGGGGTGGGGAGGGGGAGGGAGGTGGGGGAGTGGGGTGGGGTGGGGGTGGGGGTGGGGGGGTGGGGGTGGGGGTGGGGGTGGGGGTGGAGGTGAGGGGTGGGGGTGGGGAGGGGGAGGGAGGTGGGGGAGTGGGGTGGGGTGGGGGTGGGGGTGGGGGGGGTGGGGGTGGGGGTGGGGGTGGAGGTGGGGGTGGGGGGGTGGGGGTGGGGGTGGGGGTGGAGGTGAGGGGTGGGGGTGGGGAGGGGGAGGGAGGTGGGGGAGTGGGGTGGGGTGGGGGTGGGGGTGGGGGAGTGGGGTGGGGTGGGGGTGGAGGTGGGGGTGGGGGGGTGGGGGTGGGGGTGGGGGTGGAGGTGAGGGGTGGGGGTGGGGAGGGGGAGGGAGGTGGGGGAGTGGGGTGGGGTGGGGGTGGGGGTGGGGAACCCCCAACACATTGTCGTCACTGGAAGGCCCCGGATCTCATTAGCATCTTGGAGGTCGGACTCTCGCTACCTGGCTGGTAGGAGTGGGATTTCGGGCACAGGGGGGAATGGTGCCCAGCATAAAGTAAGGGGTGAAGGGGGTGGTGCGGAGGTGATTGTGGTCAAGGGAGGGGGCGGGAAGCCCAGTGCAGGGGAGGTCCTGGGACCTTTCTGGCCCCGATCTTGCCACCCGCCCGGTTTCACTGGCAGGATTGGGCAGGATCGTCTGATTCGCGGTTAACATTGCATCTTGGTCCAAATGTCATCAGACACCTGACTTTTAAATACTAATGAGGCACCCACCGGCCCGCACTCTCACCGGCCCGCAGCGGGTGCCTTACCCGTGGCCCGAATCAGAGGGGTTACAATGCCAGCGGGAATGCAGCAGGTAGCACCCAGCCGCCATTGCAATCCCCCGCCCACACCGTCTGCCCCCCATCCCCCGAACTGTCCCCCCCTCCCCACACCATACCATCCCACCCACCCCACACCCCACCCGCCCACACCGTTCACCCCCCCACTCCTGCCCGCACCATCACCCGTGCCACCCTTTCCCCCGAGGTGGGCAGGGTTAAAATCGGGGATATGGAATAGGATGTGAGGTTCGAGTTGCCATCAAAACCAATCAAGGTTAGGAAAGAGCAAAGTAACTCTTTTGAGGAATACGACTTGTTCACGGCACATTGGCATCAACACCACCAGAGCATCAGCCAGTCTGCACCCAAGGCGGGTCCACTGTGAGGAGCATCATGTCAGCCCCAGAGGTTACCTCAAACTGTACAAAGCCGACACCCGTTCACTCCCGGACCGTGACCATCCAGCCTCAGGCACACTGAGGCAGCCACAAAGAGACCACAAGCTATCCAGCTCAGTGCGAGGGAGGGGCGACCAGGAGAGGGAGGGAAGTGATCACGATTAGTGTGTGACCCTCAGGACATCCCAAAGCACTTTACAGCCAATGAACCGTTGTAATGTGGGAAACACGGCAGCCAATTTGCGCACAGCAAGAGTGCTACCCACTGAGCCAGATCTAACACCTCTGCACATAAGTTACATGCCGCTATATGTGATTTGATACCCGAGTGCAGCTGGAGGGATGTTACATGCAATACAAGCACAGACGATCCTCGACTGATGTTTAGCATTGTGTATCAAATCTTTGGGGCTAAATTGTATAATGCCCGAAAACGGGCGCGGGCAGATCGTGAAATTTGTGCAGCCTGCTCATTACCATGATTGAAGCGCTGAGCTCAGCGCTAAACGCACTGTTGTTCGCTCAGTGCTCAACAGGGGGCCCAATATCGTGGGAAGTCTGCTCTCGATTTAAAGGTTGCCTGCAGAGTGAAATGCTATCTGCACTTCTTAAAGGGGAGGTGCTCTGTGAAAGAAGTACCTCATTCTGACTGGAGCTAAGCAAAGGGGAAGTTAGCAATGTCGCAACAGGGCAGAGAAAGGGCACCTTGGTTCTCAGACACAGCACTGGAGGCCTTGGTGCAGGGAGTCTATAGGAGGAGGCAAGTCCTCATAACATAAGAACATAAGAAATAGGAGCAGGAGTAGGCCAATTGGCCCCTCGAGCCTGCTCCGCCATTCAATAAGATCATGGCTGATCTGATCCTAACTGCCAATCTACTATCACAGAACCATCTCCTGAACCTAACAGTATTGGACACACGAAATAGGAGCAGGATCAGGCTACATGGCCCCTGGGCCCGCTACGCTACCCACAGGGCCATGACCGATCCAAACCTAGACTCATGTCCAAATTCCTGCCCGCTCCCTGTAACCCTTAATTCCCTTTACTTCTAGGAAACTGTCTATTTCTGTTTTAAATTTATGTAAAGATGTAGCTTCTACAGCTTTTTGGGGCAGCATATTCCATGGACCTACCATCCTCTGAGTGAAGTAGTTCCTTCTCATCTCAGTTTTGAAAGAGCAGCCCCTTATTCTAAGACTATGCCCCCTAGTTCTAGTTTCACCCATCATCGGGAACATCCTCCCCGCATCCACCCGATCCAACCCCTTCACAATCTTATATGTTTCAATAAGATCGCCTCTCATTCTTCTGAACTCCAATGAGTAGAGTCCCAATCTACCCAACCTCTCCTCATATGTCCATCCCCTCATCCCCGGGATTAACCGAGTGAACCTTCTTTGTACTGACTCGAGAGCAAGTATGTCTTTTCTTAAGTACGGACACCAAAACTGTATGCAGTATTCCAGGTGCGGTCTCACCAATACCTTGTACAACTGAAGCAATACCTCCCTATTTTTATATTCTATCTCCCTAGCAATGAAAGCCAACATTCCATTGGCCTTCTTAATCACTTGTTGCACCTGCATACTAACCTTTTGAGTTTCGTGCACCAGGACCCCCAGATCCCTTTGTACTTCAGTACTTTCCAGTTTCTTGCCATTAAGATAATAACTTGCTCTACTATTTTTCCTGCCAAAGTGCATAACCTCACACTTTCCAGTATTGTATTCCATCTGCCAAATCTCTGCCCACTTACTTAGCCTGTCTATGTCCCCTTGCAGATTTTTTATGTCCTCCTCACTCATTACTTTCCCTCCCATCTTAGTATCATCTGCAAACTTTGATATGTTACACTTGGTCCCCTCCTCCAAATCGTTAATATAGATTGTAAAGAGTTGGGGACCCAGCACTGACCCCTGCGGAACACCACTAGTTACTGATTGCCAGTCTGAGAATGAACCATTTATCCCAACTCTCTGCCTTCTGTTAGATAGCCAATCCTCTATCCATGCCAGAATATTACCCCCAATCCCGTGATTTTTTATCTTAAGCAATAATCTTTTGTGTGGCACCTTGTCAAATGCCTTTTGGAAGTCTAAATACACCACATCCACTGGTTCCCCTTTATCCACCTGTATGTTACTTCCTCAAAGAACTCCAGCAAATTTGTCAAACATGACTTCCCCTTCATAAAACCATGCTGACTTTGTCCTATTAAATTATGATTATCCAAATGTCCCGTTACTGTCTCCTTAATAATGGACTCCAAAATTTTACCTACCACAGATGTTAGGCTAACCGGTCTATAGTTTCCAGCCTTCTGTCTACTGCCCTTTTTAAATAAGGGTGTTACATTGGCAGTTTTCCAGTCTGCCGGGATCTTTGCTGAGTCCAGGGAGTTTTGGAAAATTATTACCAATGCATCCACAATCCCTACTGCCACTTCCCTCAAGACCCTAGGATGTAAGCCATCAGGTCCAGGTGATTTATCCGCCTTGAGTCCCATTATTTTACCGAGTACCACTTCCTTAGTGATTTTGATCGTGTTTAGCTCCTCCCCCCCTATAGCCCCCTGTTTGTCCAGTGTTGGGATATTCTTAGTGTCCTCTACTATAAAGACTGATACAAAATATTCATTCAGTGTATTTGCCATCTCCATATTTCCCACCATTAATTTCCCGGTCTCATCCTCTAAGGGACCAACATTTACTTTAGCCACCCTTTTTCTTTTTATATAACTATAAAAACTCTTACTATCTGTTTTTATATTTTTTGCTAATTTACTTTCATAATCTATCTTCCCTTTCTTAATCAATCTTTTTGTTATTTTTTGCTGTCTTTTAAAGTTTTCCCAATCCTCTATCCTCCCACGAGATTTGGCTACCTTATAGGCCCTTGTTTTTAGTCGAATACTATCCTTAATTTCTTTACTTAGCCACGGATGACTGTCTTTTCTTTTACACCCTTTTCTTCTCAGTGGAATATATATTTTTTGGAGCGTGAACCTGCTGTCCTCTCTCAGGATGACAGCATTCGTCCTCCCACCACTGCCACTCCGCCAGTGCCCTTGCTGTTGCCCATCAGCCAGCCCAGACTGCTGCCGCCCAAGCCGAGGTGATGCAGTCTACAGTCGGGCCTTCTCGACTCAAGATTCTGAAGGGGATTGACAGGGTAGATGCTGAGAGGCTGTTTCCCCTGTTCCCGTGTCTAGAACTAGGGGTCACAGTCTCAGGATAAGGGGTCGGCCATTTAAGACTGAGATGAGGAGGAATTTCTTCACTCAGAGGGTTGTGAATCTTTGGAATTCTCTGCCCCAGAGGGGTGTGCATTCTGAGTCTTTGAGTATATTCAAGGCTGAGATAGATAGATTTTTGGACTCTCGGGGAATCAAAGGATATGGAGATCGGGCGGGAAAGTGGAGTTGAGGTTGATGATCAGCCATGATCTTATTGAATGGCGGAGCAGGCTCGAGGGGACATATGGCCAACTCCTGCTCTTACTTCTTATGTTCTCAGCCCAGAGCTGCTCGAGGTCGCCCTGCAAGGCCATCTGCAGTCTCCCCTACTGAAAGTCAGCAGCCTTCCACCGGCCATGCTGCAGCCACTGGGGGAGCACTTCGTAGGAGCAGTAGGACAGGCAAAGGCACACGGAAGACAGGCACTAAGGGAATGCACAAGGGGGATTAATTGACATTGTAATGTAATATTGGAATTAATCATTTATAAATTATGTTTAGAATGTTTGTTTTCTGGTGGCTTTCATTTCAGCTTTGTGGCCAAGTGGGCGCTGTGATGTTCTGTGACACAGGGATGGTGAGGTGGGGAAGTGTTGAGCAACGGGCACCTGGGATTTCATTCAGGGAAACCGGAGTCTGATGATGCGTTCACGGACAGCCCTTCCGCAACGGGAATTTGCACGCTGCCTCCTCCCTTCCTCCTCCTCCTCATTCTCCTCTGAAGTGGTCGCAGAATCCGTGGTCACAAGGGCTGCGCCCTCATGATGGCCAAGTTGTGGAAGCATGCAGCAGACCACCATGAATTGGGACTCCCACTCTGGCGAGTACTGGAGGACTCTTTCAAGGGGTCAAGGCAGCGGAACCGTTGCTTGAGCACCCCGATGGTCTGCTCGATGACGTTCCTCGTGGCAGCATGGCTCTCGTTATATGAGTGCTGGGCAGGAGTGGTAGGGTTGTGGAGGGGAGTCATGAGCCAGGTGGAGAGCGGATTGCCCTTGTCTCCCAGCAGCCACCCTCGGGTTTGATGTGTGGCTGGAAGATTGCTGGCACAGCGGACTGGCGCAGGATGAAGGCACCAAGACTGCTGTCAGGATAGCGGGCATTCACCATCATGATATGCTGAGTCTGGTCGCACACCAATTGCACGTTAACTGAGTGGTAGCCTTTACGGTACAGCTCAGCATTGATATGCGGCGCCCGCAAAGCCACGTGTCTGCGTTTGATGGCGCCCTGCAGCATGAGGAAGCCCGATATCCTGGCAAAGCCAGGTGCACCCTCCTCCTGCTTCCCTCTGTTTAGAGAGAAGACAATGAAGTCCCTTCCCCCAGAGTACAGAGCCTCTGTGACCTCCTGGATACAGCGATGGATGGTGAACTGTGAGATGTTAGTTATGTCTCCTGCTCCAGACTGGAAGGATCCATTGGCGAAAAAATTCAGAGCCACCTTCACCTTGAGGGCCACTGGCAGCACCATCGTCACCCTGCTCGGAGGCTGCAGGTCTGGTTCCAGGAGGTGGCAGAGTTCTGTGACCACCTCCTTGGTGAAGCAGAGCCGCCAAATACTGCTCCTGGCTTAGGTGCTGGTAGGAGAAGTGCTCCCTGAAGACCCTAGGTGGGTAAGGCCTCCTGCTGAGAGGCCTCCTCCCCCTCCTCCTCCCTCTGTGAGCAGCTTGTCTTCTTTGTTGCCTCTGTTCCATCTCCCTGTCATGTTGCAGCCCAAGGGGGACTGCAAGTAGAGCCCCCAATGACTGGGAGCAAGTGATGTAGTCAGAGGCCATCCTTTCAGAGCCAACGCCTTCCCAATGTCCAGCAGCACTCCCTGCACACTTTAAAAACGGTATAAATGTCTCCCAGCAAGCCAGTATTGATATAAACTCTGCAAGAGCCAGTAGAAGAGAAATAATCGACTTATCTGCACGTAGAGCTGTGCGTGTTTCGGAGAGGGCATGGAAAATGGCAGTTCGTGTGCCAAATCAGCGTTACATGCTGACTGGCGTCACAATCTGCCTACTATCGCTGCACACACGTCCCGACCGCGCTATCGCCCTCACCAAGATGGTGACCAGCGCGGGTCGTGCCGGAAGTGGGCGGAAGCGAGGCGGCCGCCATTTTTTTCTCAAATCCGGCCTTAACTGCCAGCGCTAAGGTGCTGAATTTCACGGCCGAAGAGTCTGAGTAAGGTAAAGATAGTTTAAAATTATAACTGGTGTTGAGGAATAGCATTCAGTTCTGCTGTTTCAGACTATAATTCTGCCCTCTTGAGCATCCCTGATTATAATCGCTCCACCATTGGTGGCCATGCCTTCTGTTGCCTCGGCCCTAAGCTCTGGAATTCCCTGCCTAAACCTCTCTGCCTCTCTATCTCTCTTTCCTCATTTAAGACGCTCCTTAAAACCTACCTCTTTGACCAAGCGTTTGGTCACCTGCCCTAATTTCTCCTTATGCGGCTCGGTGTCAAATTTTTCGTCTTATAACACTCCTGTGAAGCGCCTTGAGACGTATTACTACGTTAAAGGCGCTATATAAATACAAGTTGTTGTTGTTGTAATGAAGGGTACAAGCTCCTGGTGACTGTAATCTGTTTAAAACTTTGGCCTTGAAACCTGTGCTCGCAATTAGGTTTTAGATAAACGGATAATACAATCGGAAGTCTTAAGACAAAAACATTTCACCTTCTCGTCACCTGATGTCGAAAAAAAAAGAGCATGGAGGGGAAAATGTGATTTCACACAGTGCTGGTGTCTGTGCTCATTTCAGAATGAAGTGTTTGATGTAGCGTTGTGCTTTACAGCAGGGGTAATTCCGAGTATTATGTTCCATAGCAGTTGCCCCCCTCCCCCAGCTGCTGAAGTCCGCCTTACACCGAGGAATGTAATTTAGAAACCAATTAAGGGTGTCAGTGGCCAACTTGCTGCATTGCTCGTCCCATTATTGGCGGGCCGTGCGGGGGAAATGAATCCCTCTCCAGATTTCCAGAGGGTCAAAGCTATCGTCTGTGTGCACAGCAAGAGCATGTTTTAGATTTAAAAAGATCAACAGGCAGTGAATTTGATGAGTGGTCTGAGCTCTGTTATCTTTAGCAGTTTAGATTTAATAAAGAAATAAAAATGTGGCCGAGACAATGAATTGGAAAGTAAATTTCACCCTGCCAAGGGCCAGTGAAAGTGTCAACAGCACTCATTGACCAATCATCAGTAGCCATCAGACCCTTAACGTATCAGTAAGTCAAGCTGCTGCAGCAAGAGGTGGTAGTGACATCCGGAAATAATTTTAGTCGAGGGAGAATATTCATTCATACTTCACTTCTCCCATCATCCCCTCCCACAAGGGCATCAGAATGGTCCCGCCCAGCTTTGTATGTGCACAAGCTTTGAAGGTGACGGGACAAGTTGAGAAGGCTGATTAAAAAAAAGCACACGGGATCCTGGGCTTTATTAATAGAGGTGTAAGGCGTTGGCTAACCCCCGAAAACGGGCGCGGGAATTGCGATTCGAGATTAACCCGCGCCCGTTCATTGCGTTACACGGGAAATTCGTGCTGCCTGCTGTTTTGAACGGTTCATTGGCTGCACGCATCAGCAGGGGGCCCGATATCACGAGTGGCTGGCGCTACTTAAAGGCAGCCTGCACTTCTTAAAGGCAGCCTGCACTTCTTAAAGGGTAGGTGCACTGTGGTTGCAAGAAGTGGTGGGAGTTTCTTCAAAGTCAATCTGGGCTGTGATACTTTGAGCAATGGCTGAACGTGCGAGAGAGCGTGCACCAAGGTTTACAGACACTGCACTGGAGGTCTTGGTGCAAGACGTGGAGAGAAGGCGAGACATCCTGTAGGCCCTCCAGACAGATGCTCAGGAGGCAGTGGGTAGAAGTAGCCGCGGATGTCAATGCCAGGAGTGTTGCTCTAATAACATGGCTGCAGTGCAGGAAGAAGTTTAACGATCTGAATCGAGTTGTCTAGGTGAGTGCGTTCAAACTTCAAATGGTATATCCTATCAATTCTTTATACCCCCTTCACTCACCTACCAACAAGCTCTATCAATCAGTATGATAGCAAAATACTGCGGATGCTGGAAATCTGAAATAACAACAGAAAACGCTGGAAAAACTCAGCAGGCCAGGCAGCATCCGTGGAGAGAGAAAGAGAGTTAACGTTTCAGGTCGATGACCTTTCGTCAGAACTGTGAAGAGCCGGAAATCAAATAGATTTAAGGCCAGAGTAAAGCTGGGAAAAGGGGGAGGGGATAAAAGAACAAAGGGGGAGATGAAGAGACATTAAGAGACATTAAGAGATATGCAAGGCTAGAGGTGGTGTTAATGTGACAGATTAAGGCTGAAAGAAGTGTGAAATCTGCCAGTGGATTTCACACTTCTTTCAGCCTTAATCTGTCACATTAACACCACCTCTAGCCTTGCATATCTCTTAATGTCTCTTAATGTCTCTTCATCTCCCCCTTTGTTCTTTTATCCCCTCCCCCTTTTCCCAGCTTTACTCTGGCCTTAAATCTATTTGATTTCCGGCTCTTCACAGTTCTGACGAAAGGTCATCGACCTGAAACGTTAACTCTCTTTCTCTCTCCACGGATGCTGCCTGGCCTGCTGAGTTTTTCCAGCGTTTTCTGTTGTTATTTCTATCAATCAGTACTCAACCCTACATCTTATATGCTTTACATCACCCTCACACCCACATCTCACAGCTTGCACACACTGGCAGCTAGTCCACCATGACAGCCACATCACCCAAACATATTGCAGGACACTCACTGGCACACCTCCCTCTTTATTGCAGGAGAAGGTTGCGCATAACAGGAGGCGGCAGCAACGAACCAGAGGAGGACAAGCCCGCCTGCATGTTTTAACCCCCATGGAGGAGACAGTGCTGGCCATCATGGGAAGGGGCACTGCTGAGGCCGTGGCCACTAGTGGGGCTGAAGTGATCGATGATGAGGGTATCCGCATACCTAATCCTCCTTCTCCCATCTCACTTCTCCCTCATCCCTCAGTCTCTTCTGACTCACAAGCTCAGAGGGTGTAAGCACACACTTCTTACTTTCTCCTCACCCCTCACCACAACCCAACCCTTGTCCCTTTTCAATTTCAGATAGCCAAGAACTGGAACCTTCCCAGTCAGTGGAGGAAGAAGAAGAAGACAGTGAAGATGAAGAAACACTGTCACTCGATCTTACACTTGCACCCACCAGCTCAGATATTGACACTGTGCATATTTTATAGGCTAGTATAGAGGAGGGATCTGCACGTGGTGAGACACCGGGCACAAGTGCATTGGAGCCAGGGCTGGGGGAAAGGATAGCGCAGGTTCCAGCTCACTGGAGGGTGAGGTTGCACACTAGTTCTGCTGCAGAGGACTCCGATGAAGTCATTGATGGGTCAAGCTGCAGAAAAAGGCTGATCAGTGTACATAACCAAATGTTTAGTACATTGGCAGGCTTGCCAGAAATCCTGAACTCAATGTCAAGGAGCATGGAGGAGTTCAGCACCAACTTGGCATAGGCCTTTGCGTAGAGCTTGGAGCCCATCCTTTCCAGCATGGGATGGGTGGTCACCTTCATCAGCACACCTGTGAACCCACCATGATGCAGTGTCTGATGGCCGATGTCACAGCTTCCACTGCAGCACAAACAGCTTCCATCAAATGTCTGAGTGTTGCAGTGGAAGCTCAGACTGCTGTCCTCATGGGTCTGGATACCACTGTTCAAAGGGGCTCCCAGGGCGTCACAGCAGTTCAGCAATCTATTCTCCAACAGATCAGTAGGATTGCTGAGACGCCACCCCGGGAAAGTGGCAGTGGCTTCATGGAGTACAAACTTGCTGTCCTCTCTCAGGATAAAAGTGAGAAGCCGCACAACACCAGGTTATAGTCCAACAGCTTTATTTGAAATCACAAGCTTTCGGAGCGCTGCTCCTTCGTCAGGTGAAGTGAAGAGATGCATATAGGCACAGCATATATAGTCAGAGAACACTGCCAGATGATTACAGTTAATCTTTCCAACTGCCCTTTATCACACCTCGGCAGAGAGATAATCACGGCAATCAAAGGTGTGGATGGTGTCCAACCAGGTCAGTCAGGAAATCATTACATCAAAGACAATGTGGCAGATGCTGGGGTCTATATGGAAAACAAAAAACTTTTTTTGCTGGAAATCACAGCAGGTCCGGCCGCATCTGTGTAGAGAGAACAAGCCAACGACAACTCGAGTCTGGATGACTCTACGTCAGGTGGGGTTACATCTCTCAGGATGACAGCATTCATCCTCCCACCACTGCCACCCCGCCAATGCCTTTCCTGTTGCCTGTCAGCCAGCCAGCCCAGACTGCTGCAGCCCAGACTGAAATGCTGTAGGCCCAGAGCTGCTCAAGGTCGCCCTCCAAGGCCATCAGCGGTCTCCTCAATGGGAGGTCAGCAGCCTTCCACCACACATGCTGCAGCCACTGGGGGAGAACTTCGTAGGAGCACTAGGACAGGCAAAGGCACACGGAAGAGGCACTAAGGGAATACATAAGGGTGATTAGTTTATTTTTGTATGCATCCTATCATGATTGAATTTATATATTTGGATTGGAATGTGCATTTTCTGGTGGTTTTTATTTTTGTGTTTTCGGAAAGACTATGATGTGATGGTCAGTGATAGAGGAAAGGTAAGGAGCGTGGGACTGTTGGTGAATGGGGAGGTGTGGTTGAGGTTACTGGTATCGCTCATTACTTATTTCATCACGTAGAGCCCGGGCAGAATGGAGCTGTCTATGTTGTAGCCCCCCTTCCTCTTCCTGGGCCTCCACTTCCTGTTGCACTTCTCCTCCTCCACTTTCTCCTCTTCCTCTTCCTCGTGCCCCTGCTCCTCAGCTTCTCGCCTGATAGACGGTGGCAAGGGCTGTTGATGGCCAGGTTGTGCAGCATGCTACTACAAATCTTGATACCCGCTCAGCTGAGATCTGCAGGGCTCCTCCAGAGCGGTCCTGGCAGCGGAAGCGTTGCTTGAGAATGCTGATGGTGTGCTTCATAATGATTCTTGTGGCAACATGGCTCTCATTGTATGCCTGCTGTGCACGTGTGCATGGGTTCCGGACTGGAGTCATCAGCCGTGCTGTGAGTGGATAACCCTTGTCGTCTAGTAGCCAGCCTCTAATTTGCCGTGGCAGGTCAAATACAGGTGGCACAGAGGACTGCTGCAGAATGAAGGAATCGTGCCTACTGCCAGGATAACGGGCATTCACCTGCACGATGCCCACCTTTAATCAGTTGTTTAACTCGGTTTAGTATATCCCCGCCCTCTTCCCAAAGTCCAGCCCTTCTCCAAAGTGGGCAGTTTATTGTTGTGCATGGTACAGCCCCTGAACAACTGCTGGCCGCTTTCACAACTTTTCAGAATTACTTCAAGAACCTCTTTGAACTTACCGTCAAAA
This sequence comes from Squalus acanthias, assembly GCA_030390025.1. Classification (NCBI taxonomy): domain Eukaryota; kingdom Metazoa; phylum Chordata; class Chondrichthyes; order Squaliformes; family Squalidae; genus Squalus; species Squalus acanthias. The sequence continues at coordinate 78,501,666 of CM059434.1, read as the reverse complement.
GGTAATATTTCTGTCTCAAGCTCTGGTCATTTCCTTGTACTGATGTGTCGTACATTGACACACGTTACACTTTGGAAGCTCAGCTGTCCAAATATTGGTCAGAAACATTTAGTCTACCTTTTCAAAGGGAAGATTTGCTTTCCATTTCTTTGCTAAGGGAATGGTATAAATGCAGTGTGGCAAATTTCAGATATTTTGCCATTCCTGCAAGGTATGAATTTTACAAACATTTTTTAGCTATCTATATGAAAAATAGGCTTAAAATGAACTGCCCAGTGATAAATGTACATGTCTACAGCATTTCAATCTATCAACAGAGATGGAAGTCATCAAAAACTGTTTGTTAAACCTTCCTGGTCTGAGGAGAGAGAAGATGCAGATCAGCAGTGCGCATAACAACATGATGTTGCACACAGGTGAGGCAACGATACATTTACACAGAGATACATCCTTGTGTTTGTGCTAGCAAACAGGCATAAAGGTTTCCCAACAAAAATATCCTGGCCAATTTCTACCTTCTGCGCAAAAACACAAGCTTGTTGAAATAATAAAACAGTACAGCGAGTTGTAGGAGTGACACTTATGATCAGTAAGAGTGACACAGATAACAAAGTGGTGAAACGTATGCAGCAGTGTCTGTTTTTATTAAAACTGACGTACATCGATAAAGGTCGCATTTTTAAAGTGCAATGAGTGACGGCCATTTCTATTAAGCGACGTTTGATGGGTTGATGTTGCTGTACACTTTCTGTAGCTTTCACTCACTGCCAAAGCTTTATCTATTTTAGGCTCCCTGGGCTTTTTGCAAGGAATTAGCTGTAACAGTTTTAGAAAGTATACGTTTACAACACCACATTCAACCAAGAACTTAGAATTAAGCTACCAGGTAGCTGTACGTTTCATTCCTTCCCTCTCTCCAATATGCCACAAGGCAAGAACAATCTTATTGTACATGAGCACACTTTATTTGCAAAGATTATGAATCTCAATTCAAGCTTTCAAGACAAAATAGACTGAAGTTGTAAATTGTTTACTGAAATTTAGATATTAACAAATCTCGAGTAAATCTTTGTGTGATTGGTGTGTTTGTGGCGGATCGACACCTAAACGGGCGCAATCCACTTTTCCGTCCGTGGACAATAAATCGGGCACCTTGCCTTTAAGGCACCTTGCCTTTAAGGCAGGAAAAATGGAGTGGGCGGGGCCTCTGGGTTTTTGCAGAGAAATGTGGCTTCAGCCATTTTGAGCAGAGATGTGATTAAAAGCTATGTGTTTCACATGTTGACTCGGCCTTAATTCGTGTTTCGCGGCAGCCACAACATTGGTGACCCCGACGCTCAGAACGTATTCCGAGCACTGCAATGGCGGACACGAACGCAGTTTCCGTGAAACTGCCGGAGTTTTGGGAAAACCAGCCCGAAGCCTGGTTTCTCCAAGCCGAGTCGCGTTTCCGGCTGCGAAACAGATGGGACGAAGTACGACTATCTCGTCACATCACTCGGTAGCTCCACAGTTACGAAGGTCTGGACAGCGCTGCAGAACCCACCAGGGGAGGGCAAGTATGCACATCTTAAGGCCGCGCTCCTTAAAAAATTTACGGCCTCGGCATACCTAGCAAAACTGCCACCTCCTCGACCTTCCAGGCCTCGGTGATGCCTCACCGTCAGACCTCCTCTCCCACATGCTCTCCCTCAGCGACGAGAGCCCACCCGGATCCCTCTTCCGCACGCTGTTCATCCGCCAGCGACCTCTCAGCATCCGCCCAGCGATCGTGGCGTCCGGCCTCACGGACCTGGAAGCCCTGGCCGATGAGGCTGACAAGCTGCTGTCCGCTCACTCCAACCGCGACGTCACAACGGACCTGGCAGCTACTGCCTGGGCGCGCCCCTCACCGGCCACCACGCGGCCACAAGGCCCAGCCACCCGGCTCACGGGGCCTTCGCGCCCCACTAACCCGGGCCACTGTTACTACCACGCACGGTTCGGCGCCAGGGCACAACGGTGCACACCTCCCTGCTCTTTCAAGTCCGCCCCCGTACCAGCCCCCGCGATGGCCGTGGGCCACGCGGGCTCCCTGCTGTACGTCACGGATGACAAAACCGGCCGCCGGTTCCTGTGCGACACTGGAGCTCAGCACAGCATCATCCCGGCCTCCGCCCTCAACATCCAAAAGGGCAAACGAGGACCGGCGCTGGCTGCTGCTAACGGCTCGGAAATCCGGACGTACGGCACTCGAACAGTCACCCTCGACCTCGCTGGTCGCCGCTACCGATGGGAGTTCATCACTGCCAAGGTGCTCTCCCCTCTCATCAGCGCAGATTTCCTGTGCGCCCACGGCCTACTGGTAGACATCCCTCATCACCGCCTCGTGGACATGAACACCATGTCCCCCATCCTGGGCGCCATGGCCCCCCGTCAACCCGCCGACATGGCGTCACAGTGCCACGCCCGGGCCACGGATGACTACTCGACACTCCTGGCCGAATTCCCGGCCCTTACCAATTCGACCTTCTCCGCGGAGGCCACCAAACACGGGGTGGAACACTTCAGCCCCACCACAGGCCCCCCAGTGTACGCCCATGCCCGCAGGCTGGACCCGGCCAAACTGGAGATCGCGCGGACCGAGTTTGCCACCATGGAACAGCTCGGCATCATCCGCCGCTCCAACAGTACCTGGGCCTCCCCACTCCACATCGCCCCCAAACCAGGTGGAGGTTGGCGCCCCTGCGGGGATTACCGCCGCCTCAACGACGCCACCACCCCTGATCGGTACCCCGTGCCGCACATCCAGGACTTCTCGGCTAGACTGGCTGGCCGCTCAGTCTTTTCCAAGGTCGACCTGGTGCGCGGCTACCACCAAGTCCCCGTCCACCCCGCGGACGTCCCCAAGACGGCCGTAATCACCCCCTTCGGCCTTTTCGAGTTCCTGCGGATGCCCTTCGGCCTCAAAAACGCGGCCCAGGCATTCCAACGGCTCATGGACTCGGTCCTTCGGGACCTGAAGTTCCTGTTCGTCTACCTGGACGACATCCTGGTAGCCAGTTCCTCCAAGCAGGAACACCTCGAACACCTTCGCATCCTATTCGGGCGCCTCAGCGACCACGGGCTCATCCTCAGCCCAGCCAAATGCCAGTTCGGCCTGGACAAGATCGACTTCCTCGGCCACCACATCACCCATGCTGAGGCCATTCCCCTGCCCACCAAGGTGCAGGCCGTCGAACAATTTCCCCGCCCCACCACCATCAAAGGCCTCCAGGAGTTCCTCGGGATGGTGAATTTCTACAACCGCTTCATCCCCAAAGCGGCGTCCCTCATGAGGCCCCTGTATGAAGCCCTCCGGGGCAGGAGCGGCAAGATGGCGGTCGAATGGACGGCAGACACGTCCGCCGCCTTCGACTCCACCAAGACCGCGCTCGCCAACGCCACCCTGCTCGCGCACCCACGGCCCAATGCCAGGGTAGCGCTCACCACGGACGCCTCCGACCACGCGGTCGGCGCCGTGTATGAGCAGTGGGTCGACGGCGCCTGGCAACCACTTGCCTTCTTCAGCCGCCAACTACGCCCCCCGGAGGTCAAGTACAGCACCTTCGACTGCGAGCTCCTCGCGCTGTTCCTGGCGGTCCGCCATTTTCGGTTTTTGCTGGAGGGCCACCCCTTCACTGCGTTTGTCGACCACAAGCCCCTGACATTCGCAATGGCAAAGACAACTGACCCCTGGTCCGCCAGGCAGCAGCGCCAGCTCGCGGCAGTGTCCGAGTTCACCACGGACATCCAACACGTCTCCGGCCGAGACAATGTGGTAGCCGACTGCCTCTCCCGCCCCGCCATCCACGCCGCACACCTGGCAGTCGACTACGCTCAACTCGCAGCAGACCAGATCACCGACCCTGATCTGCTCTCCGCACCTACCAACCTACCAGGGCTACGCCTGGCCGACGTCGCCTGGGGCCCGACCGCAGTCACGGTCAAGTGCGACATATCCCTATGTCAACCTCGGCCCGTCGTCCCAGCGTCCTGGCGCCGCCGGGTATTCGAGATTCTTCACAACCTCTCCCACCCCGGCGCTCGCGCATCCATCAAATTGGTAGCCAACCGCTTCATCTGGCGTGGCCTTCGCAAGGATGTGCGTACTTGGGCCAACTCCTGCCTAGCCTGCCAACGGGCCAAGGTACAGCAACACACGAAAGCACCCCTCGAGGAGTTTACCGTCCCTTCGCGTAGATTCGACCACATCCACGTGGACATCGTCGGGCCCCTGCCGCCGTCGCAAGGCCACACGCACATGCTGACCATCGTTGACCGCACCACACGCTGGCCTGAGGCAATTCCACTGACCTCTACCACCACCGCCGACATCGCCAGAGCCTTCGTCAGCACCTGGGTCGCACGGTTCGGCGTCCCCTTCGACATGACGTCAGACAGAGGTCCGCAATTTACCTCTGCACTCTGGACCGCCGTCGCACGCAATCTCGGGGTGACCATTCACCGCACCACAGCTTACCACCCCCACCCAAAGGAATGTGTGAGCGGTTCCACAGATCCTTGAAGGCATCTCTGCGAGCCAGCCTCCAGGATGGCGCCTGGACCGACCGACTCCCATGGCTCCTCCTCGGGCTGCGTACCACGGTTAAAGCAGACCTCCACGCATCGGCAGCAGAACTCGTGTACGGTCAGCCGCTGCGCATACCCGGCGAGTTCCTGCCCACCGCCACGACACCCTGGTCAGCCGACCAGCAACGCCACGACTTCGCCTCACCGGCGCTACAGTTCGCCCCAGTGCCCATTGCCCGACACGGCGAATCCACCTCACACGTCCCACTAAGCCTGCACCAGGCACGGTTCGTTTTCGTCCGGCATGACGCCCACCGCGGACCCCTTCAACCCCCGTACGACGGGCCCTACAAGGTGCTACAGGCTGGGGACAAATTTTTCACCCTCCAAGTGGGCGACAGCACCGAAAAAGTGTTGGTTGACCGACTCAAGCCAGCACACTCGGAGCCCGGTGAGCAGGTCCCGGTAGCTCGTCCACCGCCACGCGGCCGACCTGCCCTCAAGCCAGTTCACCCGGCTGCTCCACGCCCGGCCATTCCACGTCCACCGGCGTCCTACAAGAGTCGCTCCGGCCGGCCCATCAGACCGCCGCACCTTCTCGTCCACACCTCCTAAGCGGATTCTGGGGGGAGCTATGTGGCGGATCGCTACCTAAACGGGCGCAATCCACTTTTCCGTCCGTGGACAATAAATCGGGCACCTTGCCTTTAAGGCACCTTGCCTTTAAGGCAGGAAAAAAGGAGTGGGCGGGGCCTCTGGATTTTTGCAGAGAAATGTGGCTGCAGCCATTTTGAGCAGAGATGTGATTAAAAGCTATGGGGTAGAAATTAGGTCGCGCCCCATTTGGGGCGCAAATATCGTCTGGACGCAAATATTAGCGCCTGGCGCTAATTATCGGCACTGACTGGAAACTTCACTTTTACCGCCCCGGGAGGTGAGTGGAGCGCTAAAGCAGGCGCTGCACACCTGTCTTAAGGCGCAAAGGCCAAGGAGTGAGGCGCTAACTCAGAGCGCTGGCGAAGCTCATGTAATGTCAGTCAGCAATGGAACACACACACAATGGCACGGGCCAGTTCTTAAAGGGGATGGTTAATCTTGCTTTCCATCCACATCCTGTTCATTGCAGCCTTGAATCTCGGCCTGGAGAGACTTGCACATCAAATGTGCTGGAAAGAACAATGGAGAGTACCAGGCAAAGAGCTCAGAGTGCAGCTCCCACAGTCTCTTCTAAATCGATACAAGGAATGGCAAATCAAAATGAACCTGCAAAGTGCTGCTCAGTACCCAAAACTCCTTCACACAACGTTGAATCTCTCCAGAAGTCTCTCCCTCTCTCTCTCAGAATGCGTAGTTCAAAAATGCCACCAACAATAAAAGACAGGAAGAGGCCCCCTTTAAATAGCGCCCCCCCCAGCCCCACAGCGATTGATAGCGTTCCAATCTTCTGGTCGTTGCTAGCGTCAGGCGGTAAGGCAGGGGGCGCCACTCAATTTCCGCTCCGGGGCGCCACAAGGGCGTTGCACCATGGAATGACGTCACAATCTGCGCGCGCAGGTGGTCGCAGCGGTAAGTTTTAGCGCCGCCGCACAATGTCAAGTTAAGTTCCCGAGTGGCGCAAACATCGCTGCGCCCGGGCGTTAGCGGCTTTGCGCCCCATTAGCGCCCTCTTAAGGCGCTAACGGGAGGCGCAACCAACTGAATTTTTACCCCTATGTGTTTCACATGTTGACTCGGCCTCAATTCGTGTTTCGCGGCAGCCACAACAGGTTGATATATACTCCGCCAGTCATTCCAAGTGCAGCACTTCTGTTAGAACTTAGAACAGTCCTACCCTCCCAGCAAGGAACTGATCAATATGGGTAAGTGACCAGAGGGAGGAATAGCAGGGACAAATGAGACAAAAATTCAATGTTATTGCATTTATGAAATATCTTTGCAGCCTTATACAAAAGCAAATATTACAGAAAAATGATAATGCACTGAAGTCCCATCCCTATGGCCCATTCTGCAACTGAGGCATACAGATCAGGAAGGCAGGAAGTGTATCCAGCTGCAGCTACTGGCAGACCGCATTGCGGCGCTGGAGCTGCGAATGGATACATACTGGAGCATTCGCGATGCTGAGGACATCGTGGATAGCACGTTTAATGAGTTGGTCACACCGCAGGTAAAGGCTGCACAGGCAGGAAGGGAATGGGTGACCGCTAGGCAGAGTAGTAGGCGCAGGCAGGTAGGCCATCTCCCTCTCAAACAGATATACCACTTTGGATATTGTTGAGGGGGATGGCTTATCAGGGGAAGGCAGCAGCAGCCAACTTCCTGGCACCATGGGTGGTTCTGCTGCACAGGACAGGAGGAAGAAGAGCAGGAGAGCTATAGTGATAGGGGTTTCTATTGTAAGGGGAATAGATAGGCGTTTCTGCGGCCGCAAACGAGACTCCAGGATGGTATGTTGCCTCCCTGGTGCAAGGGTCAAGGATGTCTCGGGGCGGCAGCAGAGCATTCTGGAGGGGGAGGGTGAACAGCCAGTTGTCGTGGTGCATATAGGTAAAAAACGGGATGAGGTCCTAAAAGCTGAATATAGGGAGTTAGAAGGTAAATTAAAAAATAGGACCTCAAAGGTAGTAATCTCAAGATTGCTACCAGTGCCACGTGCTAGTCAGAGTAGAAATAGAAGGATATTTCAGATGAATATGTGGCTAGAGGAATGGTGCAAGGGGGAGGGATTCAAATTCCTGGGACATTGGAACCGGTTCTGGGGGAGGTGGGACCAGTACAAACTGGACGGTTTGCACCTGGGCGAGACCGGGACCAGGACCGATGTCCTGGGGGGAGTGTTTGCTAGTGCTGTTGGGCAGAGTTTAAACTAAAATGGCAGGGGTTTGGGAACCTGTGCAGGGAGACAGAGGAAAGGGAAGCAAGGATAGAAACAAAAGACAGGAAGGAGAAAAGCAAAAGTGGAAGTCAGAGAATTCAAGGGTGTAAATCAAACATGGCCATAGTAACCAATAATTCAAAATGGTCTAAGAGTGTTAAAAAAACAAGCCTGAAGGCTTTGTGTCTTAATGCGAGGAGCATTCGTAATAAGGTGGATGAATTAGCTGCGCAAATAGATGTAAACGGATATGATGTAATTGGGATTACAGAGACATGGCTCCAGGGTGACCAAGGCTGGGAATTCAACATTCAGGGGTATTCAATATGTAGGAAGGACAGGCAAAAAGGAAAAGGAGGTGGGGTAGCATTGCTGGTTAAAGAGGGGATTAACACTAAAGGATATTAGCTCTGATGATGTGGAATCTGTATGGGTAGAGCTGAGAAATACCATGGGGCAGAAAACGTTAGTGGGAGTTGTATACAGACCCCCAAACAGTAATGCTGAGGTTGGGGATGGCATTAAACGGGAAATTAGAGATGCGTGCAATAAGGGCACAGCAGTTATCATGGGTGACTTTAATCTACATATAGATTGGGCTAACCAAATTAGTAACAAAACTGTGGAGGAGGAATTCCCAGAGTGTATACGGGATGGTTTTCCTGGACCAATATGTCGAGGAACCAACTAGAGATCAGGTCATCTTAGACTGGGTATTATGTAATGAGAAAGGATTAATTAGCAATCTTGTTGCGCGAGGCCCCTTGAGGAGGAGTGATCATAATATGATAGAATTCTTCATTAACATGGAGAGTGAAGTAGTTGACTCAGAGACTAGGGTCCTGAATTTAAATAAAGGAAACTACGATGGTATGAGGCGCGAGTTGGCTAGGATGGATTGGGGAGCATTACTTAAAGGGTTGACGGTGGATAGGCAATGGCAAACATTTAAAGATCGCATGGATGAACTACAGAATTTGTTCATCCCTGTTTGGCATAAAAATAAAACAAAAAAGGTGACTCAACCGTGGCTAACAAGGGAAATTACGGATAGCATAAGATCCAAGGAGAGGACATATAAATTGGCCAGAAAAAGCAGCAAACCTGAGGATTGGGAGCAGTTTAGGATTCAGCAAAGGAGGACAAAGGGATTAATTAAGAGGGGGAAAATAGAATATGAGAGTAAGCTTTCAGGGAACATAAAAACGGACTGTAAAAGCTTCTATAGATATGTGAAGAGAAAAAGATTGGTGAAGTCAAGCGTAGGTCCCTTGCAGTCAGAATCAGGGGAATTTATAATGGGGAACAAAGAAATGGCTGACCAATTAAATACATACTTTGATTTTGTCTTCACAAAGCAGGGCACAAATAACCTCCCAGAGATGTCGGGGAAAATAGGGTCTAATGAGAGGGAGGAATTGAATGAAATCAGTATTTGTAGGGAAATGGTGTTCGGGAAATTGATTGGGATTGAAGGCCGATAAATCCCCAGGGCCTGATAATCTACATCCTAGGGTACTTAAGGAAGTGGCCCTAGAAATAGTAGATGCATTGCTGATCATCTTCCAAAATTCTATAGACTCTGGAACAGTTCCCATGGATTGGAGGGTAGCTAATGTAACCCCACTATTTAAAAAAGGTGGTAGAGAGAAAACGGGGAATTAAGCCTGACATCGGTAGTGGGGAAAATGCTAGAGTCCATTATAAAAGATGTAATAGCAGAGCACTTGGAAAACAGTGACAAGATCGGACAAAGTCAACATGGATTTACAAAAGGTAAATCATGCTTGACTAATCTACTGGAATTTTTAAAGGATGTAACTGGTAGAATAGATAAGGGAGAACCAGTGGATGTGGTGTATTTGGACTTTCAGAAGGCTTTCGATAAGGTCCCGCATAAGAGATTAGTGTGCAAAGTTAAAGCACATGGGATTGGGGGTAAGGTACTGACTTGGATAGAGAACTGGTTGGCAGCCAGGAAGCAAAGAGTTGGAATAAATGGGTCTTTTTCCGAGTGGCAGGCAGTGACTAGTGGGGTACCGCAGGGATCAGTGCTAGGACCTCAGCTATTCACAATATATATTAATGATCTAGACGAGGGAACTAGATGTAATATCTCCAAGTTTGCAGACGACACAAAGCTAGGTGGGCGTGTGTGTTGTGAGGAGGATGCAGAGAAACTCCAGTATGATTTGGACAGGTTGGGTGATTGGGAAGATGCATGGCAGATGCAGTATAATGTGGATAAATGCGAGGTTATCCACTTTGGTGGCAAAAACAGGAAGACAGATTATTATCTGAACAGCAATAGATTGGGAAAAGGGGAAGTGCAACGAGACCTGGGTGTCCTTGTGCACCAGTCGCTGAAGGTAAGCATGCAGGTGCAGCAGGCGGTTAAGAAGGCAAATGGTATGTTGGCCTTCATAGCGAGAGGATTCGAGTACAGGAGCAAGGATGTCTTGCTGCAGTTGTACAGGGCCTTGGTGAGACCACACCTTGAGTATTGTGTGCAGTTTTGGTCGCCTTATCTGAGGAAGGATGTTCTTGCCATGGAGGGAGTGCAGCGAAAATTCACCAGATACCTGGGATGGCAGGAATGACGTATGAAGAGAGATTGGGTCGATTAGGCTTATATTCACTCGAGTTTAGAAGAATGAGAGGGGATCTCATTGAAACTTATAAAATTCTAACAGGACTAGACAGACTAGATGCAGGAAGGATGTTCCCGATGGCGGGGGAGTCCAGAACCAGGGGTCACAGTCTAAGGATAAGGGGTAAGCCGTTTAGGACTGAGATGAGGAGGAATTTCTTCACCCAGAGAGTGGTGAACCTGTGGAATTCTCTACCACAGAAGGCAGTTGAGGCCAATTCATTAAATATATTCAAGAAGGAGTTAGATATATTTCTTAAGGCTAAAGGGATCAAGGGATATGGGGAGAAAGCAGGGACAGGGTTCTGAATTTGGATGATCAGCCATGATCTCATTAAATGGCGGAACAGGCTCGAGGGGCTGAATGGCCTACTCCTGCTCCTATCTTCTATGTTTCTATGTTTCTATGCCCCAAGATCAATCACTGGCTTGTGCGGAGTGAGGTGATCTCCCCAGGCCATCAGCTGAGGTATAGGTACCACTAACGGTCTCAATTTCCTGCAGAAGGGGGAGCGGGAAGAGGGATGTGGGAGGGAAAGGGGAGACGGGGAAATTAGGTTTAGCTCCCACACCCAAATGGCCTCTGCTGGATGAGCACATTTGTGGGCAGTAATGGGCTCGGCTGCTAATATCTAGTCTCATAGATGACGTATGGCCACTTGGGTGATAGACTGGAGGGAGGGTGCCTCCACATCGAGAGTTGCCATCTTTGGTGAAGGGGGAGTAAAGGTAAACAAACTCTCTGAAAAAAGAAATAAGAAGGCACTAGGGGGTGTGAAGTACATTAATTCTGAATTTCAAGTATCATCGTGGGAGTGGAACTATTGGAGAGCTCTTTCAAAGAGTCAGCACAGGCACGATGGGCTGAATGGCCTCCTTCTGTGCTGTATGATTCTATGATCTGCTTAGAAGTACTGTAGCAGAAATCTGTGACACTTCAAAACCAACTGAATTTTCATCTAATTGCCCATTATAAATGCCACCTACAGTTTTAATGTGATACCTCATCTAAAATAGATCTGATTAGCACAAAGCAATGTTCTAATAAATACACAACAACACAAATTTCAAATAGCCCATTATACAACATTAAATACCTTCATCGGAACCTTAACCCCAAGTCTGTCTGAGGCACAACAGCTGAAAACAGATGGAGTTGAAATCTGAACTGGAGTTTGGAGATCGCTAAGGGGGTCTCGGCTCTAGCACATTTCTTCCATCCAGACATTCCAATAATTATAAAACGTTATTATTAAGAGACAATGGGGGTGAAAATCAACCTTGGCAGAGGGTGCAAACAAGCGCTTGCGAATTGGCCATTCAGTATGCAACTCGCATTGGGTGAGTGGCTGACTCCCATCAGAAGGAACGTTGTGAAGAATCCCACAGTTACTTTTCATGCTAACTTGGTTACCAGCTGAGATCTAAATGGGGAACGAGGGTGTGGCACAGTAGTAAATATGGAATTGTCCGACTGTCTACAACATTAACTAATGATGGGCTTGCAACCACTTTGAATCTAGTCTATAAAAGTGCTCATAAAATCGTCCTACAAATAACAATCACCTTACAACATTCCCAGTGTTTCCACACTCCACAATACTACACCTTTAAGAAGTGTGACACTTGTAAATAATCTTTATGAATACATATGGGCTGATTTTAACCCTCCCCTCCTGGGCGACGGACAGTTAAAATAGCTTCAGTGACTTACCCGCACAAATCCTGCTCCCTATTGCTGTAACCTCCTCCAGCCCTACAACCCTCCAAGATCTCAGAGTTCCTCCAACTCCAGCCTCCCGTGGGCTGCAATGTAAACCTGCTCTTCTGAGCAGGCGAGTGGGGCACCCGCCGGATGGCCGCGAGGTCCTTCTCTAAAGATGCAGATGGGGCTTCGATGACATCCTCGGGGCCCGACTGCAATTTTAACCTGAGGCTTGTGCGGGGAAGACATTGCAGTTTCCCTGCCCAGACCAACCTGGCCACAATAGAAGCTGGGGCCAGAAATTATTTTTTTTGCTTTCCAGACCCCACAAGGAATCCTTGGGCCTACCCTGCCCTGGGCTTCCTTTCACCCCTGCCACCCCCCACACCCAACACGATGCCCTCCCAACCCGCCCCTCCCAGCCATTTAGCTGGGTGCCGGGGATTGTTCATTCGGGTCCCCAGTGGTGGCCTCCTCCCGCCCAAAATCCCACTCCCACCGGGTTCAGGCGGGAGACTGAGAGGGCCAGTGCAGATGAGGCCTGTGAGTTAATATTTCCCAGACCACACAGTGCAGAGGGTCGCAAGGTTTGTCGGGAGTTAAAATCAGGCCGATTGGTTTTTTCTACTCAGTATTTTCCACAGACTATCCCCAACGCGACTAGATTTATTTACAAAAGCTAATGAGCTAACTTCTGAATTGTTGGCTTCCTTAATTAACTGATTTTCAAGTTGCATTTGATATATTGCCAGAATTTACTGTAACAAATGTACCAGCATAATAATCGGCCACAGTGTGATATCACAGTGGCAGCACATCAGCAAGCATATTGCTAACAGATCTCTACCATTCAAGAGGAAAATCAAATCCTTGATATCCTGTTCATTCCAGCCTGCGGGCTGGGGTGTACTCATGTAGCAAGAGCCATGCAGAGCAGGACGGTTTCAAGCTGAACCCCAGTAATTAGCTCATCTCCGCCAGCACGGTAGTAGCAACATCATTGGCCTCAAAACACCTGGGCAACCTTTGAGTATGCTGGATGCGTTTGCTCCTCCACTTTAAAAAAAACATTTATACAGCACCTTTCACAACCTCAGGACGTCCCAAACCACTTTACAGCCAAATGAAGTACTTTTGAAGTGTGGTCTCTGTTGCAATGTAGGAAACGCGGCAGCCAATTTGCACACAGCAAGATCCCACAAACAGCAGTGTGATAATGACCAGATAATCTGTTTTAGTGATGTTGGTTGAGGGATAAATATTGGCCCAGGACATCGGGGAGAACTCCCCTGCTCTTCTTCAAAATAGTGCCATGGGATCTTTTACGTCCAACTGATAGAGCAGATGGGGCCTCGGTTTAACGTCTCATCTGACAAACGGCACCTCCAACAGTGCGGCACTCCCTCAGCACTGTGCTGGAGTGTGTGATCGAGTCTCTGGAGTGGGGTTTGAACCCGACGTTTAACAACATTTTGGATTAAATACCAAATAGAAACAGATCAACAGAACCATAAAGTTTGGATTGAACTGGAATTCATTTTGAAGTATTGTTACATCTGCATGTGAGGTTAATCAACAACTGAAACACCATATCCCGTATAGTGTATAGATTAGCTGTATGTAGAGGGATTTTCTGCAATGGAAAGTGATGCAGTTAACCTCTTATTATATTCACATTTATCATGCTAACTACTTTAACTCTCTATTTGTGTTGTATAATAAAAGTCAGTACGTTATCTTTACTACTTTACTCTTGTGCTCTTTGCCTCTATTTATAAAACAACTGTATTGTCCTTTTCAATGGCTTTATCTACCTACGCTCACACTTTCTTGGAATTATATATTTGAACCCTGGGTCTCTCTGTTCATCTACACCCTTCAGAGTCTTTCGATTGAGTTTATAATCCCGCTGCTTACTTTTTCTCCCAAAATATATCATCTCACACTTACCCACATTAAATTGCATCTGCCGCCTGCCTGCCCATTCCCATAACCTGTCTCTGTCTTCCTGAAGTCTTTCACACTCCTTCTCACTGTTTACCAAACCTGCCACCTTTGTGTCATTGGGAAATTTTCCTTGTGCCCAGGTCCAAATCCTCTACAAATAACAAGAACTAAAGAATACACCACCTCCAACCCTTCTCCAACCCATTTACCCTAACCCTTTCTTTTTAGTCCATCAACCAGCTCTCTATTCACGCTGCTACATTTCCTCTTGTACAGTACGCCCGAATCTGTCTAAAAAGCCTCTTGTGAGACATCTTATCAAGCATCTTTTAAAAATCCATATGCACTACATCTACTGCATTCTCTATCTATCCAATCAGTGACATCTTCTTCAAAAAAATGTAAATTGTCAAGCACAACTTGCCTTTAACAAACCCATGGTAGCTATCTTGGATTAACCCAATCAATTCTAAATGCTCATTAATTTTATCTCACTTTACAGAGTGTAAGGGGTGGATTTTTACCAGCAGCAGCGAGTGTGTTTGGGAGCGGGTGGGTAGTAAAAAGCGTTGAAATTGACAGCGCGTTGGGAAGCCAGTTTCAACCTGCCGACTTCCGCAGTTCACTGGAGCGCGTTGGGCAGTGTGCGAGATACCCCCTCGGGGGAGGCGGGTTACCAACTGAAAGCAATTAAGAGGTAGTCAACAGGTTTTTTAACAGGGGTTTTCAACTTTCGCTGTGGGTCCACGGGTTTCCCGTGCTTCCTGGACCTCGCCAGTGAAAGCAAGGCGAGAGTACCGTGGCAATTGAAGGGGCTGAACAAATGATAGGCAAAAAGAGACCTCACATCTGCTTCCTTGCCTAAGTGAAAGGCTTTTGCTCACAGCACTCGTTCTAAGAGTTTGCTTTCAGCAATTTGCAGGTGATTTCTACAACTTTGGAGGTGACTTTCAACTTGCTGAACACACTTGCCCTCCCCCCTCCCCCAGCACAAAACAGTCCTGCAATCAACAACGCATCGCTTTCACAGACACCCATTGCTCAGATTTAAGTCTTGTCTTACCATTCATCAAAACTGAGGCCAGTTGACAGGCTGCAGGCAAAAATGAGCAAGACTGGAAAGTGGTGCAAAGAAATAATTTTATATGTGGATCAAAACTTATACATTAACTTATTATTGTGACATATCTAACACATCCTTGTGCAATTAATAATCTGACTGCTCAGATGCTCTTGGCTGACATCCTGTGGGTTTTGGAGCCTGTGAGGGACCCGCCAAACACTGCTCCACCTGCACCTGTGCAGGGGCAGACTCGGCCATCAGGACAGGAGGCAGCATGTCGGGTACTGACTGAGCGGGGGGGGCAACGGGTGAGAAGTGGAAGCGCTTTGAGCAGAGTCCCCACTTCTATGTCCCTTTTCGCCATCATCCCTCTCATGGTCCACCCGCACTTCCCTGCTAGCAATGAGCTGGAGAGCACTTTGCTGCAGATCAGTGGGGTGCTGAGCGGCCAAAGCTAGGTTTTGATCCATCCTAGTTAAGGTGGCATTCAGAGTGTGCAAACTGTTGGTGAGAGCAAGCATGCACTCGTTTGACTGCCGCGTTTGATGCTCCGCGCAGGTGGCCACCCTTCCCATGGACAAACACATCATAGTCATGGCCTGCGACAGCGAGCACATCGCAGCTGGAAATCCTGCCAGAGCCTCGCGCATTTTTTGCTGCTCCTCCAGAATCATCCTCTTTGTCGACGGCCCCTGAGGTTCAGCATCTTCACCCAGCTTAGCAGAGCTTGGAGCTTCCTGCGGCCTCCGACGAGGACACTCCACTGCTGTCCCGGTCTGCACCATCTGCTCTTGCTCACATGTGATCTGTGAGACACCAGGTGACAACACAACTATCTGTGTTGATGGTCCCACCGACATGTGTGTATCTGCGCTGGTGCTTGGTGTGCGTGCGTCCTGTGACGGTGCACCCTCAGAGTTAGTGACCTCCTCTCAGGAGTCTTCTTCCTCCTCCGGCTCCACCACCTGTTGGACACTTGATGGGCCTGTGGGAGAGTAAAGACATGAATTAGAACTGCCATGGTAATAACTTTTAAGTGAACGTTATGCACATGATCATATTTCACTGGCTGCTGCCATCAAGTCAACATGAGTGAGTGTTGTATGCCATGTGGCTGTGTGATATTGAATTCTGTCACCAGGTAGCTGGGAGCGCCCCATCTCCCCATCTCCCACCGCCAGGCACGCCGACACTCCACTTATTTCAAGTGTCTCCTCCTCTGCAGCTGTGAGCGTTGCGATAGCTGGAGACCCTTCGGCTCTCTGCCTCTCCCGGGTGTTCTGTGCTCCCTTCTCCTGCAAGGAGGGAAACAAGAGACCTTTGAGTAAGAGTCATGGAATGAGTGGAACGGATCGATGGACAACATCTGTTGAGGCTGACTATGAGGGAGGGGCGTGACATTGACTTCAGATGAGGATGTGAGGAAGTACATAGACAGAGTGGGATGGGTGCACTTGCAAGTATATTGGTGTAAGGAGTGATGTGCAGGGAAGGCAGAGTGAGGGGTTTGGGGTGACACGCACATCAGGATGTAGTTGAATATGTAATTCAGCCGTGGCTCAGTGGGTAGCACACTCACCTCTGAGTCAGAAGGTTGTGGGTTCATGTCCCACTCCAGGGACTTGAGCACAAACTCTAGGCTGATACTCCAGTGCTGTGCTGAGGGAGTGCTGCAGTGTCAGAGGTGCCGTCTTTCAGATGAAACGTTAAACCAAGGCCCCATCTGCTCTCTCAGGTGAACGTAAAAGATCCCATGGCACTATTTCGAAGAAGAGCAGGGGAGTTATCCCTGGTGTCCTGGCCAATATTTATCCCTCAATCAACATAACAAAAACAGATTATCTGGTCATTATCACATTGCTGTTCATGGGACCTTGCTGTGCGCAAATTGACTGCCGCATTTCCCACATTACAACAGTGACTCCACTTCAAAAGTACTTCATTGGCTGTAAAGTGCTTTGAGACGTCTGGTGGTCGTGAAAGGCGCTATAGAAATACAAGTCTTTCTTTCATTATACTCACATTTCCTGCCCTCTTAAGGTCATTAAATCTCTATTTAAGGTCACTGTATCCAGGAGCGTGCTGCTGAACTCCCCTGCTATCTCCATGCCTTCTTCGTCAGTGAGGCTGGCTTCTTCCCCCCATCAGAAGGGAATGAAATCTCCCTGTGGGCCCTTACACCTCGCAGCATGATATCCAGGGAGGCATCACTAAAACGAAGGGCAACCTTGTATACAGCTCGCTATCTTTCTCCCACCTCCACAATCCTTCAACTGTCACCTTTGCAATGTTCCTTTAAATACCTCAGCTGAAATCGACCCATGCGTGTCGTCATCACGCCCGCTCGCGTCAATTGGTCGGGAAAGCCGTAGGTCTGATGCTAATGCAGTGGCTTCGTTAAAAAGCCACTGACAGACGCGCTGCTGAAACCTCCGGGTACCCACGCGCTCCAGGGCTTCCCCACTGCCGGAGCATCGGACAGTGAAAATTCCAGCCTTAAGAGTTTGCTTACAACTGGCATTAGACTAACGGGTCTAGTTACCTGATTTTTCCCCTCTCTCTCTTATTGAACAAAGGTGTTACATTGGCTACTTTTCAGTCAAACAGCACAACTTGCATATTTAAAAGGAGGATTGAAAGAATTGTGGCCACAGTCTCTGCTATCTCCGCTCTGACTTCTTTGAATATGTTATGGTGCAGCTATCCAGGGCCCAGTGAGTTATCCACCTTAACACGGCTCATTTTTGTTTCCAGAACCAATTCCTTTTCTACAGTTAACTCCTGACAGTAGTTCCATATCCTCCGCGAGTACACCTACCACTCACAGCTACCATCATTTGTAACACAAAATATTTAATATCTCTGTCACACCTTCATCCTCCACCATTATTTTCACTCCTTAATCTCTAAGTAGTCCGACTCAATTATTCCTTTACTATTTATATGCTGATAAAAGCCCTCACTATTTCTTTTATATTATCTGTTAGTCTGTTCTAATATTCCGTTTCAGCTCTTCCAATCTCTCTTTTCACCTCCTACACTTTTTATATTCTTCATGATTATCTTTACTATTGCTCGCCCAAACTTTATCACACGCCTCCCTTTTCCGTTTATTTCTCTCTATTTATCCACACAAATCTAGGGGTGAATTTTAACCCTCACAAACAGGTGGGTTAGGGTCAGGTGAGATGTTAAAATTTAAAAAAATCTCAAACCCACCTCCAACCCGCCCACTTCCGGGTTTAATGGAGGCCGGACAAGTGGCGGGCAGCCAACCCGCTCCCAGGAGGCGGGCTGGCCAATTTAAATATGTTAATGAGGCTGGCCGCCTCTGATTTAACCTGCCTTGCAGGTTTAACCCTGGCCAGCCGGGTTTCCCAGGCCTCGGGAAACCCGGCGGCTGAAGGGAAGCGAGGATGCAGGAGTGCTTCCTCCCAGCCCCCCACCAAGCTCCCCCCATCAGAACCTCTCACCCATACAAAGACTCCCCGGGGTCGGGGATCGTCCTCCCCTCTTTCCCAGGACCGGACCCCCTCCACCCCCACCCCGCCCTGGGGTCGTGGGACGGACCTACCTGGTCCTGCGGCCTGCTCCGGAGGCCTCCCCGCCCGACTGGAATTCAAGCCTGTCAATCAAGTTGGCCTCCGGGCGGGGAACCTGTCAAGGAGAAAAGACGCTCGCGATGGAGTTAAAACTCCACGGCATACAGGGAAAGCCGGACTTCTGGGTTTCCCGTCCAAATCTCCACCTCCCCGCCTACACAACCCCCCGCCCCTGTCAATATCAGAGCCTTAGGGGGAAAAATTCAGTTGGTTGCGCCTCCCATTAGCGCCTTAAGAGGGCGCTAATGGGGCGCAAAGCATCTAGCGCCCAGGCGCGGCGATGTTTGCGCCGCTCGCGAAATTAACTAGACATTTTGCGGCGGCGCTAAATACTACCGCCACGATCTCCTGCGCCGGCAGATCGTGACGTCAGTCGAGTGCGCAACGCCCCGGTATCGTCCCGGAGCAGATATTGAGTGGCGCCCCCTGCCTTATCGCCTGACGCTAGCAACGACAGGTTGAGGAGAGCGTTTTGCAGTCATGAAGGGACTGGGGGAGCGCTATTTAAAGGCGACCGCTTCCTGCCTTTTATTGTTGGTGCCATTTTTGAACCACGCATTCTGAGAGAGAGAGAGAGAGAGACTTCTGGAGAGATTCAACGCTGTGTGAAGGAGTTTTGGGTACTGAGCAGCACTTTGCAGGTTCATTTTGATTTGCCATTCCTTGTATCGATTTAGAAGAGACTGTGGGGGCTGCACTCTAAGCTCTTTCCCTGGTACTCTCCATTGTTCTTTCCAGCAGATTTGATGTGCAGGTCTCTCCAGGCCGGGATTCAAGGCTGCAATGAGCAGGATGTGGATGGAAAGCAAGATCAACCCTCCCCTTTAAGAACTGGCCGGCGCCATTGTGTGTGTGTTCCATTGCTGACTGACATCACATGAGCTTCGCCAGCGCTCTGAGGTAGCGCCTCGCTCCTCGGCCTTTGCGCCTTAAGACAGGTGTGAAGCACCTGATTTAGCGCTCCAATCACCTCCAGGGGCGATAAAAGTCAAGTTTGCAGTCGGTGGCGATAATTAGCGCCAGGCGCTAATCTTTGCGCCCGGCCGATAATTGCGCCCCAAATGGGGTGATACTGAATTTCTCCCCCTTAGTCTTTGATGCACTCCCTTTTCTCCCTATAGGAATATATTTATTTTGTACTCTATCCATCTCATTTAAAGATTTTCCACTGCTGATCCATCAACCTGTTTGCTAACTTTTCTACCTGGTTATTCTGAAGCCAGATCCCTTCTTAACCCGTTCAACATTGCCCTTTTCCAGTCCAACAACCTATCCTTTTCTATTTTACATTGAGTCTAACAATGTTGGGATCGCTATTCTCCAATTGTTCTCCTACTCTCTCATCCGTTATTTGCCTCAAAACTAAATCAAGCAATGCTTTATTCCGGAATCTTCCAGTTCTGATGAAAGGATATCGACCTGAAACTTTGTGGTAATTTGTGGTTGGGGTCGGATGGGAGGTTAAAATGTTAAAAATCTGAAACAGGAACCCAAGCCACCTCGAACCCGCCCACGAGGGAGGTGCGGGGTGGGGGTGGTGGTGGTGACCAATCCACTCTCAGGATACGGGTTGGTCTTTGAAACCTTTTAAGGAGTTTTAACATTTTAACAATGTTTTTATTTTTAACACAGTTTGCCTGGATCTGAGGAAACTCGACAGGTAAAAGGAGGCGAGAAGGGCCGGATCCATCAGGTAAGTGCCTTTACAGCATTGCCTGTGGGCCTGGAGGGGCAGGAGTGTTTCTCACAGCCCAACAAGTTTACCCTGTAAACCATCCCCCACCACCACTTCCATGATCTCCCTCCAACACCCCGCATCACTGACCCCCGCACCGATCACAGTCCCCCCCAATCACCAACCCCGATCTCCCCCGCGATCTCCAACTCTCCCTCCGACCCTCCCATCTCTCCCCCCGATCTCCGTCCCCCACATCACTGACCCCTCTTCGATCTCCCCCGACCCCCCCCAATCGTGCACGACCCCCAACCACGCTCGACCCCCCTTCCCCACGATCTCTACCCCCCCCCCAACAACCACTGAACCTATCTGCTCCTGGGGCCCCAGACAGGGAGCCGAGCCTGTCAATCAGGCTGGCTTCCAGGTGAGGAACCTGTAGAAACAAAGCACACACGCCACGGAGTTAAAACTCCACGGCGTTTGTCCCGACCATAACTCCTCCCCCCGCTCTGAAACCCCGCCCCAGTGAATATTGGGCCCGTTAACTCTGTTTCTCTCTCCACAGATGCTGCCTGACCTGCTGAGTGTTTGCAGGATTTTCTGTTTCTCTTCTAATACTTCCTTCCTTGTTGGACTAGACTGATCTAGGAAGCAATCCTGGATACATTCATGTCTCCCACTTTGATCACTTGCATTGCCTTTGTCCCAGTCTATCTTGGGATAGTTAAAATCACCCAATATTATTAGAATGCACACCACAAATTGAGCCGCTTCACTACCTACTTCTGAACTCTATTCATATAGAATAACAACAGAAAACGCTGGAAAAACTCAGCAGGCCAGGCAGCATCCGTGGAGAGAGAAAGAGAGTTAACGTTTCAGGTCGATGACCTTTCGTCAGAACTGTGAAGAGCCGGAAATCAAATCTATTCATATAGATTCTGCCTTAATGTAACCTCCAGGATATCATTACATTCTAGCGCTGTAATAGAATCCTTTACTAAAATTGCCACCCCAGCCCACCATTTTTTCCTCTTCCAGTCCTCCTGGATATTTTGTAACTAGGAATATTCTGCCCTTTGTTCTGCCCTAGCCGAAGCCATCTCTCTGTTAATGCGATTATATCGTACTCCCCCTCCCCAATGTGTGCCTCCAGCCCACCAAATGTATTCACAAGGATAGAGTCTCTTGTCAAATCGACTTTGTGCATTTACATACTTAGAAACATAAGAATCTGCGCTGTACCCCCCGCCAAGGCCAATATATCCTTCCTGAGGCGCGGTGCCCAAAACTGACTGTAGTCTTCCAGATGGGGTCTAACCAGAGCTCTGTACAACTGAAATTTACCCTTTTTCACCCGATCCTTTTCTATTCTTACAATGAACCTAGCGATGCTGTGATTGCTATTTCCCAATTGTTTTCCTCACAATCATTTCCTCGTATTCAACTCAAACATCCCTCTGTCTGTCTGGCAACATTAATCTCTCCCCCTCCTCTGATCTGATGGCCTATTATGTTTCCAACAGTTGCCATCCCTCTAGCTTTCCTTTGTTTCCTTGCCTTGTTCCCTTGCCTTCTCATATTAGTTTAAACCACAGCATTTGTTAGTTTCCCAGTGAGGATGTTACTAGAAAGTGGGTAAAGGACCCCGTGGGAAGGGAAAAACTAACCAGGGACATTTCAAACGCAAAGAGAACTAAGATTTGAGACAAACTCCAGCTCAGAATAGGAACGAGGACAGAACACTTTGTGAATAAATAAGGAGGATGTGAAACGAGGAAGATCATATTATGGGAGATTTTAAATCACCAAATACAATTCAACTGGCCGGCAGACTGAGTTTGTAAATGTGATGTATGATTACTTCACAACCTGCTGTATCAAGAAGTCACTGAGCTCAACTTGCTAACGGTAAGTGATTCTGACAGCGTAGATACAATGGAAGTCACAGCATTGCTGGGTGAGAGTGAGCACAATAGGGTTACGGTCAACATGATTTGGGGCTCTGAGGATCAATACCAAGGTATACAATTTTAAAAAGGCCAACCACAAAGATATAAGGGCAGGTCGAAAACATGTTGACAGGGGAAGTTATTTATTAACAATTCAAAACAGGATAAATGGAATGCTTCAAAGGCACGCTGAGGAAAATGCAAGACAAAGATTAGAAGGAGCAGGCTCGAAGACTACAGCAATGTACCTTATTGTGAAGAAATAACCCATGCAGATTGAAAGACTTCGATGTCATCCACCTATTCCAAGCCACCGACTCCAGCCCTCTCCACAGCCACAGTTTCAGGCTGAGCCAGACTGTTCGTAACCTCTGTTTCCTATTTGACCCTGAGCTGAGCTTCCGACCCCATATCCTCTCCATCACCAAGACCGACTACTTCCACCTCCCGTAACGTCACCCGTCTCCACCCCTGCCTCAGCTCATCTGCTGCTGAAATCCTCATTCATGCTTTGTTACTTCCAGACTTGAATATTCCAACGTTCTCCTGGCTGATCTCCCACCTTCCAATCTCCATAAACTTGAGCTCATCCAAAACTCTGCTGCCCGAATCCTATCTCACACTAGGTTCCGTTTACCCATCACCCTCTGTGCTCGCTGACCTACATTGGCTCCCGGTCCGGCAACACCTCAATTTTAAAATTTTCATCCTTGTTTTCAAATCCCTCAATGGCCCTCGTTCCTCCCTCCCTATCTGTGTAACCTACTCCAGCCCTACAACCCTCCGAGGTCTCTACGCTCCTCCAATTCTGGCCTCTTGTACATTCCCTAATTTCATCACTCCACCCTTGGCGGCCATGCAATCAGCTGTCTAGGCCCTAAGCTCTGGAATTCCCTCCCTAAACCTCTCCACCTTGCTACTTCTCTCTTCTCTTTTAAATCTATCGTTAAAACCTATCTCATTGACCAAGCTTTTGGTTACCTTTTCTAATGTCTCCTTATGTGGCTCGATGTCAAATTTTGTCTGATAACACTCTGTGAAGTGCCTTGGGGCGGTTTACTATGTTGCAGGTGCTATATAAATGCAAGTTGTTGTTATTTATTAAAAACTCAATACAGGATAAATGGAATTCTTCAAAGAAGAGCATGCCAGAAGCAGCACCAGACGTACCTGAAAATGTGGTGCCAACCTGGTGAAGCTACAACACAGGACTACATGCATGCTAAACACTGGAAGCAGCATGCTATAGACAGAGCTAAGCGATCCCACATCCAATAGATCAGGTTAAAGCTCTGCAGTCCTGCCACATCCAGTCGTGAATGGTGTTGTCAATTAAGCAACTAATGGGAGGAGGAGGCTCCATGAACATCCCCATCCTCAACAATGGCAGAGCCCAGCACGTGAGCGCAAAAGACAAGGCTGATGCATTCACAACCATCTTCAGCCAGAAGTGCCAAGTGGATGAGCTATCTCAGCCTTCTTCTAAGATCCCCACCATCACAGAAGCCAGTCTTCAGCCAATTCGATTCACTCCACGTGATATCAAGAAACAGTTGAGCGCACTGGATACAGCAAAGACTATGGGCCCCAACAACATCCTTACTGTCGTGCTGAAGACTTGTGCTCCAGAACTAGCCGCGCCTCTAGCCAAGCTGTTTCAGTACAGCTGCAACACTGGCATCTACCCGACAAAGTGAAAAACTGCCCGGGTATGTCCTATCCACAAAAAGCAGGACAAATCCAACTCGGCCAATTACTGTCCTATCAGCCTACTACCAACTATCAGCAAAGTGATGGAAGGTGTCATCGACAGTGCTATCAAGCGGCACTTATTCACCAATAACCTGCTCACCAATTCTCAGTTTGGGTCCCACCAGGTCCACTCGGTCCAGACCTCATTACAGCCTTGGTCCAAACATGGACAAAAGAGCTGAATTCCAGAGGTGAGGTGAAAGTGACTGCACCATCAAGGCACCATTCGATTGAGTGTGGCATCAAGGAGCCCTAGTAAAACTGAAGCCTATGGGAATCAGGGGGAAAACTCTCCAGTTGCTGGAGGCTGAATACAATGGCTTTGATGTTCCCAATGTTTAGCTGGAGGGAATTGTGGGTTCTCCAAGACTCTATCAACTCTCTCGACCCCTCCACTGCCTCTGTGTTGTCCGACTGTTTGTTCGATACCCGGTCTTTGATGAGCCGGCAGCTGCCCACGGTTTTAAGGTGGAGCTGAGAGGAACACTCCTGTTCCTCCTGGCTCCACATTACTTACTTTGTTGGTGTTGGCCTCCAGCGGTCCCTTTAAGGTTAGGTCACATGTGGACCAGGTAATCCGGAGCGGAGCAGGCCCAGCGCACACTGCATTCCGGATTGGGTCCTAAAACAGGCATTAGGCCCCTTATTAGTAGATTTACCTGTTAGGCAGCCTCTACAGCGCCCGAATCAATATGGCAGCGGACTTGTTCCGACGCTATTTGGGCATTGGAGGTTAGCCCCCTAAATTGGTCCTCTTTGCACCCAGTTTACACCTGGAAAACGTAAACGATTAGGTCCCATTTCACCGCCACAATTTTTAATTTACTTCCATCCTTGAGATTACCTCTAAGATTGCTTTGCCTTTTATGAGCGCATCACTTTCTCTCTTCTGATGTTACTTGTCTTCCAACATTTGTTTCCTCTCCACTCCACACTGACTTTACTTTCTTCAAATCCCCACTTCTTTCAGACCTGGCTCCTGCCTGGTCTTGCCTTTCATTTATCTGAACCACCTGCCGCCCACGTGCACTGATCTGCTTGGCTGCTCCGGCAGAACAAACTAGTCCTCCGCATAGTCCTACCATTCAAAAACAAACCGGGCACTTATCACAAACTTCAACCAAACAGAGCATCACACTGCTTCTAAAGCAATACCACATTTATAGCAAAAACAGAATAGGCCAGAAACACTCAGCAGGTCGGGCAGCACCCGTGAAGGGAACAGACAAGTTGACATTTCATAAATGGAAGATATTAGAGATGAACGGCCATCATAAAGGGGGATAACAAGGGAAAGGGGAAAAACACACAGGAGAAGAAATAGAATGACCTGTGAAATACTTGGGGTAATTGTGACTTTGTGCGATGGTGTGAAGAGGGCGATCGCGAGTCGGCAGACTATTTTACATCTCTCTCCATCTTTATTTCCATTGGTTGAAGTCAATGGGAGCAATGTAAAACGGACTGTCGACTTGCTATCGTCCATTTTACACCATCGGACAAAGTCAAAATCTACCCCTTAAGTTAAGAACAGGCGATGGTTAAATGGCAGAAGTGACATCAGCGTGAGACAATAGGAGGCATAATGAGAGATATCACAGAAATGAAAGAGGGTGGGGATAGCATGGTGGAATGGGAAGCATGAAAACCTGGCAAAGTGGAGCAGGCTGCAGTGGCCCAGGAGCCTGATAGAAGAAAAAACAGGTCTGGACACCGAGGGTACAGGCCGTCCGACCAGCACGGAGTTCCAACACAGGGTCCCCAACACAAAGCACCGACCCACTCCTTCCTCTAGCTCCAGAACCGCCAGCACACCCATCCATCATTGGGACTACTTCCTGCCAGAGAGAAAATGGGAGCTATAGCTAAGGTCTGAAGCTGTTAACGTCACTATTAAGGGCAGAGGGCTAGAAAGTACCTATATTTGTAAGAAAGATGTAAAAAAAAATTGCATTTCAATAGCGCCTTTCAGGACGTGCCAAAGCGCTTTACAGCCAATGAAGTACTTTTGAAGTGTCGTAATGTAGGACGCACAGCAGTCAATTTGCGCACAGCAAGCTCCCACAAACAACAACAACCAGATAATCTGTTTTAGTGAAGTTAGTTGAGGGATAAACATTGGCCAGGACCCCCGGGGATAACTCCCCTGCTCTTCTTCAAATAGTGCCATGGCAGTTGGGGCCTCAGTTTAACGTCTCATCTGAAAGACGGCGCCTCCGACAGTGCGGCACTCCCTCAGTACTGCACTGCAGTGTCAGCCTGGATTATGTTCTCAAGTCTCTGGAGTGGGACTTGAACCCACGGCCTTCTGACTCAGATGTGACAGTGCTACCCACTGAGTCCGCACGTAACACACTAAGAGCTGGTATCTGGCTGTGCAATCTATGAGTGACAGCCATTAAGTGCTAGAGCACTCCTAGCTCAGTGTAGTATGATCTCACTTATACAAATCTGCAGAAGGAAGTATACAATGAACTGTTAGCAAGGTATCCGGATGGTCAGCATACACGGTTCAATTTAGCAGTTCTCACAAAAGTTTGAAGATACACCTTTTATTCCCTACAGTATAATTGGTGAGTGCTTCTTACTGTTCCTCAAATATTTTCATGAATACTGATGAGATTTTTCGGCTATCAGACGGTTCTCCCTAGCTACTGCATTCAAGCGTTGCTGAATGTACCAGTATTTCACTAGCCATTTCTCTCCAGATACCACAGTAATGTCGATACAATGTGGGGAAACATTTAAGAACAGTGCTGGTTTTGGTTTCAGGAAACCACCTCACCTCTTTCTGATAGAGATAAATGCTGCAGTGTTTTACGGAAAGATTGAACTGACAACTCTGCTTCAAAGAACCTTCACAGTAAATTTCTAATTTCCTGAAAATGCCTACTGGTGTTTCAACAGCAAGGTAACAATGACAGCAATCTTTACATTCTGTCTGATAGTTATTAATTATTCCATGTGAGAGTCAGCTCTTTGCAAATAAACTATGTTTGCACTGAGTAATAGGAAATAAATCGGTGCATTACTTTACAAACTCACAACACATGCAAACTAGCAAAATTCTTGTTGCAACCACTTATAGTTCAGTGTCTCCGCACTGTCAAACCAGAGTTATTGCTTTAATGCCCTCCAGTATTTAATGAATATATCAGCCATGGTCTTCCCACTAACCATAGACCTAGCGGGATGAATTCTCCCAGAAAGCCAATGAGGTTTTCGAGCTGATTGTGGAACACCTGATATGATTTTCTCAGCCCTCCAAATCCAGGAACGGTGTAGAGGTGAGCATCAGAATCTCTATGTGGTTTTGTTGACCTGCCAAAGGCATTCGATTCTGTGAATCATGATGCACTGTGGATTCACAACAGCAACTCACCAAGGCTTCTTCAACAACACCTCCCCAAACCCATGACCACCACCGCCTAGAAGGACAAGGGCAGCAGGCGCATAGGAACACCACCACCTCCAAGTTCCCCTCCAAGTCACACACACCATCCTGACTTGGAAGTATATCGCCGATCCTTCATTGTCGTTGGGTCAAAATCCTGGAACTCCCTCCCTAACAGCACTGTAGGAGTACCTTCATGAGGAAGGCTCACCACCACCTTCTCAAGGAGAATTAGGGATGGGCAATAAATGCCAGCCTTGCCAGCCACGCCCACATCCTGCGATTTAAAAAATAAAAAGATTCTTCTAAGGTTTGGATACCCTGGCAGATGTGTGAGTATTGCCCGTCGATTACACGTTGGTATGATGGTCTGAGTAATAGGCCAAGGTCACAGGTCATCACTGTGGTCACTAATCGCATCAAACAAAGTTGTGTTCTTTCCCCAACCCTCTTCAACAAACTGCTTGCTGTGGTAGTGCTCGGGGTGTTCATGAATTGTGACAGGGGAATCTATATTCGATATCGCACAGAGAGCGGCATCATCAACCTTCACCGACTCCAAGCTAAGACTAAACTAATGCAGATAACCATTCACACGCACTCTTGACCGAGGACTGCATGTTACTCGCCCGCACTCTCCAGGACATCCAGCTGCTTTGCTTGGGCGACACAGCGTGGTGGCCTTAGAATCAACTTAAAAAGGACTGAAGTCCTAGTCCAGCCCACATCTGATCAGCCAGTCACACTCCCTGCGGTTACAATCAATGACGTACCACTTAAGGTCACGGACAAATTAAGCTCCCTCGGTGGTGTTCCCTCGCGGAACGGCACAATGAACGACGGTGTCACTCGCCGGATTGGCAGGGCCAGCTCCGCCTTTGGCAAACTCGAGCCGAGACTCTGGCAGGAATGATGGGCGAGTCTGCCAACGAAAGGCGCTCTAGAGCAAGATGTTGTCCTCACTGCCCTACTACATGGATCTGAGTCCTGGATCTGCTACTGCCGTCACATCAGGAGACGTGAGCATTTCCACGTGCGCTGTTTACGATGTATTGCTGGCACCGTGTGGCCGGTCAGGGGGCCTAACCTTGATGTCCTCGAGCACTGCAATATCACTGGAATCAAGGCCGCCATCTGAAAGGAGCAGTGTGGGTCTGGACACGCAGTCACATGTCCGATTATAGAATTCCCAAAGCTCTCTTCTAAAGCGAGCTGTAGTCTGGATATCGCAGCAGAGGCGGGCAGGTGAGATGCTGCAAAGACACACTAAAGACCATCTTAAAATTTTGGAATATTAACCCCGACACTAGGGAAGACACAGCCACTGACAGCCCATGACGGCAGCGTGTCTGCCCGGTCGGCGTGAATGAATTTGAGGCTGCGAGATCTGGTTGCCAAGCGCCCGGTTCACAAGACAACTCATCTCCCCGCCTCACCCGTCTCCCAGGGCGATACGTGTGGCCGGGATCGGGCTCTTCATCCATCAGCGCACCCACAACTGGGACTCATCGGGCTCAATTTTCACCGGCCCGTGGAGGTGGGTTTGGAGGTGAGAGTGGTGTGAAAATAGCAGATTCGGGGGTCCCGAAACCATCCCGCCCCCAACCTGCCTCCATGCCAGTTTCCCAGGAGGCGGGTACCCGACCTGTGCTGGGACCCGCCTCCCCGAGGCGGGAAGGGGATTAGTGCCAATAAACTGCCTGTTAACAGGTAGTTAACAGGCAGTTTTTTGCCTAATCCCTATTTTTAGCCCTGAAGTGTGAGCTTCCCGACAGGTCCGAACCACGCCGATTTAGCGAGGCAGACCGTCGGTCTGGAGGGCTTGGAGGGGTCGAGATGTTCGGTGTGCAGGTGAGTGATGGGTGCATGAGTGCAGAGGTAAGTGTGTTTGGTGTGTGTAAAGTGTTTTAAGAACTTTTACTTACCTTAACTTTGTCCTGCAGGCTAGCTTCTTAAGGTGTCGGGAGTCCCTCACATCCACGGCACAGAAAGCAGAATGGCCGCGGAGCTGTCAAAAGCTGCAGTCTCTGCTATCTGTGCTGGATTGATTTCTAACTGAGTCTAAGTACAGGGACTCACGTTAGAAATCATATTGTCAGTGTTTGACAGCTTCACAGAGCTGTCAAACGCTGAAATTTCATCTGTCAAAAGCTCTTGACAGATGAAATTTCAATGGCTGACATCACCTGTATCCAAGGGACCCTTGATTGGCCTGCTAAACCCGCTGGGCGGGCTTAACAAGGTCAATCAAGGGAAAATACAGTGGGTTGGCCACAAGTCGATGGAGGCGGGACTACAACCCAAAAAGTGGGAGTCCCTGCCTCCATTACGTCCCCATTGACAAAATCCAGCCCATCGTTGACTCAACGGGAGACTCCATCACCATCAATATCTCAATACTGATAGAAGTAATCCAGCCAGTCTCTCTGAATATCCTGATTATAGCCCAGCTTTAAGATGCAGCGGCACTCCTGTAACACTCACCTTACAACAAATCTGAATGTGAACTTGTGTCTTAGGTCTGATAAACAGCTAAGTATCTGACAAAAGGGAAAAAGTGTTGTTTATAATTTTCCAAAACTGCTACTTCCAGCAATATACACAAGAGGAGTCATTCTAACTTAAGTCGATGATGTAAAATGGGGGGGGGGATGGTATCGGATCAACCGCCCGTGAAACATTCGCCTGAAATCGGGCAGGGGGTCTAACGGGCGACCAGTCCGTCATCGCTCGTTTTACATCATTGTCAGAAGTTAAAACTACCCCTTTCAGAAAAGGGGCACATCATCCTCCAGATGTGAAAAGAGATCAAACTATGCACGGTTCTGCGCTGGGCTCTCTTTGTGAGGTGTCCTGGCTATCGCACACTGCTGTGGCACTTACTGCAATCTTTTTGAGACCGAAACTATCATCTGAAAAATTTAGTTTATCTAATTTAAAAATAGATTTCCGCTTTACAATTACAACCAACATTTAAAAAAAAAGTATTTTAACATTTGGTCTAGACTTTCAGAAATTTGCAATGGTTTAAAAATTCAATTAGGTTATTTTAAAATCAGAATATATTTTAGACTTCTGCCTGTCCTATTGTGCAACACTTCATTTAAACTTACATGTTTGTTTTCCAAGAAAAAGTTGAAAAATTACTATTCAAGTAAGTTACTGCAACGATTCTATTTCCATGGAA
This sequence comes from Squalus acanthias, assembly GCA_030390025.1. Taxonomy (NCBI): domain Eukaryota; kingdom Metazoa; phylum Chordata; class Chondrichthyes; order Squaliformes; family Squalidae; genus Squalus; species Squalus acanthias. The sequence continues at coordinate 78,471,310 of CM059434.1, read as the reverse complement.
CACAGATGTTTACAGCACAGAAGGAGGCCATTTGGCCCATCATGTCTGTTCTGGCTCATTGGTTTGGGGAGAGAATTCCAGAGCTTAGGGCCCAGGCAGCTGAAGGCACGGCCGCCAATGGTGGAGCGATTCAAATCGGGGATGCGCAAGAGGCCAGAATTGGAAGAGCGCAGAGATCTCGGAGGATTGTAGGGCTGGAGGAGGTTACAAAGATAGGGAGGGATGGGGCCATGGAGCGATTTGAACACAATATGAGAATTTTAAATTCCTTTCATAATCTTGAAAACTTCCAATGAAATTTCCTCTGAGTCTCCTCTTTGCAAAAGAAAACAAGCCTAACGTCCATAACCTTTCCTCAAAGCCTAATTCCTTCCCAGAATCATCTTTGTTGCTTGTCTTCTGATCCTTTCAATGCATTAATATCCTTCCTTCCACGGTCTCTAAATTGTCAGACTGCTTGTCCGGCATCCAGTTCTGGATGAGCAGAAATTTTCTCCAATTAAATATTGGGAAGACCAAAGCCATTGTCTTCAGACCCCGCCACAAACTCCGTTCCCTAGCCATTGACTCCATCCCTCTCCCTAGCATCTGTCTGAGGCTGAACCAGACTGTTCGCAACCTTGGTGTCATAGTTGACCCTGAAATGAGCTTCCGACCACATATCTGCAGCATAACTAAGACCGCCTATTTCCACCTCCGGAACATCGCCCGTCTCCGCCCCTGCCTCAGCTCATCCGCTGCTGAAACCCTCATCCATGCCTTTGTTACTTCTAGACTTGACTATTCCAATGCACTCCTGGCTGGCCTCCCACATTCTACCCTACATAAACTTGAGCTCATCCAAAACTCGGCTGCTCGTATCCTAACTCGCACCAAATCCCGTTCGCCCATCACCCCTGTGCTCGCTGACCTACATTGGCTCCCGGTTAAGCAACACCTCGATTCAAAATTCTCATCCTTGTTTTCAAATCCCTCCATGGCCTCGCCCCTCCCTATCTCTGTAATCTCCTCCAGCCCCACAACCCCCCCCCCCCGAGATATCTGCGCTTCTCGAATTCTGCCCTCTTGAGCATCCCTGACTATAATCGCTCACCCATTGGTGGCCGTGCCTTCTGTTGCCTCGGCCCTAAGCTCTGGAATTCCCTGCCTAAACCTCTTCGCCTCACTCCCTCTCTTTCCTCCTTTAAGACGCTCCTTAAAACCTACCTCTTTGACCAAGCTTTTGGTCACCTGCCCTAATTTCTCCTTATGTGGCTCGGTGTCAAATTTTTTGTCTTATAATATTCCTGTGAAGCGCCTTGGGACGTTTTACTATGTTAAAGGCGCTATATAAATACAAGTTATTGTTGTTGCGGTTGTTAATGAGGTGACCAGAACAGTGGAACCTTTTGAAATTTCTACTCCTTCTGCTAATCCTATTCACTTTCTCCTTGCTGCGGAGAAGCACTGTGCTGAGTATTTCATAGATTATAACCCAACAGTTCTCTTTCCTGATCGGCAACTCTTTAGTGTGTACCTCCAGATTTTGGTTCTTTCGACCATATCACTTGTGCACTTATTCACACGGAACCGTTCCTGCTCAGTTATCTAAAAACTCAATATCCTTCCCCATCTGATTGCAATATTCTTCAGTGTTTGTTCCGCTATCTATTTTTGTATCATCATGCAAATCTGGAGATCTTGCTCACTATAACCTTTGCCAAGTCATTAATAATAAATTTTAATAGCAAGAGTCTAAGATCTAGGCCTGGGGTATTCTGCTTGTAATCCTCTCTGTAACACAAGTAAATACCTACAATATAAATATCTAACAAACAGGAAGGACTAAAGCGAGGCTGCTCATAAGCTGGAAGTGAATTCCCTTCGGGTCTGTGTGTTTATAGCTGTTACATCATTCTCGACAAAAACAGAAGATGGTGGGACACTCAGCAGGTCAGATGGCATCTGTGGAGAGATCAAAAGTTGACGTTCTGGGTATAGACCCTTCCTTAGAACAGTTAATAGGAACAGGAGGCGGCCATTCAGCCCCTCGAGCCTGTTCTGCCATTAAATTAGATCCTGGCTAATCCGCACCTTTGACTCCATTTTCCAGCCTTTGCTCCGTATCCTTGACCCAACAAAAATCTATCGATCTCAGTCTTGAAAATTTCAATTGACCCCCAACATCCACAGCCTTTATAGGGAGAGAGTTCCAGATTTCCACTCCCCTCACAAAGGGTCTACACCCGAAATGTTGACTTACGCTCTCTCCCCACATGCCGCCCGATCTGAGTGTTTCCAGCCTTTTCTGTTTCTGATTTCACATTTCCAGCATCTGCTATTTGTTCAAAGTTCAGATTTCAGAGATAATTAAACAGACAATAACTCTTGTGAAATATTCCTTGAGGGTAGGTCTGTACATGTTGCAAATAATGATACAAACTTTCAACCACTTTAACAGTTCCTTTTGGAATATATAGGGTTAGATGGTAATCATGGTTATGATCAGTTTAATTGGCCCAAAAATTTGTCTTGCTACGCGAGAGTACGCACTGTGTACTCTCGCGTATTCTGTCTCCAATTGCCGGTTTTCTGCATGCACTGCGCATGCGCTGAAAACCGGCACTTGGTGAATGGAAAAGGGGGCGGGTCCTAGGTGCACCGCATGCGCGCTACAGGCTGCGCGCATGCTGTGCACTTAGTGGTTTCAACGCGCAGGTAAGTACGGAAGATTCTACACATAAAAAAAGGAGGAGTAAGACCCACTTTTAACAAGGTAAGTAGTGAATTAAGTATTATTTTGAATTTTTTTTAACAGGTATATCTTTTTTAGAGACTTTAAAGACAGGTAAGTTTATTTTTATAACTTTTTAAAAGATTTTAAATTTTTTCAAAAATGTAATTTTTTATTTAAAATGGTTAATTTATTTAACTATACTTATTTTATTAATGTGATGGTTTTTTTTTTAAATTTAATTGAGGTTTAGCGGTTCTTTTGGGGGGCTATAGTATTCGTAACTTTCACAGCACTTATGTGAAAGTTATGAATGGAAGATGGTGTGCTGCCATTGGCTCTAACTGAGTCACGTGATCCTACAGCTCGCACTAATTAACTACGCCGGTGGGATACGCAAGCCCAGCACAGCAGCTGTCCAGAACATCAAGTTCGTGCGAGCTGGAACTGAAAAAGCCAACGCGCAGTGAGAGATCGCGGGGAGACCTTACCCTTGCACGAAGGCTTCCTCACGAATTTTTGGGCCAATGTAACAGGAAACAAACACTTAGATGTCCTCGAATGAAATCGTTCTCAGTTGATGTTACCCGGATTTTCACAACAGTTTTCACAAGGCTCCGTATCCCGCGAATGGTTTGCTGATGCACAATTTATTGGCTTAAAAACAGAATAATACCAAGGCTTAAAGGGCTAAATTACGAGGACAGGTTGCATAATCTTGGCTTGTATTCCTTGAGTATAGAAGACTGAGGGGTGATATGATCGAGGTGTTTAAAATGTTAAAAGGATTCGATAGGGTAGATACAGAGAAACTATTGCCTCTGGTAGGGGAATGAAGAATGAAGGGATATAATCTTAAAATTAGAGCCAGGTCATACAGGAGTGAAATCAGGAAACACTTCTTCACACAAAGGGTAGTGGAAATCTGGAACTCTCTCCCCCAAAGGGCTGTGGATGCTGGGGGTCAATCGACACTGTCAAGACTGAGATTGATAGATTTTTGTTAACCCAAGTAACCCACATGCTTTTTTAACCACCTTATCAACTTGCCCTTTAAGGATTTGTGTATATGGACACCAAGGTCACTCTGCTCATCTACACTTTTCAGAATCGTGCCATTGTCTTTCCATATTAGTTCTCCTAAAGTGCATCACTTCACACTTCTCCGCATTGAACTCCATCTGCCCTGCTTCTGCCCATTTCACCATCCTGTCTGTCATCCTGAAGCCTATAACTATCCTCATCATGATCTACTTTGCCAAGTTTTGTATCATCTGCAAACTTTATAACACTGCTCCCTACACCCGAGTCTAAGTTCATAAAAATTACAATAAGTAATGGACCCAAAACTGACCCTTGGGGAACACCACTGCAAACCAACTCCCAGTCTGAAAAACATCCATCCACCACCACCCTCTGCTTCCTGTCACTGAGCCAATTCCGTATCCATACCACCACTTTCCCCTTAATTCCATGGGCTTCCATCTTCTTAATAAGCCTCCTGTGTGGCACTTTGTCGAATGCCTTCCGAAAGTCCATATATACAACATCTACTGCTCTACCTTGATCAATCTTCTCTGTTACCTCATCAAAGAATTCAATCAAGATAGTCAGACACGATTTGCCTTTAACAAATCCATGCTGGCTCTCCTTGATTAACCCATGCCTTTCCAAATGAAAGTTTATTTTGTCCCTGATAATGGTTTATTAAAATTACTCTATCCTCGAGTAACCAGTTGTCAGATAAATGTGGCTCCAAATGTACAAGTGTACAGGGGTGGAGCTGGGATCGTGCTGCAGTAACGAGGTGCTCCTATTTGCCGTGCAGGTTGAGTTCCTCACTCAGTTGTGGAGCTGTTGGGAAGCCCCAAGTAAAGGTGACTCACCAGGCCACTGTCAGACATCTGAATACCATCTGCAGGAGCTGAACACCCGCCTGCCTTCCTGAGTATGTCCTGGGAGATAAATAAGGGCAACATACCCATTTAAATTGTCAAATTAAAATGAGGCTAGTATAGAATCATAGGATCTTACAGCACAGCAGGAGGCCATTCGGCCCATCATGCCTGTGCCGGCTCTTTGAAAGAGCTGTCCAAATAGTCCCACTCCCCCCCTGCTCTTTCCGCATAGCCCTTTCGTAGGTCCACTCAAATCAATGTGGTAAGCCCACACAGTGTTAAGTATTTTGAAAGGTCTAATATTTAACTTGTATTTCTCAGGCAGCAAATTAATCAGCAGCTTTTCCATGAGGCATTTCAATGTGCTCAGTGCAAATTATATCTGAAGTTCAAGAGATCAAATTTTGACTCGGATTAAAATTTGTGAGCAAGTGGTCAGTATGTTCACAGGTCTGTAGTCAGTGTCATAAACATAATCCAATCGATTCTGACAACCAGTGAACAAAGATTCAAATGGGGAACCAAGATTAATCTCTTAAAATTTCTTTGGTAATCAATTTTGACCAATACTAGCAGATCTCTCATCTCTTCCTCATGGGTAATCCATGACTTACAGTGCAGTTTTTGATTAACTTTCAGTGCAGTACTGAGGGAGTGCTGCACTGTCGGAGGTGCCATCTTTTGGATGAGACATTAACGCGAGGCCCCGTGTGCCCTCTCAGGTGGACGTAAAAAATCCCATGGCACTATTTGAAAAACAGGGGAGTTCTCCTTGGTGTCCTGGCATCAACTGACATTATTAAATCAGATGATCAGGTCATTTAACTCATTGCTGTTTGTGGGAGCTTGCTGTGCGCAAATTGCGTGCCATGTTTCCTACATTACAACAGTGACCTCACTTTAAAAGTACTTCATTGGCTGTAAAGTGTTTTGGGACATCCTGAGGTTGTGAAAGGTGCTATATAAATGCAAGTCTTTCTTTGCTCATCCTGATCATTATGCAATTTTAACCCTACTTCCTCAGCAGAAACCTGGCGGGCGGGCAGTTAAAATCGCCCTGGCTCTTACCCGTCCGAAAGCCGCTGTGATCGCAACGTCTGCAGTTTTAACCTGCTCTCCTGAGCAGGCAGCAAGGACAGGCGCCCGGAGCCAACAGGGTCCTGCTTTACCTATGCATGTTGCGGCCCGGTGATATCATTGAGACCCGACTGTAATTTTAACTCAGGCCTGAGCGGATCAGTCCAGCTCTTCACCAGGTATCCGTGCAGTTCCTTGTTGAATGAGTCAATGGGATGACTGGTCTATAAGTTAGGAGAATGTGACATTTCTTTCTGAACTGCAGTGTACTTAAACAATTCGAATGTGAATAACAGCACTGGCAGAGAGCATACGTGCTCTCAAAATGTGTGATCAACAACAACAACTTGTATTTATATAGCACCTTTAACGTAGTAAAACGTCCCAAGGCGCTGCACAGGAGTATTTTAAGACAAAAAATTAGACAGGTCTTGGACCTTTCGCTCCTTTAAATGATTTTTATCCATTGCCTCCAAGACCCAACATTTTGCAGGTTGTTAATAGTTGGTATGTCCAATTAAAATATATGTGGGCCGTGAATTGTATTGACACACCTGTACTGTGTAACGTCACAGACTGTCAGCTGTTGCCCGCAGCTGTCCAGAGGTGATCAAAGGCTTTTTTTTTTATTCGTTCATGGGATGTGGGCGTCGCTGGCAAGGCCAGCATTTATTGCCCATCCCGAGTTGCCCTCGAGAAGGTGGTGGTGAGCCACCTTCTTGAACCGCTGCAGTCCGTGTGGTGAAGGTACTCCCACAGTGCTGTTAGGTAGGGAGTTCCAGGATTTTGACCTAGCGACGATGAAGGATCGGCGATATACTTCTAAGTCAGGATTATGTGTGACTTGGAGGGGAACTTGGAGGTGGTGGTGTTCCCATGCACCTGCTGCCCTTGTCCTTCTAGGTGGAAGAGGTCGCGGGTTTGGAAGGTGCTGCCGAAGAAGCCTTTGTGAGTTGCTGCAGTGCATCTTGTAGATGGTACACACTGCAGCCACGGTACGCCGGTGGTGGAGGGAGTGAATGTTTAAGGTGGTGGATGAGGTGCCAATCAAGCGGGCTGCTTTGTCCTGGATGGTGTCGAGCTTCTTGAGTGTTGTTGGAGCTGCACTCATCCAGGCAAGTGGAGAGTATTCCATCACACTCCTTACTTGTGCCTTGTAGATGGTGGAAAGGCTTTGGGGAGTCAGGAGGTGAGACACTCGCCGCAGAATACCTAGCCTCTGACCTGCTCTTGTTGCCACAGTATTTATGTGGCTGGTCCAGTTAAGTTTCTGGTTAATGGTGACCCCCAGGATGTTGATAGTGGGGGATTCGGCGATGGTAATGCCATTAAATGTCAAGAGGAGGTGGTTAGACTCTCGCTTGTTGGAGATAGTCATTGCCTGGCACTTCTGTGGCGCGAATGTTACCTGCCACTTATCAGCCCAAGCCTGAACGTCGTCCAGGTCTTGTTGCATACAGGCATGGACTGCTTCATTATCTGTGGAGTTGCGAATGGCGCTGAACACTGTGCAGTCATCAGCAAACATCCCCATTTCTGACCTTATGTTGGAGGGAAGGTCATTGATGGAGCAGCTGAAGATGGTTGGGCCTAGGACACTGCCCTGAGGAACTTCTGCAGCGATGTCTTGGAGCTGTGATGATTGACCTTCAACCACCACAACCATCTTCCTTTGTGCTAGGTATGACTCCAGCCAGTGGAGCGTTTTCTCCCTGATTCCCATTGACTTCAGTTTTACTAGGGCTCCTTGATGCCACACTTGCTCAAATGCTGCCTTGATGTCCAGGGCAGTCAATCTTACCTCACTTCTGGAATTCAGCTCCTTTGTCCATGTTTGGACCAAGGCTGTAATGAGGTCGGGAGCCGAGTGGTCTTGGCGGAACTCAAACTGGACATCAGTGAGCAGGTTATTGGTGAGTAAATGCCGCTTGATAGCACTGTCGATGACACCTTCCATCACTTTGCTGATGATTGAGAGTAGACTGATGGGGCGGTAATTGGCCGGGTTGGATTTGTCCTGCCTTTTGTGGACAGGACATAGCTGGGCAGTTTTCCACATTGTAGTAACACCCAAGGAGATCGATTATACGATGCTACCATTTATTTTACACTGAAGCAAAATCCTTGGCTGGAAGGGTGAGTTTTCAGATCGTTTCTTGTTCATGTAGAGCAGTACTTCAGCACATCTGGAGATACAATCAATACAACCTTCAACACATCTCTTCATCCCGTGGATGGGTAAACAGCATCTCTGACAGGGTGCAACACTGGCTGCATCCCAGCCTTTGCTAAATAATTACTTATAAAATATTTATAAACTCACCCCCCAATCTTAGCCAATCAAACGTTCAATTCCCAGTGCCATAATTCTGGCATGGCAGATGGAAATGCATTTAAATTGAGTTATTAATATCAATTTGGCAGCTCAAACATGCCTGTTGCTGCATTGCAGAAAATTGATTTTTCTTTGGACCAGAGGGCATTAACTTTCACTGTGAGGCTGATGAAATTGTAGAAATGAAATCACAGAAGTCTTTAGCACCTCTATCAAATTATTAGCAAAGCAGCTTTGTTTAACTAATGCTAATTATGGACTGTAAATCTAGTGGGAATCAAGAGTCGAAAGTGACGGGTGAAAACATCTGTTATAATCATGCATTGTAATGTAGGGAAACGCGGCAGCCAATTTGCGCACAGCAAGCTCCCACAAACAGCAATGAAATAAATGACCAGATCATCTGTTTTTAATGACGTTGGTTGGAGGGGTAAGCATTGGCCGGGAAACCGGGGAGAACTCCCCTTGCTCTTCTTCAAATAGTGCCTCCACCTGAACAGGCATAAAACCCTGGAGGGGGGACTCGAACCCACAACCCTCTGATTCAGAGGAGAGAGCGCTACCACTGAGCTACAGCTGCCTCCTGAGGTGCCCAAAACTAGCACACACCATTCTGTCTGTGACCTGACTCATGATTTGTATGGGTTTAGCATTGCCTCTTTGCTTTAGTACTCTATGTCCTTATTGATAAAACCCAGGGTCCCATGGGCTTTTTAACAGCTGATTCAACTTTCACTTCCCACTGTTAAAGATTAGTGCATCTGAGTGACTCCTAGGTCTCTTTGTGTCTCTACTCCCTTTAAAATGTTACCATTTAGTGAATATGTACTTTCCTTATTCTTCCTCCCAAAACACATCATCTCATATTTCTCCACATTAAATTTTATCTGACATCTATCTGCCCAATCTACTAACTCGTCTAACTCCTAAATTCACTTACAGTCCTCTTCACGATTAACCACATACCTTAATTTTTAATAACAGTAAATGTTGATACTGCGTCCCAGATAACAAGCCCAGATCTTTAACAACAGTAGTCCCAACACTGACCCCTGGTGGACACAACTGTTTACATCTCTTGAGTCCCAAAAAACAGCAATTAGTAACTTTTGTCCACTTCCTATCCATACTGCCACACTCTCCTTAATGGAAGACCACTTAGGAGTGAAGTCAGATATCACTTTTTCACACAAAGAGTAGTGGAAATCTGGAACTCTCTTTCACCAAAAGTGGATATCAATTCAATTGAAATTTTCAAGACTGAGATTGATAGATTTTTGCTGGGTAAGGGAGGGATATGAAACCAAGGCGGGTAAATGGAGTTGAGATACAGATCAGCCATGATCTAACTGAATGGCAGAACAGGCTCGAGGGGCTGAATGGTCTCCTCCTGTTCCTATGTTCCGTGTCCTTAATTTTATCAACAAGCCTATTATTCGTGGCACCTTATCAACTGCATTTAGAAAATCCATATACACATCATCCACTGTATTTTTTTTATTAATACGTCTGTTATTTCCTCAAAGACTCTATTAAATTTGTCAGATATGACTCGCCTTTTTACAAATCCATGTTGGCTGTCTGCAATTAATCCATATCTTTTTCGGTGAGTATTGATTTTATTCCATTCTAGAAGCTCGCCCACTACTGATGTTAGGCTGACTGGTTTCTCCACTTTTGAACAGAGGTGTTACATTGGCAACCCAGTCCTCTTCCAAATTTAAGGATATTTGGAAGATTGTGGACTGAGCCCCTGCTATTTCCTCTCTGACTTCCCTGGGCATTCCCAAATCCGCGACCTCTTCCACCTAGAAGGACAAGGGCAGCAGGTGCATGGGAACACCATCACCTCCAAGTTCCCCTCCAAGTCACACACCATCCTGACTTAGAAATATATCGTCGATCTTTCATCATCGCTGGGTCAAAATCCCAGAACTCCCTCCCTAACAGCACTGTGTGAGTACCCTCACCACACGGACTGCAGCGGTTCAAGAAGGCGGCTCACCACCACCTTCTCAAGGGTAACTAGGGATGGGCAATAAATGCTGGCCTTGCCAGCGACGCTCACATCCCATAAACAAAAAAAAAAAAAAAAAAAATGCAGCCATCATGGTCCACTTTAAGTTTCACCATTTTTTCAGTCAATGAACAAACAAACTTGCACTTATACAGCACCTTCCCTCTTCTCAGGACATCGCAAAGTGCTTTACAGCCCATGAAGTACTTATAAAGTGTAGTCACTGCTGCAATGTCAGAAATGAAACAACCAATCTGCACACAGCAAGCTCCCACAAACAGCAATGTGACAAATGACCAGATTATCTGTTTTAGTGATGTGGGTTGAGGGATAAATATTGGCCAGGACACCGGGGTGAACTCCCCTGCTCTTCTTCAAATTGTGCCATGGAGTTGTTTATGTTCACCTGAGAGGGCAGATGGAACCTCGGTTTAACGTCTCATCCAAAAGACGGCACTTCTGACAGTGCAGCATTCTCTCGGTACTGTCCCTCCGACAGTGCAACGCTCCCTCAGTACTGCCCCTCCGACAGTGCAGCGCTCCCTCAGTACTGCACTGAAGTACTATAGAAACATAGAAACATAGAAAATAGGTACAGGAGTAGACATTCGGTCCTTCGAGCCTGCACCGCCATTCAATGCGTTCATGGCTGAACATGCTACCTCAGTACCCCATTCCTGCTTTCTCGCCATACCCCTTGATCCCCCTAGTTGTGAGTGTTATATCTAACTCCCTTTTGAATATATTTAGCGAACTGGCCTCAACAACCTTCTGTGGAAGAGAATTCCATAGATTCACCACTCTCTGGGTGAAGAAGTTCCTCCTCAGCTCAGTCTTAAATGGTTTCCCCTTAATCCTTAGACTGTGACCCCTGGTTCTAGTTTTCACTAACATTGGGAACATTCTGCCCGCATCTAATTTGTCTAAACCAGTCAGGATTTTAAATGTCTCTATAAGATCCCCCCTCATTCTTCTTAAATCCAGAGGATACAAGTTCAGTTGACCCAATCTTTCTTGATATGTCAGACCGGCCATCCCAGGAATCAATCTAGTGAACCTTCGCTGCACTCCCTCAATAGCAAGAATGTCCTTCCTTAAGTTAGGAGACCAAAACTGTGCACAATACTCCAGGTGTGGCCTCACCAAGGCCCTGTACAACTGCAGCATCACCTCCCTACTCCTGTACTCAAATCCCCTTGCTATGAAGGCCATCATTCCGTTTGCTTTCTTGACTGCCTGCTGCACTTGCATTCCCACCTTCAGTGACTGATGTACCATGACGCCCAGGTCTCGTTGCACGTCCCCTTTCCCTAATCTGCCACCATTCAGGTAATAGTCCGCCTCTCTATTTTTACCACCAAAGTGGATAACCTCACATTTATCCACATTGTACTTCATCTGCCATACATTTGCCCATTCACCCAACCTGTCCAAGTCACTCTGTAGCCTCCTAGCATCCTCCTCATTGTTCACACTGCCTCCCAATTTAGTGTCATCCGCAAATTTGGAGATATTACATTTAATCCCTTCGTCCAAATCATTAATATATAATGTAAACAGCTGGGGTCCCAGCACCGAACCCTGCGGTACCCCGCTGGTCACTGCCTGCCATTCTGAAAAGTACCCATTTACTCCTACTCTTTGTTTCCTGTGTGCCAACCAGTTCTCAATCCACGTCAACACATTACCCCCAATCCCATGTGCTTTAACTTTGCTCACCAATCTCTTGTGTGGGACCTTGTCGAAGGCCTTCTGAAAGTCCAAATACACCACATCTACTGGTTCCCCCCTGTCCACCCTATTGGAAACATCCTCAAAAAATTCCAGAAGATTTGTCAAGCATGATTTCCCTTTCACAAATCCATGCTGACTTGGACCTATCATGTCGCCACTTTCCAAATGGTCTGTTATGACATCTTTAATAATTGCTTCCATCATTTTACCCACGACCGATGTCAGGCTGACCGGTCTATAATTCCCTGCTTTCTCCTTCCCTCCTTTTTTAAAAAGAGGGGTTACATTGGCCACCCTCCACTCCATCGGAACTGATCCAGAGTCTAAGGAATGTTGGAAAATGATCGTCAATGCATCCACTATTTCCAAGGCCACCTCCTTAAGTACTCTGGGATGCAGACCATCAGGCCCCGGGGATTTTTCAGCCTTCAGTCCCATCAATTTTCCCAATACCTTTTCCCATCTAATAAGGATTTCCCTCAGCTCCTCCCTCTTACCAGATCCTCTGACCCCTTTTATTTCCGGCAGGTTGTGTGTGTCCTCCACAGTAAACACCGAACCAAAGTACTTGTTCAATTGATCTGCCATTTCCTTGTTCCCCATTACGACTTCCCCTGTTTCCGACTGCAGGGGACCTACGTTTGTTTTTACTAACCTCTTTCTTTTTACATATTTATAGAAGCTTTTGCAGTCCATTTTAATGTTCTCTGCAAGCTTCCTTTCATATTTTATTTTCCCTGCCCTAATCAAACCCTTCGTCCTCCTCTGCTGAGTTTTGAAGTTCTCCCAGTCCCCGGGTTTGCTGCTACTTCTGGCCAATTTGTATGCAACTTCCTTGGTTTTAATACTATCCCTGATTTCCCTTGTTAGCCATGGTTGAGCCACCTTCCCTTTTTTATTTTTACGCCAGACCGGGATGTACAATTGTTGTAGTTCATCCATGCGATCTCTAAATGTCTGCCATTGCCCTTCCACTGATAGCCCCTTAAATATCGCTTGCCAATTTAACCTCGCCAATTCACGCCTCATACCCTCAAAGTTGCCCTTATTTAAGTTCTGGACCATGGTCTCTGACTTAACTGTTTCCTTCTCCATCCTAATGTAGAACTCCACCATACTATGGTCACTCTTCCCCAGGGGGCCTCGTACCACAAGATTGCTGATTAGTCCTTCCTCATTACACAACACCCAGTCCAGGATGGCCTCCCCTCGAGTTGGTTCCTCAACATATTGGTTTAGGAAACCATCCCTTAAACACTCCAGGAAATCCTCCTCCACCGTATTGCTTCCAGTTTGAGTAGCCCAATCTATATGCATATTAAAGTCACCCATGATAACTGCCGTGCCTTTTTTGCACGCACCTCTGATTTCCTGTTTCATACCCTCCCCCACCTCACTACTGCTGTTTGGAGGTCTGTACACAACTCCCACTAACGTTTTCTGCCCTTTGACAGTTTGCATTTATGTAGCACTTTTAACATTGCAAAATATTAAAATGTTCACAGGGGCACAATCAATAAACTATAACTCATTATTATACTGAATTGCTCCACTTCCTCCTCTTGTATCCTTTCTTTCCTACAACCACACTCTCCTATGAAACATGGGGTAAACTATTTGTTTCGTATCTCTGTTATTCCTCCATACTGTACCCCAACTACCTGCCACGTTTCCCACATTGCAACAGTGACTACACTTCAAATGTACTTCATTGGCTGTAAAGTGCTTTCGGATGTCCTGAGGTCGTAAAAGGCGCTATAGAAATGCAAGTTCTTTCTTTTTCCTTTCTTTTCTTTTATTGGCTCTAGATTGGTCATACGCCTCTTTTAAAGATTCATTCTAATGTCTTTACTCCTCCAAGGAACTCCAGCTTTTACTGTACCCCCTTTACTTCTGGTATATGTCTAGTCTATACCCTAATCCTCTCTGATTTCAACGTTTTGCGTGGTGTGTGCACTGTCTGATTTGCCAATTTATCTTTCCAGTTTACTTGGGTTAGGTCTATTTTATCTCACTCAAATTGAATTTTTTTCCAGTCAAGTACTTTTACCTTTGATTGTTCGCTCTCCTTTTCACTTCAAACCTAATTACGTTATGGTCGCTGTTTCCGAGATGTTCTCCTCTACTCTTACATTACTTTTTTGGCCCACTTCATTTGCTAGAAATGGTTGCCAGCACTGCTTCTCCTTGTTGGGCTAAAAATATACTGATGTAGAAAGCAGTCCTGGACACCCTGTAGAAACGCCTCCCCTTCAATGGCCACTTACATTATCTTTGGATAACTAAAGCCACTCATTATACTCGCTTTGTTACATAGAATCTGCAGCACAGACACAGGCCATTCAGCCCAACTTGTCCATGCCAGTGTTTATACTCCACACGAGCCTCCTTCCTCTCTAATTACCTCTTCCCACCCTGCCCGCATATCCCTCTATTCCCTTCTCCCCCATGTATCCGCCCACTCTGCAAACCTATTTATGTCTTCCTGCATTTTGGGGCAGTCCTCCATATTTTTAGCTATACCCCTAATTTGATATCATCTGCATATTTCAACAAAATATCTCCAATCCTGAGTCCAGATTATTTATGTATTTGGTGAACAGTGGTCCCAGCACAGTTCCCTGGGCGACACCACTTCCTACTACCTGCCGATCTGAGAAACTTCACTCGACTCCTAAGCTCTGGTTACTGTTTTGTGGCCATCTTTCAATCCTTTCTGCTATCTGGCCCCTGACTCCACACACCCTGACCTTTGTCATAAGTCTCTTATGTGGCACCTTATCAAAGGCCTTCTGAAAGGAGGCTTTCGGCCCATTGTGACTGTACCAGCGCTTCGAAAAAGCTATCCAATTAGTCCCACTCCCCGGCTCCTTCCCCATAGCCCTGAAAATCTTCTTCCCTCAAGTATTTATCCAATTCCCTTTTGAAAGTTATTATTGAATCTGCTTCCTCCACCCTTTCAGGCAGTGCATTCCAGATCAGAAAAACTCACTGGGTAAAAAAAAAAAAGATTATTCTCATCTCCCCTCTGGTTCTTTTGCCAATTACTATAAATCTGTGTCCTCTGGTTACCGACCCTCCTACCAATGGAAACAGTTTCTCCTTATTTACTCTATCAAAAGGCTTCATGATTTTGAACGCCTCAATTAAATCTCCCCTTAACCTTCCCTGCTCTAAAGAGAACAATTTCAGCTTCTCTAATCTCTCCACATAACTGAAGTCCCTCATTCCTGGTACCATGCTAGTAAATCTCCTCTGCACTCTTTCCAATGTTCAGCTAATTTGTAATGTAGGAAACACAGCAGCTAATTTGAGCACAGCAAGGTCCCACAAACAGCACTGAAATAAAAGACCAGATCATCTATTTTAGGTACGTCTGTAACATTTTCCAGTTCTGACGAAAGGTCACTGACCTGAAACGTAAACTCTGTTTCTCTCTCCACAGATGCTGCTTGTCCTGCTAAGAATTTCCAGCATTATCTGTTTATATATCTGTTTTAAGTGTTGGTTGAGGGATAAATATTGGCCGGGACACTGGGAGGACTCCCCTGCTCTTCTTCGAATAGTGCCGTGAGATCTTTTACATCCGCCGGAGCGGGCTGATGGGGGCTATGGCTTAACTCCCTCAGCACTGCACTGGAGTGTCTGCCTGGATTATGAGCTCAAGTCTCTGGAGTGGGCCTTGAACCCACAACCTTCTGACTCGGAGGCGAGTGTGCTACCCACTGAGCCACGGCTGGCATTTTACGTGCCAGTTCTACTTGATCTCTTTCAGGGAGTACATTTTTTGTAACCATATTAAATTTCATTTGCGTTCGGTTTGTCCACTTGCAAATTCGTTGTAACACATTTTGACTAGGCTGTATTTTCACCTTCAGCTTCCAACCCCCGTCTGTGAATTTGACCAGTTTGCATTGAATTTCTGAATCCAAGTCATTGGGGTGGATTTTGACTTTTGGGTGCCTGATTATTGTTGTGGGGTCTGGAGGGGAATTCCTGCTTCTCTGGGACCCACAAAACTAATTAACAACACACCCATGGAACTGATTGGAGCCTGAACTGCACATGGTCCGGCCAGTTCCAACCTAAAATGGCAATCAGGATCCTAGGAACCCTATGATGAAGTATTAATCCTATTTGGACTCTAACCAGTTATGGAGACTGGTTGCTTGGGTCTTCAGTGGTGAATTCTTGGAGGTGAGAATCATCCAGTATGTTTATTGATCCTCAAATTCGACTCCATTAGTGCCCCCTGACTGCCTGCTTACTGTTACAGCACAAGAACATTTTTTTTTTACTGATATCACAAGTTAATTATGAAGGCAGAAGGCCATTCATTCATCCAGAGACAAAAGAAAGACTTGCATTTCTATAGCACCTTTCCCAACCTCAGGATATCCCAAAGCGCTTCACAGCCAATGAAATACTTTTGAAGTGTAGTCACTGTTGTAATGTGGGAAACGCATCAGACAATTTGTGCACAGCAAGCTCCCACAGACAGCAATGAGATAAATGATCAGATAATCTGATTTAGTGATGATTCTTGAGGGGATAAATATTGGCCAGGACACCGGGGAGAACTCCCCTGCTCTTCTTCAATAAAGTACCGTGGGATCTTTTACGTCCGCCTGAGAGAGCAGACAGGGCCTCGGTTTAACGTCTCATCCGAAAGACGGCACCTCCGACAGTGCAGCACTCCCTCAGCACTGCACTGGGGTGTCAGCCTAGATTACGAGCTCAAGTATCTGGAGTGGGACTCAAACCCACAACCTTCTCACAGAATCACAGAATCCCCACAGTGCAGATAGAGGCCATTTCGGCCCATCGAGCCTGCACCGACACATGTCCCACCCTATCCCCGTAACCCCACGTATTTAATCCCCCCTAACACTAAGGGTCAATTTATCATAGCCAAATCAACCTAACCCGCACATCTTTGGACTGACTCAAGAGTGCTGACCACTGAGCCACAGCTGACACTGCACCCTCTCCAAGGTATTCGGAAAGTGTGGTGCCCAGAATTGAACGCAATACTCCAGCTGAGGCCTAACCAGTGTTTTATAAAGTTTCAGCATAACTTCCTTGCTTTTGTATTCTTATGCCTCTATTAATAAAATTGAGAAGTCGCACAACACCAGGTTATAGTCCAACAGTTTTATCTGAAATCACAAGCTTTCGGAGCTATCGATCGCCCCTTCCTCAGGTGAAGTAAAGAGATACAGAATCGCCAAAGCATATATAGATAGAGAACAATGCATGTGTTACTTACAAAAGCAGACGACTACATTTAAATCACCCTGACTGTTTATCTGCCGAGGTGTGACAAAAGGCAATCAGGTCACATCAAAGACATAGCAAGATACAACTGAGACAATGAGGTGGAGTCACAGGGGGTCTAACGTGTCAAAAGCTGCAGTCTGTATGTAAAACGATAAACTTTAAAATTTTTACTTTTTTACTGGGAATCACATCTGTGAACAAGCCAACAACGACTCGAGTCCGGATCACGTCATGTATCGTGACATAAACCCAAGATCCCGGTTGAGACCGTCCTCATGAGTGCGGAACTTGGCTATCAGTTTCTGCTCGATGATTTTGTGTTGTCGTGTGTTACTAAGGCCGCCTTGGAGAACACTTACCCGCAGATCCGAGGCTGAATGTCCTTGACTGCTGAAGTGTTCCCCGACTGGGAGGGAACACTCCTGCCTGGTGATTGTTGCGCGGTGTCCGTTCATACGTTGTCTCAGTGTCTGCATGGTCTCGCCGATGTACCATGCCGCGGTGCATTAATAAAAAAATCTATTAATAAAGCCAAGGATCCCATGTGCTTTTTTAACAGCCTTCTCAACTTGTCCTGCCCCCTTCAAAGATTTGTGTACATACACCCCCAGGTCTCTCTGTTCCTGCACAACCTTTAAAATGTTATAATTTTGTTCATATTGCCTCTCCTCATTCTTCCTGCAAAACTGTATCACTTCTGTGTTAAATTACATCTGCCATGTGTCTGCCCATTTCACCAGTCTGTCTATGTCCTGAAGTCTGTTGCTATCCTCCTCATTGTTTGCTACATTTCCGAGTTTCGTATCATCTGCGAACTTTAAAATTATGCACTGTATACCCAAGTCCAGATCATTAACTTGACACAGACATTCGAAGATTTCATACCTTCCTGGAATTCATCACATCTATTTTTGATTGTTAATTCAATATATGTATGGAAATAGAGTGTGTCTGAGAAAATCTATGTCAAAGAGATAACAGAAGCGTTGGTTTCAACACCCAAGAGATTAAGAGCAGCGAGCTGAAATGGGACAAGATTTCTTCTGAAAGTGATGATTTGAACTGAATGAGACTTCTGAAAGAAGCAATGCTGTCAGAAGATGAATGATTGAAGCAGGAGATAGTGAAAACAGCTTCAAGTTGCCACGCTAAAGAAAGACCTGTCTTATTTAACAGAGATTCTTGAACGCAATCAGGAGTGGGTATTACAGAAAGAAGGCAGTCGACCCATTATGGACGTATTCATTGTATGCACCTCTCCGTATACGTTTAGTAGATGCCAGTTGTTGTGTTTCATTTAACTATTTACGTGCAATTAGATATTAGTTGCTTTAGTCTGTGTAGTAATATCCAGCAATTTTAGACCACAGTATGAGATATTAAATCTAGTAAAATAACAGCATGGGCTAGGTGTTAGCCTGTCGGGTTCACACCTCTGTGAGGCAGCGTATAGTCAAGGACGGCTTGCAGATGTTGTGGGGTTTCAGATCAGCTGCTGGGAACCACCGTGTTTTTTACTATCTTCTCTCTCAATGGCCCAACAATCACAATCAACATAGAGTTCAACAATTTCAGATCATAACCTCGGCCCCTATCACATATATATATATATATATTTTTTTTTTTTTATCCACACTTTTTGTTTGGCCTTTTTTTCTTCCCTCCCACATGGCAGCTGCCCTTCATTCTGCCAGCACAATTCTCACTTCATCTAGAGCCATCCTTTGTTCCTCAACCTGTCACATTACCACCTCCTCTCACCTTGAATATCTCTGAATGTCTCTCAATGTCTCTTAATATCTCCTGCTTTCTATCCTATCACTGACCTTCCCTTTTGTTCTTTCATCCCCTCCCCCATTTCCCAGCCCCTAAACTTGCTTTAAAATCTATTCCATTTCTTGCTTTTTTCCAGTTCTGACGAAAGGTCTTCGACCTGAAATGTTAACTCTGTTTCTCTCTCCACGGCTACTGCCTGGCCTGCTGAGTTTTTCCAGCGTTTTCTGTTGTTATTTCGGATTTCCAGCATCCGCAATATTTTGCTATTGTAATCACAATAAGGTGCAAGTTTATTGGATGCAACAAAGCAGAAGGACCTTCCTTACCCTTCAGCGTCCGGCCTGCAGGGCACATTAGGCTACAAGTCGGGCAGCTGATTATACTACGATTATGGGATGTCATGAGGATTCAATGTGAAAAATGTTCATGGAAACGCCATTGATATAACAGTGGTACTGCAGTTATACTGTCATTATTGTATCCATGTGAAGTGGCTTTAAGCGCACATCAGAGTGAAAGTGACAGTATAATTAAGGAATAAAAGCAGAAAATGCTGGAAACACTCAGTAGGTCAGGCAGCATCTGTGGAGAGAGAAACAAAGTTAACCTTTCTGGTTGCTGGGTTCTGATGAAAGGTCATGACCTGAAACGTTAACTCTGTTTCTCTCTCCACAGATGCTGCCTGACCTGCTGAGTGTTCCCAGCCTTTTCCGTTTTTATTTCAGATGTCCAGCACCCGCAGTATTTTGCTTTATAGTACAATAAAGAAAAAAAAAGACTCGCATTTCTATAGCGCCTTTCACAATCTCAGAACGTCTCAACGAGCTTTCCAGCCAATGAGGTATTTTTGTGGTATAGTCACTGTGGTAATATAGGAAACGAACATAATCATTTGGAAGTCAGGTCCCAATCTGACTCCCCAGTGCATTAACTCCAAGCGGGTGAGACGCCTGCCAGTTTCAGTTTACGCAGAATACAGTATAACTCCAGTCCGGTGCACATCTGCATTTTAAAATACAGTCCTGTTGGATCCTGAAATGTTTTTATGTTAGGAGAAAGTTCACTCTCTTCGACACCCTAACGTCAAAGGTTAGTGACCCGGGGAGCACGGCGCTGCACATGTATATTGCACACAGCTCCTTGCCGCTGTATAATGCACCGTCAGTGGTATAACTCAGGTTTGCTAACTGTGCATCTCACTGTCACCCAACTACAAGGAAGACGTCACCCAACACATTCCATTTACAATACTCATTGTCCCCTACATTTAAACCGTGAACACTATACCACAAGGGAATACGGTGCACCATTCAATCTATCTTTCTACCATTACCTGATTGCCTTCAGCTAGACCTTAACCAGATGAATTAATACTTGATATAAGCAAAATATGATACAAACAAGATATGTTACAAGGACTTATGGAATGTGACTTTATGGTACTACTGATCTTAAGGAGGTCATTCATCAGTTGTCAAGACCTGCCCAGGCCTTGGGTATAAAGTGTATCTCATGGGTCCTCACAGTGAGGTTTTTACAGCCTGGTATTGCAGACACTGTTTACACTGGGCTGTATTTACAACTGTGCTCAAGGCATCGGAGATCAGTAAATCACTGTGAGCACACATCATCCTTACACAATACAAGCAGCAATCCCAACTCACATTCTACTCTCACTGTAAAGCCAACCAACTCTCTCTGAGGAACGAACAAATCAATACGAAAGTCATTTGAAACAAGAAAAGGCATCTTTAAAATGTGACCCACATCTGTTCTGAGAGCAGGTCCCGGTGAGGAAGCTCCTCGGGTCGGTCTGTGCACAGGGGCAAAACCGTGCTTAGGAACATCTGTGTGACAACACGGTGTTTTCAAACCCCTCAATCCCACAGACACTGAACAGACACTTGAACAGACACTGTCACTGTACGGACTGCATCACAATAACGTTCTCCAATAACATACTTTCCCCAAAAGTGGCGTGGGACAAAGAGTATCATTGAGCCGACAATGCCTGGGGTGGAGCGGACTGAACACCAGGAACAGAATCTTCACGGGGCAAAAGGTAAGGTGCGATAAGAGGGTTCAGAAACAAACTCAGATTTCACATTAGCTTACACCCAATCTGCGCAAGTTTGGGATGTATTGGGCTGTGATTTCTCGTCCAGTCTGTTATTCCCGGGACTGTCGGGTTGGAATGAAAATCACAACGTGGTAAATTGGGGAATGTTGCCCCAATAGTTTGTATCCGCACCGTGAGATAAAGTCACACCCAGGGAGCCAGGACTTGCACACCGCGGAGCCCAGGGTCTCACCAGGCTTGGTGTGGACCAGCCCAGGAACCCCGAGATCGCTGGGCTTTAAACCCCAGCTCTGCACTCTGACCCTGGGCTCAGTCCCTCCCACACCCTGCAATCTCCCTGCTCCTACCTGCTCAGGTGGTCCTTCCATTGGCCTCGAATCTCCCCCCGGAGTCTCGGCTCTTCTCCTGCAGACCAAATAAACCAGCCCGAGGGGCTGAGGAATGATCCGCCCAGAGAATAGGAGACAACAGAGGGAGGGGCTAGAGAGCTCCACCCCCGGCCAGTGACCCCCTGACCAGTGACCCCCTCCCCCGGCCAGTGACCCCCTGACCAGTGACCCCCCCTCCCCCGGCCAGTGACCCCCTGACCAGTGACCCCCTCCCCTGGCCAGTGACCCCCTGACCAGTGACCCCCCTCGCCCGGCCAGTGACCCCCTGACCAGTGACCCCCCTCCCCCGGCCAGTGACCCCCCTCCCCTGACCAGTGACCCCCCTCCCCTGACCAGTGACCCCCCTCCCCCGGCCAGTGACCCCCTGACCAGTGACCCCCCTCCCCCGGCCAGTGACCCCCTGACCAGTGACCCCCCTCCCCCGGCCAGTGACCCCCTGACCAGTGACCCCCTCCCCTGGCCAGTGACCCCCTGACCAGTGACCCCCTCCCCTGGCCAGTGACCCCCTGACCAGTGACCCCCCTCCCCTGGCCAGTGACCCCCCCTGACCAGTGACCCCCTGACCAGTGACCCCCCTCCCCCAGCCAGTGACCCCCCCTGACCAGTGATCCCCTGACCAGTGAACCCCCTCCCCCGGCCAGTGACCCCCTGACCAGTGACCCCCCTCCCCCGGCCAGTGACCCCCCCCTGACCAGTGACCCCCTGACCAGTGACCCCCCTCCCCCGGCCAGTGACCCCCTGACCAGTGACCCCCCTCCCCCGGCCAGTGACCCCCTGACCAGTGACCCCCCTCCCCCGGCCAGTGACCCCCTGACCAGTGACCCCTCCCTGGCCAGTGACCCCCTGACCAGTGACCCCCCCTCCCCCGGCCAGTGACCCCCCCTGACCAGTGACCCCCTGACCAGTGACCCCCCTCCCCCGGCCAGTGACCCCCTTGACCAGTGACCCCCCTCCCCCGGCCAGTGAACCCCCCTGACCAGTGACCCCCTGACCAGTGACCCCCCTCCCCCGGCCAGTGACCCCCTGACCAGTGACCCCCCTCCCCCGGCCAGTGACCCCCCCTGACCAGTGACCCCCTGACCAGTGAAACCCCCTCCCCTGGCCAGTGACCCCCTGACCAGTGACCCCCTGACCAGTGACCCCGCTCCCCCGGCCAGTGACCCCCCTCCCCCGGCCAGTGACCACCTCCCCCGGCCAGTGACCACCTCCCCTGACCAGTGACCCCCTCCCCCGGCCAGTGACCCCCTCCCCCGGCCAGTGACCACCTCCCCTAACCAGTGACCCCCTCCCCCGGCCAGTGACCACCTCCCCTGACCAGTGACCCCGTCCCCCGGACAGTGACCCCCTCCCCCGGCCAGTGAGCCCCTCCCCCCCTGGCCAGTGACCCCCTCCCCTGACCAGTGACCCCCTCCCCTGGACAGTGACCCCCACCCCCGGCCAGTGACCCCCTCCCCTGACCAGTGACCCCCTCCCCCGGCCAGTGAGCCCCTCCCACCCTGGCCAGTGACCCCCTCCCCTGACCAGTGACCCCCTCCCCTGACCAGTGACCCCCTCCCCCGGCCAGTGACCCCCTCCCCCCCGGCCAGTGACCCCCTCCCCTGACCAGTGACCCCCTCTTCTAACCAGTGACCCCCTCCCCTGACCAGTGACCCCTTCCCTCGGCCATTGACCCCTCCCCCCTGACCAGTGACCCCCTCCCCTGGCCAGTGACCCCCTCCCCCGGCCAGTGACCCCATCTCCCCCTGACCAGTGACCCCCTTCCCCAGGCCAGTGACCCCCCTCCCCGGACCAGTGACCCCCTCCCTCTGGCCAGTGACCCCCTCCCCCTGGCCAGTGACCCCCCTCCCCCGGCCAGTGACCCCCTCCGCCTGACCAGTGACCCCCTCCCCCTGGCCAGTGACCCCCCTCCCCCGGCCAGTGACCCCCTCCGCCTGACCAGTGACCCCCTCCCTCGGCCAGTGTCCTCCTCCCCCGGCCAGTGATGGGGTGTTTGATGGGAGGGGCTTTGTGTATTTTGGTTGGGGGAGGGGGGTGAAGGGTGCCCACATTGGGAGGGACTGAGAAACAATGTCACAAACATCTAAAGATGAGCTTGGAGATGAGCATCTCCCTGGTTACCGCCTACCCCGGTTATCGGGTGGGAATTCAGTGCCCTCAGTCCTGCTGATGTCTGGGGGGGTGCCACTCCGTGATGAATGTTTGTGAAGCTGGCGCCTGGTCGGTAAACCGCACCGCCCGGGTCTCCCAGATATGGATAGTGAAACCCACCAGCTCCGTCCCTCCGGGATCTGAGTCAATATCCCTGGCTCTCCTCCAGCTCCCTGCCGCAGAAACACTTCCATATTCCGAAATATGATGGAAAACGACCATAAATGGATAAATATTACAAAAAAAGTAATGGAAATAGGTTTGATTTGAATAAACACATTTATTTTCGTTTTTACGAGTCCGCTTTTTTTTGCCTTTTCCTTTATCGAACTAAATGGTGCTGTTCAATCTCACCCAGTCCTCCCCTCCTCTGCTGTTGGAAGCACAGAACAGGTCACTTCTTCCAACATCAAAACGGAGAATAAACACCAGGGAGACCGCATCTTGTTATCAGTCAACAGACGCCAGCCAGCCTTCAGTTTAATTCGGCTTTCACGGTCTGATTTAGGAAGACACAAGCGGTGGTCTAAAGGTGAATTTATTCAAATTAACAAGTGTAGAAAATCACAGCCACCCCCTCTGAAATAATCAACATAGGAGGTCAGAAGCGTCATAAAGATCAAAGATAGCCAAGTACCGGTCTCCATACTGACTCCATCCCTCTCCCTAACATCTGTCTGAGGCTGAACCACACTGTTCGCAACCTTGGTGTCCTATTTGACCCTGAAATGAGCTTCCGACCACATATCCACAGCATAACAAAGACCGCCTACTTCCACCTCCATAACATTGACCGTCTCCGCCCTTGCCTCAGCCCATCTGCTGCTGAAACCCTCATCCATGCCTTTGTTACCTCTAGACTTGACTATTCCAAAGCACTCCTCGCTGGCCTCCCACATTCTACCCTACGTAAACCTGAGTTCATCCAAAACTCGGCTGCCCGTGTCCTAACTCGCACCAAGTCCCGTTCACCCATCACCCCTGTGCTCGCTGACCTACATTGGTAAGCAACGCCTCGATTTCAAAATTCTCATCCTTGTTTTCAAATCCCTCCATGGCCTCGCCCCTCCCTATCTCTGTAATCTCCACCAGCCCCACAACCCCCCCTCCCACCCCCGAGATATCTACGTCCCTCTAATTCTGCCCTCCTGAGCATCCCTGATTATCAACCATTGGTGGCCGTGCCTTCTGTTGCCTAGGCCCTAAGCTCTGGAATTCCCCGCCTAAACCTCTCCGCCTCGCTACCTCTCTTTCCTCCTTTAAGACGCTCCTTAAAACCTACCTCTTTGGTCAAGCTTTTGGTCATCTTTCCAAATATCTCCTTATGTGGCTCGGTGTCAAATTTTGTTTGATAACACTCCTGTGAAGTGCCTTGGGATGTGTTACTATATTAAAGGCGCTGTATAAATGTAAGTTGTTGCTGTTGGAATGGGGAGGAATTTAGGGGAGGGGAGTGAGTTACAGGGAAGCAGAGGAGGATTCGGGCTGGGGGAAAGGAGGCCAACAAAAAGGGCAGAATGGGAGGGGAATGGGTGTAAAGGCTGAGAGACCAACTCATAGAATCATAGAATGATTACAGCACAGAAGGAGGCCATTCGGCCCGTCGAGCCCGTGCCGGCTCTCTGCAAGAGCACTTCTGCTAGTCCCACTCCCCTGTCCTTTCCCCATAGCCCTGCAAATTTTTTCCTTCAGTTACTTATCCAATTCCCTTTTGAAAGCCACGATTGAGTCTGCCTCCACCACCCTTTCAGGCAGTGCATCCCAGATCCTAACCACTCGCTGCGTAAAGTTGTTTTTCCTCATGTCGCCTTTGGTTCTTTTGCCAGTCACCTTAAATCTGTGTCCACTGGTTCTCGACACTTCTGCCAATGGGAATAGTTTCTCTCTATCTACTCTGTCTAGACCCATCCTGATTTTGAACACCTCTATCAAATCTCCTCTCCACCTTCTCTGCTCCAAGGAGAACAATCCCAGCTTCTCTAGTATGCTTTTTTAACCGCTTTCTCAACCTGCCCTGCCACCTTCAACGATTTGTGCACATATACCCCCAGGTCTCTCTGCTCATACACCCCCTTTAGAATTGTACCCTTTAGTTTATATTGCCTCTAAGAACATAAGCACATATGTTCTCATTCTTCCTACCAAACTCACAGGGGGAAGGGCGTAGATGACCAGGAAACCAATTTGGTAGCGGGGCTGGGAGTTGGGAAACTCATCAAGGGGGAAGGGATGATGAGGAGTAGGAGGGGGATGGGGGAGATTTCAGCAGTGAGGGTGTTGGGAAGATGAGCAGCAAAGGCACCTCGCAGCAGGGGAACAGATAGACGTTTCTGTGGCCGCAGACATGACTCCAGGATGGTATGTTGCCTCACTGAACGGCTGCAGGGCATTCTGAAGGGGGAGGGCAAACAGTCACAGGTCGTGGTTCACATTGGTACCAACGACATGGGTAGAAAGAGGGATGAGGTCCTGCAACAAGAATTTAGGGAGCTAGGTAGCAGATTAAAAAGCAGGACCTGAAAGGTTGTAATCTCTGGATTACTCCCGGTGCCACGTGCTAGTGAGTATAGGAATAGGAGGATAGAGCAGATGAATGCGTGGCTAAAGAGTTGGTGCAGGAGGGAGGGCTTTAGTTTCCTGGATCATTGGGTCTGTTTCTGGGGAAGGTGGGACCTGTACAAGTCGGACGGGTTGCACCTGAACCGTAACGGGACCAACATCCTTGCGGGGAGGTTTGCTAGTACTGTTGGGGGGGGGGGGGGTTTAAACTAACTTGGCAGGGGGATGGGATACGGAGTGGGCTATAGTAGGGGGTGATGCACAGCCAAATATAGAGGAAAAAACAAGTCAGCCTGGAAGGCAGAGCAAATATGTAACGGCACAAGGGTGTATGGCAAGGCTGGATGGCATTTATTTTAATACAAGGAGTCTTGCGAGTAAGGCAGATGAATTGAAGGTGTTGATGAACACATGGGAGTATGATATTGTTGCTATCACAGAGACATGGTTGAGGGAGGGGCAGGACTGGCAGCTCAATATTCCGGGGTATAGAATCTTCAGGCGAGACAGAGGGGGGTGTAAAAGAGGGGGTGTCGCAATATTAATCAAGGAGTCAATTACTGCTGTAAGGAGGGATGATATCTTAGCAGGTTCCTCTAATGAGGCCATATGGGTAGAACTTAAAAACAAAAAGGGGGCAAGCACTTTGCTGGGAGTGTACTATAGGCCCCCAAACAGTCAGGGGGAGATAGAGGAACAGATATGTAGGCAAATCTCAGAGAAGTGTAGAAATAATAGGGTAATAATAGTAGGGGATTTCAACTTCCCCAAGATTAACTGGGATAGTTAGCGTGTGAAAGGCTTAAAGGGTGCGGAATTCTTAAAGTGCATCCAGGAGAGCTTTTTGAGCCAGCATGTCAAAAGTCCTACAAGAGAGGGGGCGGTACTGGACCTAATTCTAGGGAATGTAGCTGGGCAAGTGGTAGAAGTGTCAGCAGGAGAGCATTTTGGTGACAGTGACCATAATTCGGTGAGATTTAAGGAAGTCATGGAAAAGGTTTTAAATTGGGGGAAGGCTGATTTTAATATGATAAGGCAGGATCTGGCCAAAGTGGACTGGGATCAGCTATTTGAAGGAAAATCCACATCAGAGCAGTGGGAGTCTTTCAGAAAGGAAATAGAGAGAGTACAATGCCAACATGTTCCCGTAAAGGTCAAGGGTGGGACCAACAAGCCCAAGGAACCCTGGATGTCAAGGGATATATGAGAATGGATTAGGAAAAAAAGGGAGGCTTTTGGCAGATACAACGGACTAAAAACAGTGGAAGCCCTAGAGGAGTATAGAAAGTGCAGGGGGGTACTTAAAAAATAAATTAGAAGAGCGAAGAGGGGAAATGAAAAAACACTGGCGGGCAAAATAAAGGAAAATCCCAAGGTGTTTTATAAGTATATTAAGGGCAAGAGGATAACCAGGGAAAGACTGGGGCCCATTAGGGACTAAAGTGCCAATCTGTGTGTAGAGCCGAAAGATGTGGGTGAGGTTTTAAATGAATATTTTGCATCTCTGTTCACTATGGAGAAGGACGATGTAGGCATAGAAATCAGGCAGGGGGATTGTGATATTCTTGAACAAATTAGTATTGAGAGGGAGGAGGTACTAGCAGTTTTAGCGGGCTTAAAAGTGGATAAATCCCCAGGCCCAGACGAGATGTATCCCAGGCTGCTGTGTGGGGCAAGGGAGGAGATTGCAGAGGCTCTGACACAAATTTTCAGAACCTCTCTGGCCACAGGGGAGGTGCCAGAGGACTGGAGAACAGCTAACGTAGTACCATTATTCAAGAAGGGTAGTAGGGATAAACCAGGGAATTACAGGCCAGTGAGCCTAACATCAGTGGTAGGGAAATTATTGGAAAAAATTCTGAGGGACAGAATTAGTATCCACTTGGAGAGGCAAGGATTAATCAAGGATAGTCAGCATGGCTTTGTCAGGGGGAGATCATGTCTAACCAATTTGATTGAATTTTGAGAGGGGGTGATTAGGTGTGTGGATGAGGGTAGTGCAGTTGATGTAGTCTACATGGACTTCAGTAAGGCTTTTGACAAAGTCCCGCATGGGAGACTGGTCAAGAAGGTAAGAGCCCATGGGATCCAGGGCAATTTGGCACATTGGATTCAAAATTGGCTTAGTGGCAGGAGGCAGAGGGTGATGGTCGAAGGTTGTTTTTGTGACTGGAAGCCTGTGTCCATGGTGTACCGCAGGGATCGATGCTGGGTCCTTTGCTGTTTGTAGTGTACATTAATGATTTAGATATGAATGTAGGAGGTATGATCAGTAAGTTTGCAGATGACACGAAAATTGGTGGAGTGGTAAATAGCGAGGAGGGAAGCCTCAGGCTACAGGACGATATAGACGGGTTGGTTAGATGGGCAGAACAGTGGCAAATGGAATTTAACCCTGAAAAGTGTGAGGTGATGCATTTTGGGAGGACTAACAAGGCAAGGGAATACACAATGAATGGTAGGACCCTAGAAAGGACAGAGGATCAGAGGGACCTTGGTGTGCATGTACATAGATCCCTGAAGGTAGCAGGACAGGTAGATAAGGTGGTTAAAAAGGCATATGGGATACTTGCCTTCATTAGCCGAGGCATAGAATATAAGAGATGGGAGGTTATGATGGAGCTGTACAAAATGCTAGTTAGGCCACAGCTGGAATACTGTGTGCAGTTCTGGTCGCCACACTAGAGGAAGGATGTGATTGCATTGGAGAGGGTGCAGAGGAGATTCACCAGGATGTTACCTGGGCTGGAGCGCTTCAGATATGAAGAGAGACTGGACAGGCTGGGGTTGTTTTCCTTAGAGCAGAGAAGGCTGAGGGGGGACCTGACTGAGGTGTACAAAATTGAGGGGCATAGATAGGGTAGATAGAAAGGAACTTTTCCCCTTAGTAGAGGGGTCAATAACCAGGGGGCATAGTTTCAAGGTAAGGGGCAGGAGGTTTAGAGGGGATTTGAGGAAAAACTTTTTCACCCAGAGGGTGGTTGGAATCTGGAACTCACTGCCTGAAAGGGTAGTAGAGGCAGGAACCCTCACAACATTCAAGAAGCATTTAGATGAGCACTTGAAACGCCATAGCATACAAGGCTACGGACCAAGTGCTGGAAAATGGGATTAGAATAGATAGGGTTTGATGGCCGGCGTGGACACAATG
This sequence comes from Squalus acanthias, assembly GCA_030390025.1. Taxonomy (NCBI): domain Eukaryota; kingdom Metazoa; phylum Chordata; class Chondrichthyes; order Squaliformes; family Squalidae; genus Squalus; species Squalus acanthias. The sequence goes on along the minus strand of CM059434.1, from coordinate 78,442,153 downwards.
GGCCGAAGGGCCTCTTTCTGTGCTGTATGACTCTATGAGGACATAGCAATTTATGACTTAGTCAGGGATGGGACTGGTACCAGAAGCCTGAGTCCAAGTTAGGCAAGAAGTTGAGAGGGGAATCTTTGAGCTAGTCATTGACATTTCAGCAGGGTATAAACTGCAGAGGTCAATAGCAGAGCCCAGAAACAAGATGTACATCAGCAGGATGTGCTTCAAGCCAGGTGTGGGGAAGAATTGGGAAGAGAACCAGGAGGTCAGGGATCATCTGTTTGGGATGGGGGAACAAAATTAAAAATAATTAATTGACTGTAACTACTTAAAATTTTAAAAGCCTTACTCACTTATTACTCACCTTTATCAAGATGGCTGACAGCAGGGAAGTTTGAGACAAGTTGCCCAGAACTACCTAGTGGCCAGAACATGGAGAGGAGAGGAGGCAAACCAAACCCAACCTTTGGAGTAGGGAATTACCCAACGTCACATGCCTTTGAGAGTGAAAAACTTTAAAGGGTTGAGTGGGAAATCCTGTGGACACAACTAACATTAAAAACTCCATAGGGAATGTTGACAGGACAAGTCATGATGAATATCCCGTGCCATTGCAAGACCAAGGGTGCTTTCAGATCAAGCAGAGTTAGAGGGTGGGGAAATAATTACATTGAGACAGGAGAGGGTGAGAGAGGATGGGGAGAGAGATGGATAGGGAGGAGGAAGAGGGCGGGCAAGAGGATGAGAGGTTTGTAAGAGGGAGGAGAGTAAGAGGGACGGGAGTTAGGCAAGAAAGGGATTAAGGCACGGAGGGAAGGGTAGGGGAGGAGATGAGGTATGGGGAAAGGGTAGGGATGAGGGGGAGAGTAGGGAAGAGGAGAGAGGAGGGATAGAGAATAGGGGGAGGGGAGGAGGGGGATGGAATATAGGGAGGTGAAGGGGAGGAGCGGGAGAATGGGGCAGGACAGGGGTAACGAGAGGGATCAATTGCCTTTGTTCCTCACCTTCTTTGGGTCCTTTGGAAGGCCTCTCAGCAGGCATGAGATCCCCTGGGTTTAAGAGCAATGAGCTGGGCGGAATTCCCAGGGGAGCCTGGGAATGCTCCCAAGTATACCCTCAAACTGCTGCCAGTATGTAGGTGCTGCCCTCCTCAGATTTGGATTTGTTATCCAGGGAAAATAGGACGGAAACCCAGTGTTCCACCCCAAATGAAGCACTCCGCACCCCCCACCCACCCACTGAAATTGTACTGTTCTATTACCTTCCCTAGTCCTTGGAATTTCAGGGCCCCCCATATCTAGGTTCACCTGAAGAATGACCTCAGACGCTTGGGTGAGGAACTGAGTGCGGTCTGGTATCTGTGCAGCTGTGTGCAAACAAATTGAAATTCGGCTAGTGGAGAGGAAAGGAGAAAAATGGAGGGTAAAATGTAAGTTAACTTGACACCTTTGCACTAATTATTTCAATCATTGCCTTATTAAAAACAAGGACTGTGGTTTATTGCAACTCTGTGATATTGTACTAGAATAATTTAAAAACTGCAATGCATGGCATATAGTTTTCAGTTGACTCTTGACTGGGATACATCAATTGAAAAGCTGAGTGCATTTCTAATTTAGGTGACTCATTGGTAGCACTCTCACCTCTGAATTAGAAGGTTGCGGATTCAAGTCCCACTTCAGAGATTGAAGCACACTTCAGAGCAGGACTGAGGGAGTACTGCACCGTCGGAGGTGCCGTCTTTCAGATGAGACAAGGCTCCGTCTGCCCTCTGCGCTAGATGTAAAAGATCCCATGGCACTATTTGAAGAGGAGCAGGGGAGTTTTCAATACTGGAAAGGAATACTTTGGTTGCTTGTGTATGTTTTATTAGACACAAAAAATCTATTAAAAACGTTAATCAAAATGCAAGCTTTTAAGGGCAGAATTCGTTCAGTAGAGAGGGTGTTCAACTGGTTTCCAAAGAAATAAACCTGTTGGTGTTTCAACAACTGTATGCAACGCATGAATGCAGAATATAAAGATTTAAAAGAAAGATGGACACAATATATTTCTCGTGATATACAAAATCACTCCAACTTACTGCAGAAACTGTACAGGTCTCGCCAGTACATTACAATAGCACCCTCTGTTGAATAACTTGTGGAAAAGCATCAACTCACGCACAGCACTAAGAATTCTTGACCTATTCTCTACGATGATGATTTTCTGCAATTTGGTATTCACTTAAATGAGAAGTAGTTCAGGGTGAAGTATTTTCAATGAGTACAGATTAACCACCCACCCCCCCCCCCCCCCAAATTATATAAAACAAGAAACTTATTTCCTGCCTTTCAGAAGATATCTGTGACTTAGTGAATCATTTCTTCTCAAAGAGGCCTGCTATTATAAGCTGCTCAGACAACATGGGTCAGGGAGCCAGTCTGAGTGTGTCACGGAGCAGCTCCGTTTCATGGACCTTCCTCCACTCTGTGTAAAGGCTTCAATCTAAATCACAACCTTACTAGAAAGGCAGCCCTTGACTAACAAACACGTACATGTATAAAACTGAAGATTAAGCAGCTCCAAGTAGTACCAAGTCAGAAAAGGCACCAAGGTGTAGGCTGCAGTGAATCTTTGTACATGGAGGTTGAATTTCTTTTGAAGAGTATATGTAAGTAAGACTATACCTAATGGTAGGTGAGCTTGCATTCTTCCTTATTCATTGAATCTCAACATACAATAGCACTATACCAAAGTGGTACATAAAGTGCCAGTAGGACTCTATAGAACTCGACAGTCAGCCTCCTTAGAGCTTTGCCGCAGCAAAGCATTTGTTGTCATAGGAAGACAATGATACTTTGCGAAACCATGCAAGTTACTCCAGGTTGCTGCTTTATGGAGAGCATTGAGAAGCTGTCTGCATCGTAGCCTATAAAGTAATCAAAGAATATGTATGTGATGCGGAGATGCCGGTGTTGGACTGGGGTGGACAAAAGTGAGAAGTCGCACAACACCAGGTTATAGTCCAACAGTTTTATTTTCACCTGACGAAGGGGCAGCAGCTCCGAAAGCTTGTGATTTCAAATAAAACTGTTGAACTATAACCTGGCGTTGTGCGACTTCTCAAAGAATATGTAGAATAAGCTCTAACTCTAACTGTTGTTAGTATGCATGGGAATGATACAAGGAGGTATCCACTATCCAATTCAATAGTCTGTGTGTAGTCTTGAATTTCTCTCATTCCAACAGGAAACAGTATCTTGCAAATAAATGTACTTATCTCTACCGAGAAATTTGAAGTTCACTACACACCAAAATGCCAATTCCTTTTACTGAAAGAAATAAAAGTTGGCAGTGAAAACATTAGCTCCATGATTTCCTGAGATCAGCAAATTCAGGCACAATTCGTGGCAAAAATGGATATTTGCCCATGCCACCCAAACAAGATGACTACCTCCAAAGTATGCAGCTTACACTTTGTGAATAAAGGCTAGGAAAGTAAGTTTGAAGTCAAATTAAGACTTGAGATTAAATCCATCCCTATTTGGGGAAAGGAGAAGCAGTATGGCCTGAATCTGGAAATTACAGACCTGTTAACCTGCAGTGAGTAAAACATTTGACACCATTATCTGGGATACCATCAACATTGAGAAAAATGCAGCCTCCAGGAAGTAGACAGCAAGGTTTCAGAAGTACTAGCTAGATAAATAATTAATTGTGGCAAATAATCACAAGATCTGCTCAGAAACCAACACTTTCACCATCTCTGGGACTCTGCAAATTGTGTACACACAGGTATAGAAACTTACAAGCTGTAGCAAATTGGATTTTTCCTGTGTTACCCGAGCTCAAATTTTTTGACCGTATAATGGCCCAGAATTTGCTGGAGCAAGACATCTCGCAGTGTATGCCGAGAGTTGATTTTTTTCCTCACCCTTCAGCTCCAATTATTTTTGCACCACCAATTGCAGGAAGTGCAAATTGATAATGGTGAGGTCAACAGGGCAGGCATCTGGGACCTTGATGAACGACCGGACCAAAAGTTTATATCTCCTTAACCAATGAAACAAAATAAAGAGTGAATGACGGAGAAGGAAATAGGGTGTATTAGAGTCAAATTAGATACAGAAACACAGAGAGGGAAAGAAAGATTGGATTGAGAGAGAGAAAAGAGACAGAAAGGAAATGCAAGACATTAAAAAAACATCTAGGAATACATTACCTGCAGGAGTGAGACTCCAGTTTCAATTGTTCCTTTTCTGGGCCTACGAGGTTGAGTGGTATTGCAAGAACATAAATTTAGTCATTAAAAGGGTCCTTGCATCATGAAATACCAGACCTATCCTGGGATTGTCAAAGGATATGCCAATCACTTGCCCTAGTAGCAGCTCATTGCTTACAAATCTACTTAAATTCTTTCAAGGATTAACTAAACAATGGACAATCTAATAGACAATGCATTTGAACTTTCAGGAAGGATTTGATAGCTTCTAAAGTTAAGGTTCAAGTACTGGGATAGTAATAGAAAGGAGAATGTGATAATAAATGAAGATAGATTGGTCTTGGGTAGCAAAGAGTAGACTTCCTCACAAACCTCTACACTCACCACCAAGTCTCAACATCTTTGGAGACTAGCTTTGCAGTCCAAAAAAAAACTACAGTTAGAGTGGAAGTTACAGTAAAAAAGAGATGTTCAACTATTCCATGGGGCATGACATTTCAGCACTGCTGTGGAGGTTGGGATGTAGAGAAGGGAACAAAGGTTGTCTAGGACAATTGGCCAGGGTTGAATAGTGAAGATGGCTTGATCAATCAGCTAGATATAGTTCAATAAAAAGGCATGATCAATATCTCACAACTAAAAGGTGAAGTTTAGAGTTAGTTTTAGGTTAAATAGGAGGACCTTGTACTGGTCATGGGTCGCTTCCATCAAGTGTAGTACTTCCTGTGGGACTTTGAAACCCGAAGTTAAAATGTCCCCTGGCATCCATAGCTACCACACATTGCTTCAGTTACCAGCTTCATTTTTTCTCAAGTATAATAGGGGATTAGATCCTCCATTATTTTTGGTGCAATGTAGCATAAGGTGTTGTTGTCCAAAATGTACCTTTACAGTGGCCACTAAAAAGTTACTTCTGTATTTCATTGACCACAGCTTCACTCTAACCTCTGAATTTGAGGGGGGGGGGGGGGGTGCTTGTGAATTGAGAACACAATCCTACAATTGTAACTTCTCTTTCTCTTGCATTTGACAAGGTCTAAAACTGCCAGAGGTACTTCCTCACTGAAGATTCAATCAGTATTAAGTGAATTAGTGGCCCTGAATAATTGCAGAAGAATGGAAGAGGCAACACAGTATTTATTTTTCCTGCTCTCCTGATGGTCTCTTGTCTTTTCCCGGGGTTCATGCCTTCTCTGGCCTGAAAGGAAGACCCTCTCCCTACCAGCAGTAATGTGGATGCTGCAAAGTTTAGCAGTCAGAAATCAGAGATCCTCAATTATACCTTAGGGTCCCATCTGGGTACTATCCTAACCCAGCTGAGTTGGGCTGCAGCCATTATTGGGTGAATTCTTGCATAAGAGTAACCCAGTCAGCTTGCTAAGGAACCATTTTCACCTCAATTGTTCAAGAATACACATCCCCCCCAGCTAGCTTCTTTTGTAGACCAACAGGCTCCTTGTTCTACACTGGAAAGGTACATTATTTTTTACAATGAACTCTGTTAAAGCGTCTGTTACAGAATGTGTAAATAAGAGAGATGTAGATCTTTAGCCAAAGAAAGAACCTGCATTCATAAAGCACTGCATCATATCCTCAGAGCACCCCAAAACCATTCACTGCCAATGAACTTTTGCACACAGCAAGGTTGCACAAACAGCAAATGAGATGAATGACCAGTTAATCTGCTTTTGGTGGTGTTAAAGGAGAAAAGTTGTCCAGGGCACCAGAAACATTTCCTAATCTGTAAAAGCAAACTCTGGATCTCTGCCCACTGACCAGGCCCCAGCTCCGACAACCGTGGCAGGTGCGTTTCTGCAAACACCAGGTGGGTCTTGGCCTCCGTTCAACACACAGGCTCTGGATCTCAACCCACACCACGACCCCTGTTCTCACTGACCTCCACTGGCTCATTCTCAAGTCTGTCCATGGCCTGACTCCACCCTACCTCTGCAATTTGCTCGTCCTACATGTCAGCACATACCCTTCAATCTCAACTCTGCCCTACTCTGTGTGGTCCCTTGCTCTGTTCCACCATCGGTGTCAGGGTCCTCAGCCATCACTTTCCTGCAGTCAAACTCTCTCCCTATAACTCTGCCACTTTCAAAAGCCAAATCAAAACCTACCTCTGACCGCACTTCATCACCCCTCCGGTGATTTATCTCCCACTTCCTGCTTGGTATCCTCTCGTCTCCAGTAAAGCTCCTTGATAAGTGTCAGCCTTGGCTCAGTGGGTAGCACTTTTGCCTCTTGAGTCAGAAGGTTGTAGCTTCAGGCCCCATTCTTGAGCCTTGAGCACATAATCTAGGCTGGCACTTCTGTGAGATAGCGCTGCAATGCCGGAGGTGTCGTCTTTTGGATGAGACATTAAACCAATGTAAAAGATTCCTTGCACTAATTGAAGAACAGCAGGGGAGTCCTCAAACGGTCCTGGCCAATATTTATCCTTCGACCAACACCTAAAACCTATGATCTGGTCATTTATTGCATTGCTGCTTTTAGGAGTTTGCTGTGTGCATTACAATATCTAGATCGCTCATTTCCACCTCTAGTAAATTCAGAGTTACACCCCTACTTCAGCACCACCATTCAAGGGGTGGGATAAACAGAACAGGATAGCTAAAGGAAACTGTCGGTGAGGATTTTTCCATGACACAGCAGTCTGGGTGCCGCATCAAGTTTTCTTTCCTAGACACTTTGGAGAAAGTGAAGCAGCAGAAATAGCATATTTTACTGGAGTAAATTGCATAAATATTTTTAAAGCTCTAAAAAGGACTTCAAAATCTTACTTCATTACTACTAACCACCACCAATGTCTGGTTGAGTACTGAACCCAGCTTCTGAACAGCCAGGATGATATAGATCTCAATTAATAAAAAATACAGCAATATACTGTAAAAGCTTCTATAGATATGTGAAGAGAAAAAGATTGGTGAAGTCAAGCGTAGGTCCCTTGCAGTCAGAATCAGGGGAATTTATAATGGGAAACAAAGGAATGGCAGACCAATTAAATACATACTTTGGTTGTCTTCACAAAGGAGGACACAAATAACCTCCCAGAGATGTCGGGGAACATAGGGTCTAATGAGAGGGAAGAACTGAATGAAATCAGTATTTGTAGGGAAATGGTGTTAGGGAAATTGACGGGATTGAAGGCCGATTAAATCCCCAGGGCCTGATAATCTACATCCTAGGGTACTTAAGGAAGTGGCCCTAGAAATAGTAGATGCATTGCTGGTCATCTTCTAAAATTCTATAGACTCTGGAACAGTTCCCATGGATTGGAGGGTAGCTAATGTAACCCCACTATTTAAAAAAGGTGGGAGAGAGAAAACGGGGAATTATAGACTGGTAAGCCTGACATCGGTAGTGGGGAAAATGCTAGAGTCCATTATAAAAGATGTAATAGCAGAGCACTTGGAAAACAGTGACAGGATCGGACAAAGTCAACATGGATTTACAAAAGGTAAATCATGCTTGACTAATTTACTGGAATTTTGAGAGGATGTAACTGGTAGAATAGATAAGGGAGAACCAGTGGACGTGGTGTATTTGGACTTTCAGAAGGCTTTCGATAAGGTCCCGCATAAGAGATTGGCGTGCAAAGTTAAAGCACATGGGATTGGGGGTAAGGTACTGACTTGGATAGAGAACTGGTTAGCAGACAGGAAGCAAAGAGTTGGCATAAACAGGTCTTTTTCCGAGTGGCAGGCAGTGACTAGTGGGGTACCGCAGGGATCGGTGCTAGGACCCCAGTTATTCACAAGATATATTAATGATCTAGACGTGGGAACTAGATGTACTATCTCCAAGTTTGCAGACGACACAAAGCTGGGTGGGCGTGTGTGTTGTGAGGAGGATGCAGAGAAACTCCAGTATGATTTGTAAAGTTGGGTGGTTGGGCAGATGCATGGCAGATGCAGTATAATGTGGATAAATGCGAGGTTATCCACTTTGGTGGCAAAAACAGGAAGGCAGATTATTATCTGAACGGCAATAGATTGGGAAAAGGGGCAGTGCAACGAGACCTGGGAGTCCTTGTGCACCAGTCGTTGAAGGTAAGCATGCAGGTGCAGCAGGCGGTTAAGGCGGCAAATGGTATGTTGGCCTTCATAGCGAGAGGATTCGAGTACAGGAGCAAGGATGTCTTGCTGCAGTTGTACAGGGCCTTGGTGAGACCACACCTTGAGTATTGTGTGCAGTTTTGGTTGCCTTATCTGAGGATGTTCTTGCCATGGAGGGAGTGCAGTGAAGATTCACCAGACTGATACCTGGGATGGCAGGAATGACTTATGAAGAGAGATTGGGAGGATTGGGCTTGTATTCGATAGAGTTTAGAAGAATGAGAGGGGATCTCATTGAAACTTATAAAATTCTAACAGGACTAGACAGACTAGATGCAGGAAGGATGTTCCCGATGGCAGGGGAGTCGAGAACCAGGGGTCACAGTCTAAGGCTAAGGGATAAGCCATTTAGGACTGAGATGAGGAGGAATTTCTTCACCCAGAGAGTGGTGAACCTGTGGAATTCTCTACCACAAAAGACAGTTGAGGCCAATTCATTAAATATATTCAAGAACGAGTTAGATATATTTCTTAAGGCTAAAGAGATCAAGGGATATGGGGAGAAAGCAGGGACAGGGTACTGAATTTGGATGATTAGCCATGATCTCATTAAATGGCGGAGCAGGCTCGAGGGGCCGAATGGCCTACTCCTGCTCCTATCTTCTATGTTTCTATTTCAGAGGAGAACATAAACTGGACTAGTTTTCAAATTTTTCATCCCGTTTAAAAACCTCTTTTTTAGCCTCTACAATGAGGAGTATTTTTATCTGCCTTTGATATTTCTAAATGTTCCTGCCATATCACCAAGCTGACCTCTCCAGATGTATCAAAATTAGCAAAAAATAAATTTGGTAATTGATCGTAAAAAGAAAGAGGATTGTATTAGATTTAATTAGCTATTATCAAAGCATCCAAAAGGCAATAAAGTCAATTCCCCTCTGAAATTATCTTCAATACAGTAAATCATATTAAAATCAATAAAAACACTCAATATACACTGCTTGGCAGCTTTCAGCTCTTCAAAGCTGCACCTGACTATTAAATCCACATTTTCTTTTGTCAAAACATTTTAATGATCATGTGTTAAAAAGGCTGTAAGCTGATTTTCTTTGATGTAGTGGCAACTGTTTTAATTTAACAGTGCTTTCATATTTAAAAATACACAAAATGCTTACCTATATATTTATTGCTTAACAACACGCTTAATATAGTATATTTTCCATCAAAAATATACTGCAATTTAATTGTTAATTCAAAAACAAAATCCATACAGAAATTCTTTACAAAATAGATGTGCTAAAACAGTGTAAGGTTGTTCAATATAAACAACGACTTAATTCTATACAACTGTTGAATGTCAGGTCAAGCAAGGACGGTATATCGGAATTACTGTCCTACTGTTGACTCTTCAACCTGCTTATTCCAAAAACCCACTAAATCTGAAAAAGGCACTTTCGACCATCCTTTCAGCAGTGATGCAGCATTTTAAAATTGAGTTTCACTTTTCCCCAGAGTCCTGAAAATACTGGTTGTACCAGAAACAGATACAAAAGATGTTGTAGGACAAAAAACAACAGTTGGTACAAATCATAAAAAGTAGGATCTTGAGTAGAAAACGCCTCACTTATAAAACAGTCTTTGTTCAGAGAACTGCCTTTTCCTTGAGTAATCTTGTCACATTGTTAATTTTTTTTTGGAGAAAAACCTGTACAGTAGAATCTGGATAAATGCATATCTAATAATTCAATCTTTATTCTGATTCAGACTGAATTTCAATGCTCCTTTCTCATTCATTCCCATTATGTAGAAGTCCTGATTCAAGCAATTTCTTGGAAGATTAGTTATACATTTATCAGAGTTTAGCTGTTTCGCTGATTACAGGCCTTCAATGCTTTTATTCCAACCATTTTAGTGCGATGGTATTAGCTTATTTTAGATCAACAAAGGCTGACTAATCTGAGGAACTGGCCTGTTTTATAGAACATTTAACGTGTTAAATATTTTGAAACAGGTAGAAATCAGTGGCCACCATCTGTGCTTGCCTTGTTGCATGAAGTTATTGCTTCTTCTCATCAGTGTGGAACTCTTTTGCTGCAGCGAGTGTTCAGAAATGTACTCCTGTTAAAATGTAGCTCGCAGTCTTTTATTCTCTTCTCGTAATCTCTCGTTTTCTGCCACCAAAGCTTCATTAATAGAGTATCTTTTAAGTAAACCATGGATTTCATTCTGAAAGGAGAATGCAATATCTCTTGAGCCAATTGGCAAGTCTACATAGGATATCTCTGTAAAAGATATTTCAAACAAATTCAATATAAACTAAGATAAACTATATGGTTATAAAGTGAGGCACTGTTTAAAGAAGTTTGGGTCTCTGCCACCTCTCTCTAAAATGATAGGAATGGTACTGAGGGAACCATCAAATCCTATCATTTTCAAGGCCTCCTCTCGTCTTGCCTTCCTATTTAATGTCCTGCCAGTTTCATTCCCCCTGGAGTTCATTTGGAGGAGGGTGAACTTTGTGCTCATTAAGATGGATGATGGCAGTGCTGGAGTGCAGATACATCATTCAATTTTTGTCATCCAATGACAGCACCTAGCTCCCAACTCAGGCATAACATAGCCGGCTGCAGACTAGGGCTCCCTTTATTCAACCCCAAACTCAGAAGAGCACACTCTATTGTACCAGTCCAATGTTCCCTATTTCTCCCCACATCTCCAAGGCATTAACCTCTTGCTGGGGTACAGCTCCATAGCGACCAACATCCTCCAGTGCCTTACCAAGTGAGTACCAGCAGGCTAACTGACCACGGGGGTGGCGCATCAAAGCCATGCCCAATGCAAGAGTGTGGCATCAAGGAGCCCTAGTAAAATTGAAGTCAATGGAAATCAGGGGGAAAACACTCCACTTGCTGGAGTCATACATAGCACAAAGGAAGATGGTTGTGGTTGTTGGAGGCCAATCATCACAGCCCCAGAACATCACTGCAGGAGTTCCTCAGGGCAGTGTCCTAGGCCCAACCATCTTCAGCTGCTGCATCAATGACCTTCCCTCCAAAATATGGTCAGAAATGGGGATGTTCGCTGATGATTGCAGTGTTCAGTTCCATTCGCAACTCCTCAGATAATGAAGCAGTCCGTGCCCACGTGCAGCAAGACCTGGACAACATCCAGGTAAAGTGGCAAGTAACATTCACGCCACACAAGTGCCAGGCAATGACAATCTCCAACAAGAGAGTCTAACCACCTCCCCATGACATTCAATGGCATTACCATTATTGAATCCTCCACCATCAACATCTTGGGGGGTCACCATTGACCAGGAACTTAACTGGACCAGCCACATAAATACTGCAGGTCAGAGGCTGGGTGTTCTGTGGCAAGTGACTCACCTAAGCCTTGGCACCACTTACAAGGCACAAGTTAGGAGTGTGATGGAATATTCTTCATTTGCCGGCACCATCCAGGAATATGGCATTGACAGAGGATCAGCCATGATCATATTGAATGGCGGAGCAGGCTCGAAGGGCAGAATGGCCTACTCCTGCTCCTATTTTTCTATGTTTCTAAAGCAACCCGCTTGATTGGCAACCCATCCACCACCTTAAAAATTCACTCCCTCCACCACCGGCGCACCGTGGCTGCAGTGTGTACCATCTACGAGATGCGCTGCTCAACTCGCCAAGGCTTCTTCGACAGCACCTCCCAAACCCGCGACCTCGTCCACCTAGAAAGACAAGGGCAGCAGGCGGATGGGAACACCACCACCTCTAAGTCACACACCATCCTGACTTGGAAATATATCGTCATTCCTTCATCGTCACTGGGTCAAAATCCTGGAACTCCCTCCCTAACGGCACTGTGGGAGTATCTTCACTACACAGACTGCAGCGGTTCAAGAAGGCGGCTCACCACCACCTTCTCAAGGGAAATTAGGGATGGGCAATAAATGCTGGCCTTGCCAGCGACGCCAACATCCGTTAATACATTTTAAAAAAAGTTATCGTTTTTGGTCGATGACCTTTCATCAGAACTGGAAAAAGTTAGAGATAAATGGGCCAGAAATTCAGCTCCCTGGCTTCCCACGGGTGCAAGGATCGCGCGCGCACCTACCTACCGCGCCTGCCGTTGACCCCTGGGCCCGCAGGGGATTCCAGTCTTGGGCCTCCTCCAACTGCCAGCGCGCAGTGCTTGCGCATCCCAGGGGCGTAGTTAGTGCGATGCGTCCCCTGGGATCACGTGGGCCATGGAGAGCCAATGGCAGCAGACCATCTTTCATGCATAGATTTGACAGTCAAATCTATGAATACAGATCAGCCCCAAAACATCCCTAAAACTACAAATAAATTAAAAAAAACCACATTTTTAAAATAACTATAAATTACATTATCTATTTTAAACAAAAATTTAAATTTTTGAAAAAAATTACACTTTTTAATGGGGCTAAAACTAAACTTACCTTTCTTTAAAGCAATTAAAAAAGATAAATCTGTGAAAAAAATGTTTAAATTTTAATAAAATCAACACTTACCTTGTTAAAAGAAGGCCTTGCGCCTCCTTTTTCAATGTGCATCTTCTCCGTGCTTACCCTCACGGAGGAACCTGTAAAAAAAAAACCCGAAGTGCGAGGCGAACGCGCTGGCCCTCCGGCGTGCGCGTTCGACCTCTGAACCCCTTCCTTCAGGGGAACGGAAGTGCCGGTTTCCCGTGCATGCAAGAAACCGGCACTTTCGTTGGGCCTACAGGTGAGTACGCACTCACCCGTAGAGACCCGAATTTCTGCCCCAATAGGTTTTAAACAAGTGCAGGGAAAGTTTTTTTTGGGGGGGGGGGGAAGAGAAAGGAAAGAACAAAGGGGAAGGTCTGTGATAGGATGGAAGGCAGGAGTGATTAAATGATAAAAAGGATGATGGTCCAAGGCAACAGGGGGTGGTAATGGGACAAGTAAAGAAACAAAAGATGGTTCAAGAGGAGGTGTAAATGGCAACAGGAGAACTATTACCATTACCTGCAGGCCAAAACTGCTGAACCATTACCCTGGCTTTATTACACTACTCTTGGTCCCAGCACGACCAACAGTTCCTGGACTCTCGTACAGGTCATCCACATTTTCAACTCCTCCAACTTTTGTCAATAAACTAACAGACACAGTGAGTCAGCCTTGTGGATGACCCCAAACCACAGAACTAGTCGGAAGCTGCTACCAGTGATGAAGTAGTATTGCCAAGTTATCAAAGTGCGATATTTTGGAAACTGGGTTAAAAATGGAAGTGTCATTAGGAATTTCTCCAAGAGACTCGATGCTTTCAGGCCACACAACGCAGCTAAAATTTTAAAGATGCTACGTTTAAACAGTCTGCTAGTCACAGTATTAAGATAGCAGGATATTTGCAAGGACACACCCTTATTTTTTTTTTTTAAGGCGCAGGACAAAATTAACTGGGCTAATCTGGACCATTTCAGATTCAAAATCTGGTCTGCGCCTTGGTCCTACGTAAAGGAACGCTGGAGATCACCTGCATTGCACAATGGTTTCATGCAGTAAGCTGTGGAAATGTTTTAGGCTTGCCAATTGACAGCCCAATACAGTCATTCTTAGCAACTACCGTGGTGAAATTCGAGACACATCGGTGCAATTATTCCCAACTGCATCTTGTTCTAGTAAATCAACCCACTCAACATGCTAGAATACTAGAACTAAAGAACAGAACAGTTCAATTATTGTAGAATACCTGTTGGATTTGGAATTGTTTGATCATCTCCAGCTGCAAGTTTACGATGTCTCGATGCCATGCATCTCTGGGTTAAATAGAGAGAAACTTTAGAATTTCAGTACCATCATTTGACAAAAGTATGCAGAGTTTGAAACATTTCTAGAGCAAAACAGAAAATGGAGAATAGATAAAATTACAACTAGCTTCTTTATCACTTTTCATTTTAAACCACTGAATGCCAAGTCTCTAACAATAACCAAAAGTACACATTTACTTCTTGTTTCATGTAAGCAACATACAACACAAAAACACTCAAGAAAACAGGCTTGCCTATTAAAATGGATCTAATACAAGATTTTTTAGTATCAACATTCCTTACTTGTAATCCTCCAAAGTTTCTTGTATCATGGACTTAATTAACTGAATTTGAACAGATGTTAATTGCTGCCCAATGCCATCAGTTCCAAAAGCATCCACAATTTTTTCAGACAGTTTCGGAATTCCTGCTAGAGTCGGAACCATCATCTTTACACCTGTAGAATTAGCACACACATAACCACTGATGTGAACAGTTCACAATATCCTTTACAAGTGGTAGAACTTTGACTTGGTAGTGCCATATTAAAACTCCAGCAGACAGAATATAATGTGTCCTACTGGTTGATACTTTATTAACTAAAGTGCATTAAAAGCTCTGCTGCTTATTTAGTTTTTCCTTGTATACAGTTCAGTTTAGCCTTTGGGTAATTTTTCAAAGTCTTGGTTGAATCAAAGTTCTTTGATGAATTAACGGAGAGGGTTGATGAGGGTAGTGCGGTTGATAGTTAAAATATGGACTTTGACAAAGTATCACATAATAGACTTGCTAGCAAAATTAAAGCCCATGGGATTAAAGGGACAGCGGCAGCATGGATACAAAATTGTCTAAGGGACAGAAAGCAGAGTGGTGAACGGTTGTTTTTCCAGACTGGAGGGAAGTATACAGTGGTGTTGCCCCAGGGACCCCATTAGGACCACTGCTCTTTTTGATATACATTAATGACCTGGACTTGGATATACAGGGCATAATTTCAAAGTCTGCAGATGACACAAAACTTGAAAATATAGTAAACAGTGATGAGGATAGTAATAGACTTCAGGAGGACATAAACAGACTGGTGAAATGGGTAGACACATGGCAGATGCCATTTAATGCAGAGAAGTGTGAAGTGATATATTTTGGTAGGAAGAATGAGAAGAGGCAATATAAACTAAATGGTACAAATTTAAAGGGGGTGCAGGAACAGAGACCTGGGGGTGTAGGTACACAAATCGTTAAAGGTGGCAGGACAAGTTGACAGGGTTGTTAAAAAAGCATATGAGATCCTTGGCTTTATTAATAGAGGCATAGAGTACAAAAGCAAGGAAGTTACACTAAACCTGGTTAGGCCTCAGCTGGGGTATTGTGTTCAATTCTGGGCACCACACTTTAGGAAGGATGTCATGGCCTTGGAGAGGGTGCAGAGGAGATTTACTAGAATGGTACCAGAGATGAGCGACTTCAGTTATGTGCAGAGACTGGAGATGCTGAGGTTGTTCTCCTTAGAGGAAATTTGATAGAGGTGTTCAAAATCATGCATGGTTTTGATAAGAGCAAATAAGGAGAAATTGTTTCCAGTGGCAGAGGGGGTCGGTAACCAGAGGACACAGATTGAAGGTAACTGATATAAGAACCAGAGAGACACGAGAAAACTTTTTTTATGCAGCGAGTTGTGATCTGGAATGCGCTGCCTGAAAGTGTGGTGAAAGCAGATTCAATAGTAACTTTCAAAAGGGAATTGGATAAATACTTGGAGAAAACATTTACAGGGCGATGGGGAAAGTGCAGGGGAGTGGGACTAATTGGACAGTTCTACCAAAGAGCCGGCACAGGCACAATGGGCCGAATGGCCTCCTTCTGTGCTGTATCGTTCTTTGAGTTTATGAAATTGACAGTTACTGCACACAAAGTATAAAGGAGCTCAATTATCACGTCATTTTCTACAAGCCCTCAAAATTTTTTCCACATTTATATATCAAAAATCTTACACCTCCAGTTTCTATAATTTTTTCCATTATAAATTCCTATGTCCAAATTTATAATGGACATATGTAAACTTGTCACGCTACAGTAACACTCTCCCGCTCGTTGAACCGCTACAGCAACACTACTGGTGGGAAGGTGAAATTACAGCAATAAGCTTTCATTAAAAATGTGGACATAGGAAAAAAAAGACTTGCACTTATATAGCGCCTTTCACAACCACCGGATGTCCCAAAGCTCTTTACAGCCAATGAAGTACTTTTGGAAGTGTAGTCACTGTTGTAATGTAGGAAACACGGCAGCCAATTCGAGAAACAGCAAGCTCCCACAATAGCAATTAGATATTTTTATATAAATTTTTTGCGCTGAAGTCTTGAGTGGGACTTGAACCCACAACCTTCTGACTCGGAGGCGAGGGTGCTACCAACTGAGCCACAGCTGACATAGGAATTTATAATGGAAATATAAAAATGAGGACAAGAATTTTATTTGACATTCAGACACGACAGATTTCACCAGAAAGAAAGTAGCTGTTCATGCAACCTTTCTAGCGAGCTCAACTCAAGAACGAAGGGCTGTCAATAAAACCAGCACGTCAAGTGCATATTTCATATCTCTCGCTCGGTCATGCTTGACTTCGTGTCGCACTTCAAAGAAAAGTCCTGGAACATACAATACCAGAGCCAGAAGATGTATGACCTTAAAATGGGGACTGAATTACATGTGCGTGTCCTAGTTCAATTACTCCCAACACTACACATCGTCTTCACTCATCTGCAGTGAGTTAAACCAGCATATATTTAAAATCCTGCCTTTGTGACTAACAGTGCACACTAATACTGCTATGTCTGTGACATTGGTGCAGTATCATGGATATTCCCAACTAGACTCCCACATATAAATACTTTTATTTTTGGTTTTCTGTTTATAAATTTCTAAAATACTGCTTATGGTAAATTTCTGTAAGAGGGTGCACAGTTTTACACCACGTAAATACCATTACACACCGTGCCCCTTTAAGGCTACAAAATCTATTTGGTATTAATTAAACACTGGGTTCAAACAGAGGTCAATGAGGAGGCAGCTGAAGTTAAGTAAAGACTGGTTGAGCTCTCACAGATACCAATTAAGAGACTGCAGACTTCTTTTCTGCCTCTGGTATTGTATGTTCCAGGACTTTTCTTTGAAGTGCGACACGAAGTCAAGCATGACAGAGCGAGAGATATGAAATATGCACTTGACGTGCTGGTTTTATTGGCAGCCCTTCGTTCTTGAGTTGAGCTCGCTAGAAAGGTTGCATGAGAAGCTACTTTCTTTCTGGTGAAATCTGTCGTGTCTGAATGTCAAATAAAATTCATCAGAGTTAGAAAACTAGTGTCTCGCTTGATTCTGGACCTTTCGTATCCTGAACTAGAGAGGGGGGAGAAATCCCTAGTTTCTTAATGATTATTGAATTCCTCGTTGGAAGGATATCGCACTCCTTAATACAGAGTAATTAAATCAACAATATCTTTGGGCTGGTCTCGCACTGTACATCGTGCTCGTTCTCATTTCAATTTCTTTACCCTTCCCACCATGTGACAGCGAAGTTTCCTTCCTGTTTGGCACCTCCCTTCAGTAATACTTCAGAATCTAGGAACACAGCTTAGAACATAGGGAGAGGAGTAGGTCATTCAGCTCCTCGAGCCTGTTCCACCATTCAATGAGATCATGGTTGATCTGCGACCTAACTCCAAATACCCGCCTTAATACCTTTGGTTAATAAAAATCTATCAATCTCAGATTTAAAATTAGCAATTGACCATTTGTGGAATAAAGTTCCAAACTTCTACCACTCTGTGTGTAGAAGTGTTTCCTAACTTCACTCCTGAAATGTCTGGCTCTATTTTTTAAGATTGTGCCCCCTAGTCATAGACTCCCCACCAGTGGAAATAGTTTCTCTCTATCTACCCCATCAGTTCCCCTTAATATCTTAAACTTTGAGCAAATCATCCTTCAACCTTCTAAATTCCAGGGAATACAACCTTAGTTTGCATAATCTCTCTTCGTAATATAACACTTGTGGAGTCCGGGTATCATTCTGGTAAATCTACGCTGCACTCCCTCCAAGGCCAATATATCCTTCCTACGGTGCGGTGCCCAGAACTGCTCTGAGTGCTCCAGGTGTGGTCTAACCAGGGTTTTGTATAGCTGCAGCATAACTTCTACCCCTTTGTATTCTAGTCCTCTAGATATAAAGACCAGCATTCCATTAGCCTTTGATTATTTTCTGTACCTGTCCATGACATTTTAATGATCTATGTACATGGACTTCCAAGACTCCTTGGACCTCCACTCTGTTTCTGGCTGGGTGTCTTTAGCATACATGGTTCCCCATGTCTGCAGGTGATGTTGCCAAGGGGCGGCATGTAGAGGAGGGGGGGGGGGGGCCAAGGATACATTTTTGGGGAGCTCCAGAGGTGACAGTGTAGGGTCAACAAAGGAAGCCATTGCTGGAGATAATCTGGCTATGATTAGCTATGCAACAGTAGAACCAAGCAAAAGCAATCCCAATGAGCTGGAGAACAGACGAGAGGCTTTGGAGTAGGATGGTTTGGTTGACCATGTCAAAAGCTGCAGAGGTCACAGAGGGATGATGAACCACAGTCACATTCACAGAGGATATAATTTGTGACTGATTAGGGCTGTTTCAGTGCTGTGGCAGGGGCGGAAACCTGATTGGAAAGATTCAAACGGAGTTGCAGGAAAGATTGGCATGGATCTGGATGCTACAACACATTCAAGGACTTGAGAGGAAAGGGAGGTTGGAGCTGGGGTGGAAAATTGCAAGGGCAGAAGGGTTGAGGGTGGGCTTTTTGAGGAGAGGGGTGATGACAGTTTTGAAAGGAAGGGGAACAGTAGCAGAGGAGAAAGAATGGGGGGGGGGGCAGCGTCAGGAAGAGAAGTTGTGTGGGAATGGGGTCAAGGGAGCAGGAGGTACATCTCATGGATGAGATGAGCTCAGATGATCAGCTGTCAGAGATAGATAGAGATAGAGAGAGAGAGAGAGATAGATATATATATATGTGTATGGGGAAAGAGCAGGGGAGTGGGACTAATTGGATAGCTCTTTAAAAGACGCTATGGCCCAAATGGTTTCCTTCTGGGCTGTACAAGTCTATATACAACAGGGAAATTGTGAAAGGTTGTAGCATGAATGCCACTTCCATCGACGTTGAAACCTTTAAACAAGTCACAGGTTGCTGAACTGATTGCACAGGGACAGTTTTGTCAACAGCTGAAGATCAGCAGTGAAAGCTACTAGTGGCTGCTGTGTGGATTAAGTTACAAGTTTGGTCGATTGTGATATGGACCAAGGCATGATTTTGAAACGCAAGTTATATTAATAGACATGAAGGGAGCTGCACAAAACTCATTTGAAGTTTTTAAGCAGGTCGATGGGCTGCAGTTTAAAAGAACAAAACACACAAACAGGCCTTATTTAAAAGTGTATAGCACTTAAAATCATCTAGTTTAAAAAAAAATTTGTACTTTAAAAAAAAATCAATTTAGCTCTGTTCCATTCTCAGTGGTATTCCTTTATACTTTCTGTGCCTGTTAAATTCATAGAATACGCAGCACAGAAACAGGCCATTCGGCCCAACCAGTCATGTCTTTCAGAACAGGTACAAATACAAATCAATAACGCTTACTGCGAGAATACTCACCCGGTGTAGTGGCATCATGCTCCGAGGATTCTTGCAGAAACTGAAATTCTCTTCCTTTTCTTTCACATACATCAGGGGTTTTCACCATAGAAGATGTTAGAGGCATCCCCAAGGTTCCACACTCAGTAATGGAAGAGCTTAACTTTGTAAACAAATTGAAACCATTAACAAATTAACATCTTAAAAGAGAAACATTGAATGCCTTTGAGGGTTGCAAAATAGGAACAAAAATGTTCCATTATATTTATTTATACTAACAGTCTGTTTTAGTTACTTTACAAGCTGCAGCATAGGGCTTTAAACGAAATAGTTGGTGGTGGGGGGGGGGGGGGTTCAGGTGAGGGGAAACTTAGAAAGTTAAAGAGAAAGGACAAGGCAAGAGTGCAGGGTAGTGATAAGGGTAATGATAACCAGATTGCGACAGGAAGGGACAGAGCGTACAAGCATAAGATTGCACCAGCAAATAGGGTCAGAGTAGGGAAAAATGGTAAAAAGACAAAATTAAAGGTTCTTTATCTGAATGCACGCAGCATTCGTAACAAGATAGATGAACTGATGGCACAAATAGAAATAAATGGATATGATCTGATAGCCATTACAGAGACGTGGTTGCAAGGTGTCCAAGGCTGGGAACTGAATATTCAGGAGTATGCGACATTTCGGAAGGATAGGCAGAAAGAAAAAGGAGGTGGAGTAGCTCTGTTAATAAAGGATGAGATCAGTACAGTAGTGAGAAATGATCTTGGCTTGGAAGATCAAGATGTAGAATCAGTTTGGGTGGAGATAAGAAATAATAAGGGGAAGATCACTGGTGGGAGTAGTCTACAGGCCCCCTAACAATAGCTACACTGTAGGACAGAGTATAAATCAAGAAATAATGGGGGCTTGTAAAAAAAGGTACTGCAATAATAGTGGGCACTTTTAATCTTCATATAGCTTGGACAAATCAAAATGGCAAAGGTAGACTTGAGGACGAGTTCATAGAATGCATTCAGGACAGTTTCTTAGAATACATTGTGGAACCAACCAGGGAACAGGCTATTTTAGATCTGGTAATGTGTAATGAGACAGGATTAATTAATGATCTCATAGTAAAGGATCCTCTAGGGAAGAGTGATCATAACATTAGGAATTTCACATTCAGTTTGAGGGTGAGAAACTTGGGTCTGAAACTCATGTCTTAAACTTAAATAAAGGCAATTACAAGGGTATGAAGACAGAGTTGGCTAAAGTGGACTGGGGAAAATAGATTAAAATGTAAGACAGTAGCTAAGCAGTGGCAGACTTTTAAGGAGATATTTCATAAATCTCAAAGATATATTCCAGTGAGAAAGAAAGATGCTACGAGAAGGAAGTGGCTTACTAAGTAAGTTAAGGAGGGTATCAAATTGAAGGAAAAGGCATACAATGTTGCGAAGATTAGTGGTAGGCCAGAAGATTGGGACATTTTTAGAAACTTGCAAAGGATGACTAAAAAAATAAAGAGGGAGAAAATAGATGAAAGTAAACTAGCAAGAAATATAAAAACGGACAGTAAGAGCTTCTACAAGTATACAAAAAGAGAGTAGCTGAAGTAAACATTGGTCCCTTAGAGGATGAGACTGGGGAATTAATAATGGGAAACAAGGAAATGGCAGAGACTTTGAACAAATAGTTTGTATGTCTTCACTGTAGAAGACACTAAAAGCATCTCAATAATAGTGGAAAATCAAGGGGCAAAAGGGAGGGAGGAACTTAAAACTATTACTATCATTAGAGAAAAAGTACTAGGCAAACTAATGGGACTAAAGGTTGACAAGAACTGGTGGCCTGCACCCTAGGGTCTTAAAGTGGCTGCAGAGATAATGGATGCATTGGTTGTAATCTTCCAAAATTCCCTAGACTCTGGAAAGGTCCCAGCGGTTTGGAAAACAGCAAATTTAACACCCCTATTCAAGAAAGGAGGGAGACAGAAAGCAGGAAACTATAGGCCAGTTAGCCTAACATCAGTCATTGGGAAAATGCTGGAATCCATTATTAAGGAAGTAGTAGCAGGACATTTAGAAAATAATAAAACCATGTTGACTCTGCTTGATTGTATGAAAGGGAAATCATGTTTGACAAATTTATTAGAGTTCTTTGAGGATGTAACGAGCAGGGTGGATAAAGGGGAACCAGTAGATGTAGTGTATTTGGATTTCCAAAAGGCATTTGATAAGGTGCCACTTAAAATGTTACTGCACAAGATAAGAGCTCATGGTGCTGGGGTAATATATTAGCATGGATAGAGGATTGGCTAACTAACAGAAAAGAGAGTCGGGATAAATGGGTCATTTTCAGGTTGGCAAACCGTAACTAGTGGGGTGCCACAGGGATCAATGCTGGGGCTCAACTATTTACAATCTATATTAATGACTTGGATTAAGGGACAGAGTGTACTGTAGCCAAATCTGCTGACGATACAAAGATAGGTGGGAAAGCAAGTTGTGAGGGGGACACAAAGGGCTCGATTTTGCCGGTGTTCAGGGGTCGGGTTTAGAGGCAGGACTGCTGGCAAAATCAAAAAGATTGGTAGCGAGTCCCGAACCTGCCTCCAATCAATCTTCCCAGGAGTCGGGTCCCCGATTTGCGCAGGACCCTGACTCCTTGCAGCGGGAAGAGAATTATAGCCACTTAACTGCTTGTTAACAGGCAGTTAACAGGCTTTTTCCAATTTTGCCAGGTCGACTGCGGGCTTCCCGACGTCCGGACTCCATGCCAGGTAAATGTGGCGTGCCAAGAGTCTACTGTAATGTTTCTTCATTGATGACAGCTGCAGAAGTGGTGTGAAGGATCCAATGGTACACTGGTGAGTTTCAGAGGTAAGGAAATGCTGGGAAAATCATTTTTCATGTTTTTAGACTTTTCTGTAGGTAATAAGGTTTGAAGTGTTTATGCAGTCCCAGCTCATTGGGAGACTCTCTCTCACCATTGACGGATTGCTTCTGTAACCTCACCTGTAGCTGCCATCTGTTTTATCCTAAGGAGTGTGTCTCTGGAGAGCCTGGTGGCAAGGGTTCACCTTTGTACAGTGATTGTCAGTGTTTGCAGCACCTCAATGCTGTCAAACACTGAAAAATCATCTGTCAAACAAAAATGAGCGTGTCCCCTTTAAGAAAACTGGCAGATGACGCATCATCAACTGACACCGGCTTTCTCTATATTGACCGGCAAGCCCGCAAGGCAGGCTTAACAAGGCCAATTGACACAAAATAGCATCTCTGCGTCGTTGGGGGCGGGATCGGAACCCGCAAGTCAGATGATCCGCTCCCAACTCACCTCTTCAGGTAAGATTGTGGCCAAAGAGTCTGCAAAGGGATATAGATAGGTTAAGTGAGTGGGCAAAAATTTGGCAGATGGAGTATAATGTGGGAAAATGTGAGGTTATCCACTTTGGTAGGAAGAATAGAAAAGCAAAATATTATTTAAATGAAGAGACACTACAGAATGCTGTGGTACAGAGGGATCTCGGTGTCCTCGTACATGAAACACAAAAAGTTACCATGCAGGTACAGCAAATAATTAGGAAGGCAAATGGAATGTTGGCCTTTATTGCTAGGGGGATGGAGTATAAAAGTAGGGAAAGTCTTGCTACAACTCTACAGGGCGTTGGTGAGACCACACCTAGAGCACGGTGTACATTTTTGGTCTCCTTATTTAAGGAGGGATATACTTGCATTGGAGACAGTTAAGAGAAGGTTCACTAGGTTGATTCCTGGGATCTGGGGATTGTCTTATGAGGAAAGGTTGAGCAGGTTGGGCCTATACTCATTGGAGTTTAGAAGAATGAGAGGTGATCTTATTGAAACATACAAGGTTCCAAGAGGGCTTGACAGGGTAGATGCTGAAAGGATGTTTCCCCTTGTGGGGGAATCTAGAACTAGGGGGCATAGTTTCAGAGTAAGGGGTCGCCCATTTAAGATGGCGATGAGGAGGAATTTCTTCTCAGAGGGTCGTGAATTTTTGGAATTCTCTACCCTAGAGAGCTGTGGAAGCTGAGTCATTGAATATATTCAAGGCTGAGATAGACAGATTTTTTAACTACAGGGGAGTCAAGGGTTATGGGGAACAGGCAGAAAGGTGGAGTTGAGGCCAATATCAGATCAGCCTTGATCTTATTGAATGGTGGAGCAGGCTCGAGGGGCCGAATGGCCTACTCCTGCTCCTATTTCTTATGTTAGTCAACTCTACTGAGATTATAAACAAAACTATACATCTTGAATATTGAACACATCTGGTCCAATGTTCCCTCTAATTTTTTTTTGGGTGCGCGGCCCCTTTACCAGGCTGCGTGGCCCATTCAAATTTCTGTGCATGCACGTTTTTTCCATTTAAAAGTCAGTGAGCCAGCTGTGCGGGACCTCCAGACAACTGCAGCTTAACGGGAACATTGATCGGGACATGTATGGGTTTAAGATCAGCTCCTCTTTCAGTCACAACAGCATTTTAAAAAAGTATTTTAAAAAACTATCAAATCCAGCAAAGGATGGTGAAATTATTTCAAGCTAAATATAATGTTTACAGCAAATAGAATCACAATAGAAATAGGAACATAGGAACAGGAGGAGGCCATTCAGCCCCTCGAGCCTGTTATGCCATTCAGTGAGATCGTGGCTGATCTGTATTTTAAATTATTTTTTGTACCTGACTACTACATTTTAGTGATCTGTGTATATTGACCCCTAAATCTCTTTGGATCTCCACTGTTTCTAGCTTTTCACCATTTAAATAATACTTGAATCTATCCTTCTTTGGTCTAAAATGGATGACCCATCACTTAACTGTGTCGAAAACCATCTGCCACAGTCTTGCTCACTCAATCGATCAATGTCTCGTTGTAATTTTATGCTCCCATCTGCACTACTTACTATACCCACCAATCTCTCGGCCATCGGCAAACTTGTGATATATGGCTCTCTATTGTGTTATCTAAGTCATTAATAAATATAGTGAATAGTTGAGGCCCCAGCACAGATCCTCGTGGGACACCACGAGTCACTTCCTTTCAATTAGAGTACATACTAATTATTCCTATTCTGTGTTTTCTACTGCCTAACCAATCTCCTAACCAGGTCAATAATTTGCCTTCAATTCCATGGGCTTTAATTTTAGCTAACAGTCTCTTAACCTTCTCGAATGCCTTCCGGTAGCCCATATAAACTACATCCATAGACATTCCCATTTCTACTACTTTAGTCACTTCCTCAAAAACTTCAATCAGGTTTGTCAGACATGACCTACCCTTTACAAATCCATGTTGGCTCTCTCCACTCAGTTCAAATTTCTCTAAGTGCTCAGTCACTCTGTCCTTAACTATAGATTCTAATAACTTGCCCACAACAGATGTTAGACTAACAGGTCTATAATTTCCTGGTTTCTCTCTCTCACCTTTCTTAAATAAGTTATATCTGCAATTTTCCAATCTAAAAAAGGGACAATTCCTGAATCGAGTGCACTTTGGAAGATTATGGCTAAATCATCTGCAACTTCGTCACCTACTTCCTTTAAAATCCTGGGGTGAAAACCATTAGGTCCTGGGGATTTGTCAGTCTTTAATGCCGTTAATTTTTCTAATACTGCTCTCTTGCTTACGTTAACTTTAGTGAGTTCCAGTCCTTGATTCATTATTAATTTCCCTGGAATGTCAGATGTATTATCCTCTTTGATATTAAGTATCCCTATAAGTGAATTCATGCATTCTAAATTGTAATTAGAGATTAAACTTGTTTTTTTTTTTACTAGCATCCATCATCATTTTTCCAGATTTTTCCAGTTGGTAGATCAATGAAAAACAATTGTCTTAATTTTTCCATTAAAAAAAATCTTGTCTTCATGAAAGAATTTTTTGCTGGAAGTTTTGCAAGGGAGTCAGGAGAAATCTTGACTTGGTGAGTTCAATGCGGTCGTCAAGTGCACTACTGGGTACGGCAGTGTAGTGGTTATGTACGGTATTGCAGTACTAAAAATGCTGCATTTCAAAAGTTCCTACTTTGATTCCCTGAATACAAAAGATTTATACAACTTGCAGATCTGCAAAATTCGACTTTGAAAGCATCCATTGTTGTTCTGCACAGCTTGGCCAACACCTACCTGATCCAACCTCGCATTTTCCAACTGACCATTGTGCGCAATCATTTTGGATTTCTGGGTTCCTACGACATCATTTCCCTGTTGAGAATTTGGGATACATATAAGATTGTGTGTGTAAATATTCTACCATTACATTCACATTTAAGAAAATCAAGGCCCAGGAGAGGCTGAGAGAAAACGTCTCACGGCAACGAACAATCTTTGATAATATTACTGGCCTAATCTTATTAAATGGAAAAAATTGGTCACAGTAAACTTGATGCATGTAAAGCACAACATGTTGCGATCAAAGTAACAGCAAACAACTGAAAAACGCATCTTGAAAGGAGTCAATGGCACACCACATTGAATACTCTACGCCAGAATGGTAACATGTAGGTTTAAGCCGACAATTCTCCACATGGCAAGACCCTTATCGCAATCATACCAAATATACATTGAGGCAGGTACTTCCCACAGATTAATGAAAACACTGACTCCCAAGGCCTCTGTCACTGTGTATTGTGCAGGTACCGAAAGGTAATTGCAGAGGCTTGAGAGCTTAACAGCATAGCAACCAAAATAAGGAGGGAGAAAATGTAAAATGGCCTTGTGCAAAAACAGTCTGCCACCATAGATAAAGAAAGTATCTTAGCAGTAAACCAACAGGGGTGAGGCTGCTAACTGCTCAGGTCACGTCATTATCCTTATAATTGTGTTTCCCCTGCATCAGTCTTGTGCTCCCCAAAAGCTGATCGGTTTTTCCATTTCTGTCAAAATCAGTTAAACATTCCAAATACATGAAACACAAGTACACAAGTAATCTCAGGATTGCTACCAGTGCCACGTGCTAGTCAGAGTAGAAATAGGAGGATATTTCAAATGAATACGTGGCTAGAGGAATGGTGCAAGGGGGAGGGATTCAAATTCCTTGGACATTGGAACCGGTTCTGGGGGAGGTGGGACCAGTACAAACGGGACGGTCTGCACCTGGACCGATGTCCTAGGGGGAGTGTTTGCTAGTGCTGTTGGGGAGGGTTTAAACTAAAGTGGCAGGGGGTTGGGAACCTGAGCAGGGAGACAGAGGAAAGGGAAATAAGGATAAAAGCAAAAGACAGGAAGGAGAAAAACAAAAGTAGAAGGCAAAGAACTCAACAGTTTAAATCAAACATGGTCACAGTAAATAATAATTCATATAGGTCTGAGAGCGTTAAAAAAACAAGCCTGAAGGCTTTGTGTCTTAATGCAAGGAGCATTCGGAACAAGGTGGATGAATTAGCTGCGCAAATAGAGGTAAATGAATACGATTTGATTGGGATTACAGAAACATGGCTCCAGGGTGGCCAAGGCTGGGAACTCAACATCCAGGGTTATTCAATATTTAGGAAAGATAGGCAAAAAAGAAAGGGAGGTGGGGTAGCATTGCTGGTTAAAGAGGGGATTAACACAATTGAAAAGAAGGATATTAGCTCTGATGATGCGGAATCTGTATGGGTAGAACTGAGAAATAACAAGGGGCAGAAAACGTTAGTGGGAGTGGTATATAGACCTCCAAACAGTAATACGGAGGTTGGGGACGGCATTAAAAGGGAAATTAGAGAAGCATGCAGTAAGGGCACAGCAGTCATCATGGGTGACTTTAATTTACATATAGATTGGGCTAACCAAATTAGTAAAAATACTGTGGAGGAGGAATTCCTAGAATGTTTACGAGATGGTTTTCTGGAACAATATGTCGAGGAACCAACCAGAGATCAGGCCATCTTAGACTGGGTATTATGCAACGAGAAAGGATTAATTAGCAATCTTGTTGTACGAGGCCCCCTGGGTCAGAGTGATCATAATATGATCGAATTCTTCATTAGGATGGAGAGTGAAGTAGTTGAATCAGAGACTAGGATCCTGAATTTAAATAAAGGAAACTACGATGGTATGAGGCGCGAATTGGGTAGGATTGATTGGGGAATGTCACTCAAGGGGTTGACGGTGGATAGGCAATGGCAAACATTCAAAGACTGCATGGATGAACTACAGAATTTGTACATCCCAGTGTGGCATAAGAATAAAACAAAAAGGGTGACTCAACCGTGGCTAACAAGGGAAATTAGGGATAGCATAAGATCCAAGGAGAGGGCATATAAATTGGCCAGAAAAAGCGGTAGCCCTGAGGATTGGGAGCAGTTTAGGATTCAACAAAGGAGGACAAAGGGATTAATTAAGAAGGGGAAAATAGAATATGAAAGTAAGCTTGCTGGGAACATAAAAACTGACTGTAAGAGCTTTTATAGATATGTGAAGAGAAAAAGATTAGTGAAATCAAGTGTAGGTCCCTTGCAGTCAGAAGCGGGGGAAGTTATAATGGGGAACAAAGAAATGGCAGCCCAATTAAATGCATATTTTGGTTCTGTCTTCACAAAGGAGGACACAAATAACCTCCCAGAGATGTTGGAGAACATACGGTCTGATGAAAGGGAGGAACTAAAAGAAATCAGTATTTGCAGGGAAATGGTGTTAGGGAAATTGACGATATTGAAGGCCGATAAATCCCCAGGGCCTGATAATCTACATCCTAGGGTACTTAAGGAAGTGGCCCTAGAAATAGTAGATGCATTGCTGATCATCTTCCAACATTCGATGGAATCTGGAACTGTACCCATGGATTGGAGGGTAGCTAATGTTACCCCACTATTCAAAAAGGGTGGTAGAGAGAAAGCGGGGAATTACAGACCGGTAAGCCTGACATCGGTAGTGGGGAAAATGCTAGAGTCCATTATAAAGGATGTAATAGCTGAGCATTTGAAAAACAGTGACAGGATCGGACAAAGTCAACATGGATTTACAAAAGGTAAATCGTGCTTGACTAATCTACTGGAATTTTTTGAGGATGTAACTGGGAAAATAGATAAGGGAGAACCAGTAGATGTGGTGTATTTGGACTTTCAAAAGGCTTTCGATAAGGTCCCGCATAAGAGATTAGCGTGTAAAGTTAAGGCACATGGGATTGGGGGCAAGGTATTGACTTGGATAGAGTACTGGTTGGCGGACAGAAAGCAGAGAGTAGGAATTAATGGGTCTTTTTCTGAGTGGCAAGCAGTGACTAGTGGGGTACCGCAGGGATCGGTCCTTGGACCCCAGCTATTCACAATATACATTAATGATCTAGATAAGGGAATTAAATGTAATATCTCCAAGTTTGCAGATGACACAAAGCTGGGTGGGAGTGTGTGCAGCGAGGAGAATAGCGAGAAACTCCAGGATGATCTGGACAGGTTGGGTGAGTGGGCAGAAGCGTGGCAGATGCAATATAACGTGGATAAGTGCGAGGTTATCCACTTTGGTGTCAAAAACAGAAAGGCAGACTATTATCTGAATGGCAATAGATTGGGAGAAGGGGAAGTGCAACGAGACCTGGGTGTCCTTGTGCACCAGTCGCTGAAAGTAAGCATGCAGGTGCAGCAGGCGGTGAAGAAGGCAAATGGTATGTTGGCCTTCATAGCGAAAGGGTTTGAGTATAGGAACAGGGATGTCCTGCTGCAGTTGTACAGGGCCTTGGTGAGACCACACCTTGAGTACTGTGTGCAGTTTTGGTCGCCTTATCTGAGGAAGGATGTTCTTGCCATGGAAGGAGTTCAGCGAAGATTCACAAGGCTGATACCTGGGATGGCAGGAATGACATATGAGGAGAGATTGGGTCGATTGGGCTTATACTCACTGGAGTATAGAAGAATGAGAGGGGATCTCATCGAAACATATAAAATTCTGACAGGTCTGGACAAACCAGATGCAGGAAGAATGTTCCCGATGGTCGGAGAGTCCAGAACCAGGGGTCATAATCTACGGATAACGGGTAAACCATTTAGGACAGAAATGAGGAAGAATTTCTTCACCCAGAGTGGTGAACCTGTGGAATTCTCTACCACAGAAGGTAGTTGAGGCGAAGTCATTAAATATATTCAAGGATGAGTTAGATATATTTCTTAAAGCTAAAGGTATCAAGGGATATGGGGAGAAGGCAGGTACAGGGTACTGAGTTTAGATGATCAGCCATGATCTCATCGAATGGTGGAGCAGGCTCGAGGGGCCGAATGGCCTACTCCTGCTCCTATCTTCTATGTTTCTCCCCACCGCCCCCCCATTTGCAAATTTTCTCCATTCTTGAAGATGTTACTCTTTCTACAGTTCCATAGCACCGATAACGCTCCATCACTTCATCCAGCCGGGCAGTAGGTGCATACCAGTCTTGACAGTAGAGCATCTTCAGGCTATTCAACCACAGGCGCCATCACAGCCAAACCCCACACATTTCCACTGGGGGACCTCGGATAGTGCTCAGCAGCACAAACCACTACTGATTCTTGCCTCCCAAACCCAGATGTCCTGCCGCTAACTGTAGTGTGCCTCGTTGAGATTAGCTAACTCAGCACAGACCAAGGACCTTGTCTATATGTTTCAGCTATTCACTGTGTTAACTGGTAAGCTATTAATTTAGGAACAGGAGTAGGCCATTCAGCCCCTCGAACCTGCTCCACCATTCAATTAAGTCATGGCTGATCTGTACCTCAGCTCCATTTACCCACCTTTGTTCCATATCCCTTGATACCCCCTCACATAACAAAAATTTATCGATCTCAGTCTTGAAAATTTCAACTGACTCAGCATCTACAGCTTTGAGGGAGAGTGCTCCAGATTTCCACTACCCTTTATGTGGAAAAAGTGTTTCCTTATTTCACCCCTAAACAGTCTAGCTCTAACTTTAAGATTATGTCCTCTTGTTCTGGACTCCCCCACCAGAGGAAATAGTTTCTCTGTATCTACCCTATCGAATCCCTTAAACATTTTAAACACCTCGATTAGATCCCTGGTTAATCTTCTAAACTCAAGTTAATACAAGCCAAGTTTAAGAAACCTGTCCTCATAATTTAAAAGCAAACAAAGATATAAAGTCATTAAACTCACCTACGTGGCCTTTTTCCCCAGCGGGGAAAGAGCTTCGCGGGCTTTTTCAAAGGCAGGGGGCGGGGCCAATTCATTGGTACCCGTATATAGGTGGAGCGGTTGCTAAACCCGAGACACTACACTAGTAGTGACTCCCACCCTCCCACCTCCTCTAACCTTTAGGGGTAGAGGGAATTTAAAAGGTAGGTTCGATTTTATATTTTGTTTTCAGGGACTTAACTCCTGGACCTAAGTTAAATAAGTTTAAATTTTAGTAATAAAGTAACATAAGGGTTAAGTCATGACAGGAAGTCTCGGACCCGTTTCATGCTCCTCCTGTGCCATGTGGGAAACCAGGGACACTTCCAGTGTCCCTGACAACTACGTGTGCGGGAAGTGTGTCCAGCTGCAGCTCCTGACAGCCCGCATGGCGGTGCTGGAGCTGCGGGTGGACTCACTCTGGAGCATGCACGATGCCGAGAACTCGGTGAATCGCTCATTTAGTGAGTTGTCCACACCGCAGGTAAAGGCTAGGACAGACAGTGAATGGGTGACCAAGAAGCAGGGCAATATCAGGAAGGTA
Organism: Squalus acanthias; assembly: GCA_030390025.1. Classification (NCBI taxonomy): domain Eukaryota; kingdom Metazoa; phylum Chordata; class Chondrichthyes; order Squaliformes; family Squalidae; genus Squalus; species Squalus acanthias. The sequence goes on along the minus strand of CM059434.1, from coordinate 78,410,812 downwards.
GTGCAGGAGTCCCCTGTGGTCATCTCCCTCCAAAACAGGTATGCCGCTTTGGTTACTGTTGGGGGGAGATGGCCTACCAGGGGAAGGCACTAGCAGCCAGGTTCATGGCACCATGGCTGGCTCTGCTGCACAGCAGGGCAGGAAAAAGAGTGGTAGGGCTATAGTGATAGGGGACTCAATTGTAAGGGGAATAGACAGGAGTTTCTGTGGCCGCAACCGAGATTCCAGGATGGTATGTTGCCTCCCTGGTGCAAGGGTCAAGGATGTCTCGGAGCGGCTGCAGAACATTCTGAAGAGGGAGGGTGAACAGCCAGCTGTCGTGGTGCATGTAGGTACCAACGATATAGGTAAAAAGCGGGAAGAGGTCCTACAAGCAGAATTTAGGGAGCTAGGAGCTAAATTAAAAAGTAGGACCTCGAAGGTAGTAATCTCTGGATTGCTACCAGGGCCACGTGCTAATCAGAATAGAGAGAACAGGATAGTGAGATTGAATACGTGGCTTGAGCAGTGGTGCAGGAGGGAGGGATTCAAATTCCTGAGGCATTGGAACCAGTTCTGGGGGAAGTGGGACCTGTACAAAAGGGACGGTCTGCACTTGGGCAGGACTGGAACCGATGTCCTCGGGGTAATATTTGCTAAAGCAGTTCGGGAGGATTTAAACTAATATGGCAGGGGAATGGGAACCTATGTAGCGAAACAGGGGGAAGTAATATGCAGTCAGAAACAAATGTTAGAAGGGTGAGAAACAATAGGGGAAGGCCGAGTAAACAAAGGCAAGAAACACAAAGGGCCATACTAAATCATAAGTCTAAAAGGACAAAGGATGTTAATAAAACAAGCCTAAAGGCTCTGTGTCTTAATGCAAGGAGTATCCGTAATAAGGTGGATGAATTGACTGTGCAAATAGATGTTAACGGATACGATGTGATTGGGATTACAGAGACGTGGCTCCAGAACAATCAAGGCTGGGAACTGAACATCCAGGGGTATTCAACATTCAGAAAGGATAGAATAAAAGGAAAAGGGGGTGGGGTAGCATTGCTGGTTAAAGAGGAGATTAATGCAATAGCTAGGAAGGACATCAGCTTGGAGGATGTGGAATCAATATGGGTTGAGCTGCAGAACACCAAAGGGCAGAAAACGTTAGTGGGAGTTGTGTACAGACCTCCAAACAGCAGTGGTGAGGTGGGGGAGGGTATGAAACAGGAAATCAGAGGTGCGTGCAAAAAAGGCACGGCAGTTATCATGGGTGACTTTAATATGCATATAGATTGGGCTACTCAAACTGGAAGCAATACGGTGGAGGAGGATTTCCTGGAGTGTTTAAGGGATGGTTTCCTAAACCAATATGTTGAGGAACCAACTCGAGGGGAGGCCATCCTGGACTGGGTGTTGTGTAATGAGGAGGGACTAATCAGCAATCTTGTGGTACGAGGCCCCCTGGGGAAGAGTGACCATAGTATGGTGGAGTTCTACATTAGGATGGAGAAGGAAACAGTTAAGTCAGAGACCATGGTCCAGAACTTAAATAAGGGCAACTTTGAGGGTATGAGGCGTGAATTGGCGAGGTTAAATTGGCAAGCGATATTTAAGGGGCTATCAGTGGAAGGGCAATGGCAGACATTTAGAGATCGCATGGATGAACTACAACAATTGTACATCCCGGTCTGGCGTAAAAATAAAAAAGGGAAGGTGGCTCAACCATGGCTAACAAGGGAAATCAGGGATAGTATTAAAACCAAGGAAGTTGCATACAAATTGGCCAGAAGTAGCAGCAAACCCGGGGACTGGGAGAACTTCAAAACTCAGCAGAGGAGGACGAAGGGTTTGATTAGGGCAGGGAAAATAAAATATGAAAGGAAGCTTGCAGAGAACATTAAAATGGACTGCAAAAGCTTCTATAAATATGTAAAAAGAAAGAGGTTAGTAAAAACAAACGTAGGTCCCCTGCAGTCGGAAACAGGGGAAGTCGTAATGGGGAACAAGGAAATGGCAGATCAATTGAACAAGTACTTTGGTTCGGTGTTTACTGTGGAGGACACACACAACCTGCCGGAAATAAAAGGGGTCAGAGGATCTGGTAAGAGGGAGGAGCTGAGGGAAATCCTTATTAGTCGGGAAAAGATATTGGGGAAATTGATGGGACTGAAGGCTGAAAAATCCCCGGGGCCTGATGGTCTGCATCCCAGAGTACTTAAGGAGGTGGCCTTGGAAATAGTGGATGCATTGACGATCATTTTCCAACATTCCTTAGACTCTGGATCAGTTCCGATGGAGTGGAGGGTGGCCAATGTAACCCCTCTTTTTAAAAAAGGAGGGAGGGAGAAAGCAGGGAATTATAGACCGGTCAGCCTGACATCGGTCGTGGGTAAAATGCTGGAAGCAATTATTAAAGATGTCATAACAGACCATTTGGAAAGTGGCGACATGATAGGTCCAAGTCAGCATGGATTTGTGAAAGGGAAATCATGCTTGACAAATCTTCTGGAATTTTTTGAGGATGTTTCCAATAGGGTGGACAGGGGGGAACCAGTAGATGTGGTGTATTTGGACTTTCAGAAGGCCTTCGACAAGGTCCCACACAAGAGATTGGTGAGCAAAGTTAAAGCACATGGGATTGGGGGTAATGTGTTGACGTGGATTGAGAACTGGTTGGCACACAGGAAACAAAGAGTAGGAGTAAATGGGTACTTTTCAGAATGGCAGGCAGTGACCAGCGGGGTACCGCAGGGTTCGGTGCTGGGACCCCAGCTGTTTACATTATATATTAATGATTTGGACGAAGGGATTAAATGTAATATCTCCAAATTTGCGGATGACACTAAATTGGGAGGCAGTGTGAACAATGAGGAGGATGCTAGGAGGCTACAGAGTGACTTGGACAGGTTGGGTGAATGGGCAAATGTATGGCAGATGAAGTACAATGTGGATAAATGTGAGGTTATCCACTTTGGTGGTAAAAATAGAGAGGCAGACTATTACCTGAATGGTGGCAGATTAGGGAAAGGGGACGTGCAACGAGACCTGGGCGTCATGGTACATCAGTCACTGAAGGTGGGAATGCAAGTGCAGCAGGCAGTCAAGAAAGCAAACGGAATGATGGCCTTCATAGCAAGGGGATTTGAGTACAGGAGTAGGGAGGTGATGCTGCAGTTGTACAGGGCCTTGGTGAGGCCACACCTGGAGTATTGTGCGCAGTTTTGGTCTCCTAACTTAAGGAAGGACATTCTTGCTATTGAGGGAGTGCAGCGAAGGTTCACTAGATTGATTCCTGGGATGGCCGGACTGACATATCAAGAAAGATTGGGTCAACTGAACTTGTATCCTCTGGAGTTCAGAAGAATGAGGGGGGATCTTATAGAGACATTTAAAATCCTGACTGGTTTAGACAAATTAGATGCAGGCAGAATGTTCCCAATGGTAGGGAAAACTAGAACCAGGGGTCACAGTCTAAGGATTAAGGGGAAGCCATTTAGGACTGAGCTGAGGAGGAACTTCTTCACCCAGAGAGTGGTGAATCTATGGAATTCTCTTCCACAGAAGGTTGTTGAGGCCAGTTCGCTAAATATATTCAAAAGGGAGTTAGATATAACACTCACAACTAAGGGAATCAAGGGGTATGGCGAGAAAGCAGGAATGGGGTACTGAGGTAGCATGTTCAGCCATGAACGCATTGAATGGCGGTGCAGGCTCGAAGGACCGAATGGTCTACTCCTGTACCTATTTTCTATGTTTCTAAAAGCGTTGTTGATATAGATTAGGAAGTACCTGGCCAACTGGCTCTTTCGAGTCTTGCCTCCCACTCTGGATTTTGCCAAGTATGGCAGCCACGTCTCGATGCACAGCCGGTTCTTTAACGGGAGATGGAGATCCGAAGCCCTGCAAGGAGTTCGAGCTCAACTCTCCTTTTGTGTTGGCACCCACTGGATTACTTCTCGTGGAAAATATGGTGTTCAACTGTGGCATATAGTTCAAACCTACAAAGAGAAATACATTTGAGTCTTTTGTTCTCAAGTACCAATAGCTTAAAACATGAAACCATAAAATGCACATTCTTTAGAGGAATAAAATTATATCCACACCAGCAACCTACCATTTCTAATAAGTTTGGGACAAGATTAGCCATATGGAAAAACAGTCAGAGAAATTAAGACATCATCTTCTTCTTAGGCAGTCCCTCGGAACCGAGGATGACTTGCTTCCACATTAAAAATGAGTTCGCAGGTGACTGATGAGTCCAATGCAGGACCTACAGTCTCGGTCACAGGTGGGGCAGACGGTGGTTGAAGGGGCAGGTGGGTGGGGTGCTTGGTTGACGTGCGCTCCTTGCGCTTGGCTTCCGCTTGCTCCTGGCGAATATATTTGCTATACAGTTATGGTGAATTATATGTACAGTAGCCTTGCTGCAATGGTTGCGCTTCATACTCCTCGCTCACCCAAAAATCAATATTTGTTTTGTATGGAAATCAAGTGAAAATGAAGAGCTAACCATACATGAAGGGCTTCTTAAAATAACATGAAAACTTACATTAAAAGTAACGAGCAGAAATTTAGATTTTGGAAGTGTCAATATAATCCTATTGTTTTAATTTTAACTTCAAGTAAAATATTCACAATTGTATGAACATTTGTTCCCAGCCTCTCACTTAACTGCCCTCTATTGATCAGAGAAACTTGCAAATATGACAGCTGTGATTAGTCAATACTGTGATACATTGTTGTAAAGTTGGCAGATCACAAAACCCCAGGTTCTGACCAGTGGCACTGATTTTCTACCAAAATGACTCCAGGACTTAAAGTTCTAAGGATCATTTGAAGAGACTGAATTTGCTTTATTGGAGAAAAGGTCAAGATGTGACATGATTTAAAATCTTGATGATGAAAGGAATTGATGATATAGATGTAACAAGGGTTTATGACTTCAATTGCGGTTCTGAGACCGGAGGACATCAATTCATGATAGTCAAACCTGATATGAGGACAAAGGTTCACAGGAATTATTTTCTTTGTAGAGTGATTGATGTGCGGAATGGATTTCTAGTTTGCCAGTGCTCATTCACTGAGCTCCCTTATAAATGCTGGATGATCATTTGACAGGAACTAAGCTCTTTTGAAAAGAAATTGGATTATCCAGCAGGGAATAGGAATGAAAATTGAAGTCGATTTAGATACAGGAAATAATATAGCTATGAAATACTGCGGTCTGTTACTTAGTACAGAATGAGCATACACAGAGGAAGCTCATGATTTTGGCTTTATGGAAGCTTTACGTGGTATAAATTGCTCTTTACAGGCGTTGCTCTGTAGTTATGTCTATCCAAGTTCACAATTCTGTGCAACATTGAGATTTTTATCTATTGGGCCGAGAAGGGATTTCCGGTTTAATTTAGATCATGTTGCTGCTCGAAGGCCAAGTTCAGTTCGCAATGAATTAATTCTCACAGGCACAGAAGCCAACCAGGATCTCGATTAGAACAGTCAGTTGGAATAACCAGATGAATCGGCCATCAAAAGTATTGACTCTCACCCAACACAGGCTTTGGGACAATGAGGAGTCAAACATATCCTACAGCGGTTTGCACCTTTACTGCAAGAACAGGCTTCATTCAATAATTACAGCATGAGGGAGTAGCTAAACAGAAAATGTGGTTGTCATAGCTCCCAAACCAATAGGCAGAGGTTTCTCATTCAAGGGGGTATCTGATGGTGGCTCAGCAAACCTGAGAGAGCGGTCAGAAGTTAGCCTGTGTGTCTCCTACTCACTCTCTTTCTGGCGAAAGTCAACAGTTTTAAGTCTGGAACAGTGAGTGAGACGGATATCGCTCATTCCCTCGTTAGTCAGGGAGGCTGAGCACATGTAGCCTGCCAGGGACTTTTGTTTTATAGGAGTTAGGTCAGGGACTGGGGTCTTGAGTTTAGCCCATAACAGGGGAAAAGGTTGCATATTTTGTTGTTTGTGATGAGAAATAGAAGTACTTAATTGGAAAACTCTATTTTGTTCATCCATGTATTCTATGTAAAATAAACCAGTTCATTGGCTTAGAATTAACCTTTTCTTACTAGAGTGCTTTGCAGTTCACCTTCCATAAAGATAGGAGAACACACATGGCAGCGATCACAGTATCCAGTAAACCTAAAAATGGGTCTTACTGCTATGATCTCTATCTCATGCTAGCGTTCAACTATTGGGGAGTACAGGTGCGCTCCAGATCATAGGGGACGCAGGGTTCAGCTTACAAAAGTGACTGGTGATGCTGAACCCGATAGAATATCGAGCACAGATCCAAAAATCTGAAACAGTCTGCTAAGGGGCCATTCTCATCTGGAGTGAACCCTGAATTTCTTCTCGAACCGGGTCATTTTGCATTACTTTGCAGTGCTATTCCCTTGAGCAGCGTTTTACGATATTTGACCTGTACCTTGGAAAAATCAATGGAGAATACACCAATGGGTGACTCAACATGGCTGCAACCAAGAGCAGGGAACTTTATACAGCCCAGTCTAAGCTTGGAGTAAACTTCTGTAGGTTGCAATAATTTGTTTCTTTCCATACTGCCTAGGCTGATACCCACTTCAGGGCAAGAACAACAAAGCCAGAAAAAGTCTGACCGGCAAACCAGACCCAAAATGGAGTGAGCTGGAGTCTGCAATGCAATAGTCTTTACCCACAACAGTGTGCAAGAAAGTCAGAACTTTCCCGCTAGGTGAACCCTGCTGCATTTTTCTCTTCCTCTCCCAAAAGGAAGAGGAAAAAATGTGACAGTCAATTGGTACACAGCAAGATTCCACAAACATCAAATGAGATCAGTCACCGGCTCATCTGTTTTTGATGTTGATGTTTGAGGGAAGAATATTGGCCAGACACTAGGGGAACTCTACGCGCCTTTTCAATAGTGCTGCGGGATCTTTTACACCCACCCGAACAAGCAGACGGCGCCTCAGTTTAATGTCTCATCTGAAGGACGGCACCTCTGAAAATGCAACGCTGCACTGAAGTGTCAGCCCAGATTATGTGCTCAAGTCCTGGAATGTGGCTTGAACTGAGAGGCAGGAGCACTACCAACGGAATCAAACTGAAACAGATCAGGGATACGAATGCTGCAGAAATGAAGTTTTCACTTTTAGCACCCAGTATCAGCAACAAGCACACCAAAGTCAGCTGTAATCACATCCAGATACAGACTTCCCTCTAAATTACCCCATAGATATACCTTAACCTCAATCTCAGATGAGCGTCACCAAAATGCCACAGTACAGATTTTTCAGCTGCTTACCTGGAGGTCTGATTTGGTGTATCAACCGGTACCGAACGAAGACAATTTCTGCCTACTCTCAATGAAACCACCATTTTTGCACCCATGATGCCAAATTATGAGCAGTTTTGTACTATGGGCTTGCAAATGCTAGGAATTAGCTTCATATAGGACTGCTGTAGTCAGCTGTAACTTTCATCCTATCGTCCCGGTTACATTCAAATCCAGGCCACAGAAAGGACAGTGTGCTACCCTATTAGTAGATCTCTTTACGCAAGTTAATTCAATTAATTGCCATTCAGTGAAGAATATCATACCATTTCCTCTTGCTACGCAGTCTTCACTTGGCTTTAATCCTGTAACATCTATAAAAGCAAACCATAATTCATCATGACTAATTGTTGTGGTTCATAAACTGTTTGCACAATTCAATAAATAACAATGAATGCTAATTTAAATCAAATTACCATCTCTGACTGGTGAGAACACATCTCCAAAACTGTTTTTGCCCACACAATCAAGGTTTTTAAAATTGCCACTGTTATCTGCTCTTTTTACATTTTCTGTCTCTTTGGATGGAATGACGTCTAAACTGGTGCTGTGAGATAAACCTAGAAACAAAGCACAGGTGGCAAAGCAGGTTTTTATTAGCAGGCGAAAATTCAATTTTGTCCCATTAGGTTTAAAATATCATGGGTACATCTAACCAAAGAATACCATAATCCCAAAACTAGAGATTCCTTAAGCTCTCATGTTTGAAAAACAGGAGACGAGGCCATTCAGCCCAACAACCGTAATTTGATTCATTCCAACTTCTCCTTCTCAGAACATCCCATAGTTCTTTTCACTGAAGAAATGCATCTACCTGAACGCATTTATGCTGTTCACTGCCATTCCCTGGAAAATGGTCCTATTAAATTTATTGCTTAATCCTTTAGCTTAGATTGAATATACCAGTACACTGAACTTAGAATGTTATCAAAACTTTATGGCTAAATATATATATAGACAACAACTGCTCTTTTTTTTTTGATCCTGGGACATTGGTAACACTGGCAAATCAGTATTCATTACCCATCCCTAGTTGCCCTGACAGCATTAAGAGTCAATCACATAGTGTGGGACTGAAGTCACATATATGGCAGAGTGCATAGGGGTGGCAGGTTCCCAGCTTTCCTGAAGGACATTAATGAACCAGCTTTCATAGTTTTTTTTGTGGTGCTAGCCTATATATTGAATTCAGATTTACAACTGGCCACGATGGGATGGATTTGAACTCTTGGACCTCTGGGTTGCTAGTCCAGGACCAGAACCACTCAGCCATCGTACCCATGCTGCTGACAAGGATAGACAGACAAAAAACACGAAGGCCTAGTCAGTCAAAATTTTGCACTGAAAGATCTCTAAGGGCTTCTCTCGACAACTTAAAAAAAAAATTGTTTTCGGATATGGGAAATGCTGACAAGGCAGCATTTATTTCCTATCCCTAAATGCCCTGAGGGCATTAAGAGTCAACCAAGCAGCGTGGAACAGGGGTTGTATATAGGCCACACTGGGTAGGGATGGTGGGTTTCTTTCGCTGAAGTGAACTACTTGTGTTTGTTATGAGAATCTGGCAGCTTTCATGGTCATTTTCATGTACCAGCCCATAAATGACTAGATTTATTCTTAATTGAATTCAATTTCACAACTTGTTCTGTCTGAGAGGCTGCCAGTCCAGTACCATAGCAGCAAGGCTAACATACTCCTTTAGCTGGAAATACTCTTCATGCAATTATACTTCTTTTCATCCCCACAGTATGCCCGAGTCCATTTAATTTAAACAGAAATAGTTCTACCTTTTCCATCTAGATTAGCTTCAGCTCCTTTCTCTTCTGGAATAGCGAGAGGTACTTTGACAGCTGGTGCAGATGTCATCAATGCAGTAAGATCTGGGCTTTCTTTTGCACTGCCACTACTTGAAGCACTGTTCACCTTAGCTGAAGCCCTCTTAGTAGCTGTAATGGGCACTGAGGATGAAGCCCTGCTTGCGAAGATTTTACCCCCATTTGACTAGGAGAGAAAAAGCCGATTTAATAATAATGCAACGAACCTGCTACTGACAACTGAAAGGCTGAAAATGGTATTTATACGTGACTTGTGCAACACAGCTTGATAAAAAAAATCAGAAGACTCACGATAATTGGCACAGCACCGGTGATTTCTACAATGATGGGCTAGCTAAGCTACATTAAACTTAAAACAACAGTTAACAGCTTCAGTGTAATTCTCTGGATTCTTTGAAAGTGGTTTATCCTCCAAGTACAAATGGACTGGCCGAGTGATCCAATAGGGAAAAAAAAAAATCAGAGACGTGGGCCTTGAAATTCCTGGAGCTGCATTTAGTCCCAGAGGGGCCTGAAATATGGTTGGAGCCTGGCTCCGACAGGAGTCCGCCCCATTTGGACATTTGTGATGGGGGTGGGGGGTCTTGAAGCAGATCTTTCACCTACCCTCATGTTAAAGGGGTACGTATGGTGGAGTTTCCGGGCTTCCACTCTTGAAAGGCCCATGCCAGTTAGGCACTCTAAAGGCCCCAATTCTTCACAAGAGTAAGGTAATCAGTGGATTGATTACCTTCGAGTCAGACTGGCTCCAGCGGCAGCCAGAGTTATCTTCTTTGGCCCATTAGGGCCTCGAGAGGACAACCCTCTGCCTTACAAGAGCGGACCAGTTCAGGCCCAGGCAGCTGCTGCAAGTGCATCCTTGTATCAGTGACCGCAAATGACACTGTTCCTGGAATTTGGGACGTGGCCGTGGCCAAGGGTGGGCAGGGGTGGGCAGGGGTACCACTCTGCCTCAGTAATTCCCAGGTCATGATCTCTTTAAGGGTCAACACTAACTTCCCCTTCCAACTGAACTACATTTTAAAAATAAGGAAGACTGTGCCAACAATAAGACATTGTCTTTATTCATTCAATGTCCATCTACAAACAAATTACACTAAAACTACAGAAACTGGAACCTAGTGGTCAGTGTTAAGAACATAAGAATTAGGAGCAGGAGTAGGCCATACAGCCCCTCGAGCCTGCTCCGCCAGTCAATAAGATTATGGCTGATCTTCTACCTCAACTCCACTTTCCTGCCCAATCCCCATGTCCCTTGATTCCCTTAGAGTCAAAAAATCTATCGATCTCAGCCTTGAATATACTCAACGACTGAGCATCCACAGCCATTTGGGGTAGAGAATTCCAAAGATTCACAAGTGAAGAAATTCCTCCTCATCTCAGTCTTAAATGGCCGACACCTTATCCTGAGACTATGCCCCCTAGTCCTAGCCTCTTCAGCCAGGGGAAACAACCTCTCAGCTTCTACCCTGTCAATCCCCCTCAGAATCTTATATGTTTCAATGAGATCACCTCTCATTCTTCTAAACTCCAGAATATAGGTCCAATCTACTCAATCTCTCCTCATAGGACAACCCTCTCATCCCAGGGATCAATTTAATAAACCTTTGTTGCACCGCCTCCAAGGCAAGTATGTCCTTCCTCAGATAAAGAGACCAAAACTATGCACAGTACTCCAGGTGCGGTCTCACCAAAACCCTGTACAATTGCAGTAAGACTTCCTTACTCTTGTACTCCAACCCCCTTGCAATAATGTTAACATGCCATTTGCGTTCCTAATTGCTTGCTAACTTTGAGTTTCCTGTACGAGGACACGTAAATCTCTCTGAACACCAACATTTAATAGTTTCTCACCATTTAAAAAAATATTGTTTTTCTATTCTTCCTACCAAAAGTGAATAACCTCACATTTCCCTACATTATACTCCATCTGTCACCTTACTGCCCACTCACTTAGTCTATCTATATCCCTTTGCAGACTCTGTTCTCCTCACAGCTTACTGTCCCACCTAACTTTGTATCCTTACTCTTATACTCCAACCCCCTTGCAATAAAGGCCAACATGCCATTTGCCTTCCTTATTGCTTGCTGTACCTGCATGCTAGCTTTCTGTGTTTCTTGCACGAGGACACCCAAATCTCTTTGAACACCAACATTTGAAAGTTTCTCACCATTTAAAAAATATTTTTTCTCTATTCTTCCTACCAAAATGAATAACCTCACGTTTCCCGACATTATACTCCATCTGCCACTTTATTGCCCACTCACTTAACCTGTGTATATCTCTTTGCAAGCTGTGTGTCCTCCTCACAGCTTACTTTCCCACCTAGTTTAGTACCATGAGAGATTAAACTGGAAGTAGGAAACCTGGTGCCCAGTGTTAAAACAAGATTAAAGCAGCACAGAAAACACTCATTCATATATAACGCCAGACCAAGACCAATCGGGTTCCTCCACACCTTGCACATCAAGAATCAGGTCCCTATCGGACTGGGCAGTGGCAATTGAAGTAGGGGCTGTAACTTTCTCTGGTGGTTCCTGACTTGAAGAACACAGCAAAGAAAACAGCAAATGAAAAACTGTGAATGCTGGAAAAATTAAATAAAAACCAAATTCTGGAAAACGACAGGTCAGTTAGCATTTGAAAGAAATGAAGATGAAATCCTTTGTCACAAGTCATTTGACAACTAAAATTGCTAAAAAAAATTCTGTAATATAGAACCACAGAATCTTACAGCACATGAGCCCATGCGGTCCATTGTGCCTGTGCCAGCTCTTTGAAAGAGTTGTCCAATTTAGTCCCACACCCCAGCTTTCCCCCCCCACAACCTGCAAATTAGTCCCCTTCTAAGTACATGTCCAATTGCCTTTTGAAATGATGGAATCTGATTCCAGCACCCTTTCAGGTAGTGCGTTCCAGATCTCAACAACTCAGTGAAAACATTTCTCATTTCCACTCTAGTGCTCTTGCCAATTATTTTAAATCTATGACCTCTGGTTACCGACCCACTCGTCAGAGGGAGCAGTTTCTCCCTAATTGCTCTATCAAGACCCCTCATTTTGAATACTTCCATTAGATCTTCCCTTAACCTTCGCTGCTTTATGGAGAACAATCCCAGCTTCGCCAAACTCTCCACATAACTGAAGTCCCTCATCCCTAGTATCATCCTGATAAACCTCCTCTATAGCCTCTACAGGGCCTTAACTCCTTCTTGAAGTGTGGTGCCCAGAATTGTACACAATACTCCAGCTGAGGCCGAAGCAGAGATTTATAAAGGTTTAGCAGGACTTCCTTGTTTTTGTATTCAATGCCCCTATTTACAAAGCCAAGTATCCCATACGCTTTCTTAACTGCCATATCAATTTACCCTGCCACTTTCAATGATTTGTGAATATGCACCCAGGCCCCTCTGCTCTTGCACCCCCCTCAAAATAGTACTATTTCGATTATACTGCCTCTCCATGTTGTTTCTCCCAAAGTGCAACACTTCACACTTAACCGCATTAAATTGCATCTGCCATGTGTCTGCCCATTTCACCAATCTGTTTATGTCCTCCTGAAGTCTGCTACTATCCTCCTTACTATTTACACGTTGCCAAGTTTTGTACTGTCCGCAAACTTCAAAATTTGTTTCCATCAAAACTAATAAAATGCTGTATCTAAAAATGCTGAGCCTCTGTAAACGTGAATGGAATAATGTATTTCTTGCTTCAGATGAGAAACAATGTGCCATGTAAAACTTTGGTACTGTACTTTGGCCATGTTTGAATCCCTCCAATCAGGTTTCTGCCCTGGCCACAGCACTGAAATGCCCGCAAAGTCACAAATGACATCCTGTGACCGTGGTGAACTATCCCTCCTCATCCATCTTGACCTGTCTGCCACGGTTAACCACACCATCTTCCTCCAATGCCTCTCCTCCGTTGTCTAGCTGGGTGGGACTGCCCTCGCCGGGTTCCATTCCTATCTATCCAGTCGTAGTCAGAGAATCTCCTACAACGGCTTCTCTTCCCGCTCCTGCACGGTTACCTCTGGAGTCCCCCAAGGAACTATCCTTGGCCCCCTCATATTTCTCATCTACATGCTGCCCCTCAGTAACATCACCCAAAAAGAGTCAGGTTTCACATATATGCCGACGACACCCAGCTTTACCTCACCACCACCTCTCTTGACCCCTCCACAGCCTCGGATTTGTCACGCTGCTATTCTGACATCCAGGATTGGATGAGCAGAAATTTCCTCCAATTAAACATTGGAAAGACCGAAGCCATTGTCTTCAGTCCCCGCCACAAACTCTGCTCCTTAGCCACTGACTCCATCCCTCTCCCTGGCCACCGTTTGAGGCTGAACCAGACTGTTTGCAACCTTGGCGCTCTATTTGACCCTGAGCTGAGCTTCCGACCCGATAGTCTCTCCATCACCAAGATCGCTTAATTCCACCTTTGTAATATTGCCCGTCTCCCCCCCCCACCTCATCTGTTGCTGAAACCCTCACCCATGCCTTTGGGTGACTCGACTATTCCAATGCTCTATTGGTCGGCCTACCACCTTTCTCCCTCCGCAACCTTCAGTTCATCCAAAACTCTGCTGCCCGTATCCTAACTTGCATCAAGTCCCGTTCACCCATCACCTTTGTGCTCGCTGACCTACATTGGCTCCTGGTCAGGCAACGCCTCGATTTTAAAATTCTCAGCCTTGTTTTCAAATCCTTCAATGGCCTCGTCCCTTCCTAGCTCTGTAACCTCCTTCAGCCCTACAACCCCCCACCCCCCGAGATATCTGCGCTCCTCCAATTCTGGCCTCTTGCGCATCCCTGATTTTAATTGCTCCACCATTGGTGGCTGTGTCTTCAGCTGCCTAGGCCCTAATCACTGGAATTCCCTCCCTAAATCTCTCCCTCCAAGACGCTCCTTAAAACGTATTTCTTTGACCAAGCTTTGGGTCACCTGTCCGAATATCTCTATGTGGCTCGGTGTCAAATGTTGTTTGGTAACACTCCTGTGAAGCGCCTTGGGATGTTTTACTACATTAAAGGTGCTAAATAAATGAAAGTCGTTAAATATTTACAGATATTTGCTGAGATAAACCTCAGATTTCAAAAAAAGTGCGATGGATGTAGTCTGGCTACTGATTCATTCTGGGGTACCTTACCCAGTGGCCACGTGTGAGCCTTGACAGTGATTGTCAAATTATTCAACTCCCTTTATTTTCCACTCTTTTTATTAAATAAAACAAACATGTACTCTGCGGGGATAGTAAAGTGTCTGCGAAGTACAGTGAAAGTACTGTACCGCTTCACCTTAATATGCTTGGATTTAAAACTAAAAAGATATATACACAAGTTAAGATTGGTTTCAATGCTGTAAGATTTAATGAGATGCACAGTCCACCTACCTTGAAATGCGTAGCACCATTCTGAAACTTTAAGCACTGTACAGATTTCTTGTGGGCACTGACAACTTTTAGTGGTGAAGTTGTCACTCGCAAATCATACACGTAAATTTTGCCCCTGATGGATCCTACAGCCAAAGTTGCTCCATCAGTCATAAAGTCTATTGCAGTCAAAGGAGCTTCAACAGAAATAGTTCGCAATACCCTGTGCAAAATGAAATTTAACAAAAAGATGACCGCAAAGTTTTAGCTTAAATTCTTTAGGCAGCATTGTTTGCTAGATAACAAAAGGTTGTTACAATTCCATGCCACTTGAAATGCTTTTTCCGCTACAACATACTTATATTTTTCTATATCTGTATAAAAAATGTTTTGTCGTCACATTTGAGGTGTCGCATGTCTGTGCATAAATTTCTAAGTTACGCTTGCACCTGATTTATGAATATGAAATTTGATTCAAAGAGTAATGAATATGAAATTTGATTCAAAGAGTAATGAAGTATAACTGAAAGGGTGGGGATTAAAACAAGCAGCAAGTTATGAGAAGAAATAAAACCAGTTCAAAATGGGCTGCCAAAAATAATTTAAAAAGGTGGTGAATCAATCAAATTGCTCAAAATATATTTTCTGAAAACCCTTTCAGCCACCATCTCATATTCTCCACTAAGCTGAGCTCTTACTATTGGAAACAAGGTTTGCAACAAATTAAAAATGAAAAAAAACTGATTAAACTATGCAGCTGTATCACGTAACAATGTTTTCTGTGAAGAGGCCTGTGCCAGTGCCAGAAGCCAGGGCCTTGAGTTCATGCAGACACATCACTGTTGGCTGAAGGGATTCAGGTCAGCAGGGCAGAGAAGTTTTAGAAAGGTATATAAAACATCAAAACATGGGACATAAACTCCAGATTTTCCGAACTTTAAAGCAAAATGGTGCATAAGATATACTAGTTGATGCCCTGCAGCTACGCACAAGAACTGAATACAAGGGAGGAAAAAACGTAAGTGGGAAAGGAGTCGGAGCAGGACTTCACATTTTGCAGGCGTATGGGAACACCACTGCCTCCAAGTTCCCCTCCAAGTCACACACCATCCTGACTTGGAAATATATCGGCCGTTCCTTCATAGTCGCTGGGTCAAAATCCTGCAACTCCCTCCCTAACAGCACTGTGGGAGCACCTTCACCACACGGACTGCAGCGGTTCAAGGCGGCGGCTCACCACCACCTTCTCAAGGGCAACTAGGGATGGGGAATAAATGCTGGCCTTGCCAGCGACACCCAGATCCCATGAACGAATAAAAAAAATGGTTCAAGCAGCTGTTTCTTTTACTTATGTTTATGTGAACAATTTTTTTCCAGTTCTTAGCATAAATAGTAGCAACATCTGGAAGGATTATACCATTATTCAAGTTTGAAAGGACGTTGTGAATAAGTGCTGAATTTAAAATGTTTTACCTAATTATGTAACATACTATTGCGGAGACAGCTGGCATAGAAGGAAATATCCAAACAAGATACCGTTTTATATATTTCTTGGCCTTTGCTATAAAGAGCCACACCCTAAACAGATGGACAGTAAAAGGCAAAAGCCGCTCCCCCATATTGCATGCAGCAATTCATTTACAAGTGTAGTCTGTTAAGAAATTAATGTATCTACATACAGTAAGTAAAGAAAATATTTATTATCCAGGAAACAATCCAAAAACACTTGTCTTTGAGATCTTTTATAAACTTCTTTCCAAATTCCCTCAATGAAGATGTGCAACCCTCTTTGCAATAGCAGAACCTCTAACTCATTGTGTGCAATGCCGCAGGAGATCTGGTTAGTTTTGTATGAAGTTCAAACTGGGAGAGCGCCAATTTTAGTGAGTTGAGAAGGGATCTAGCACAGGTGGACTGGAAACAAAGACTGGCCAGGAAAGCAGCAAATGAGCAATGGCAGGCCTTCCATGTGGATATAGTTCAGTACAAACCCAACATATTCCCATAAGGAGGAAAGATGGGGCAGCCAAAGCTAGAGCTCGCTGGATGGCAAAGGAAATAGAGGTTAAAATAAAACAGAAAAAGGTTTATGACAAATGTCAGGTACAGAATAGAGTCAAAAACCAGGCAGAATACAGAATGTAGGAGGAAACTGGAAAAGGATACAAGGACAAAGAAAGAATAGGAGAAAAGATTAGCAGGTAACATAAAAGGGAACCCAGAAATCTTTTATAAACATATAAAAAGTAAAAGGATAGTTAAAGGAATGGTGGGGCCGATTAGGGACAAAAAAGGAAATCTTCTTGTGGAAAAAGGTCATGACTGAGTTACTGAATGAGTACTTTGCATCTGTCTTCACAATAGAAGAGGATGGAGTTAATGTCACAGCAGGAGAGGGGGGAGCAGAGATAATGCATAGGATAAGAAAGGAGGTGCTAAATAGGTTGGCATCACAACGTTAACAAGTCACCCAGTCCAGATGGGCTGCATCCCCGGTTGTTGAGGGAAGCTAGGGTGGAGATAGCAGAAGCTCTGACCACAATCTTTTAATCCTCCTTGGATATGATGCGGAGATGCCGGTGTTGGACTGGGGTGGACAAAAATGAGAAGTCGCACAACACCAGGTTATAGTCCAACAGTTTTATTTGAAATCACGAGCTTTCGGAGCGCTGCTCCTTCGTCAGGTAAAGTGAAGGAATACAAATCAGCAAAGCATATATAGACAGAGAACAATGTGTAGCGTACAATGTCAGACGACTACAGTAAATCTTACTGACTGCCCTCCATCACACCTCGGCAGAGATACAATCAGGTCAGTCAGGAAGGCATTACATCAAAGACACAGCAAAATACAGCTAAGACAATGAGGTGGGGGTCACAGGGGGTCCAACATGTCAACCATGAGGACGGCCTCAACCGGGATCTTGGTTTCATGTCACGCTACATGACGTAGAGTCATCCAGACTCGAGTCGTCGTTGGCTTGTTCACAGATGTGATTTCCAGTTTTAAAAAAAAGTAAAAAGCTTAACCATACAGACTGCAGCATTTGACACGTTGGACCCCCTGTGACCCCACCTCATTGTCTTAGCTGTATTTTGCTGTGTCTTTGATGTAATGCCTCCCTGACTGACCTGATTGTATCTCTGCCGAGGTGTGATGGAGGGCAGTCAGTAAGATTTACTGCAGTCGTCTGACATTGTACGCTACACATTGTTCTCTGTCTATATATGCTTTGCTGATTTGTATTCCTTCACTTTACCTGACGAAGGAGCAGCGCTCCGAAAGCTTGTGATTTCAAATAAAACTGTTGGACTATAACCTGGTGTTGTGCGACTTCTCATTTTTCTCCTTGGATATGGGAGTGGTACCAGAGGACTGGAGGATTGCAAATGTTACACCCCTTTTCAATAAAGGGGAGGGGGATAAACCTGGTAACTATACAATGTCAGTGGAGGGAAAACTGCTGGAGACCATTGTTAAGGACAAAATTAATTCTCACTTGGAGAACCATGAGTTAATGAGGGACAGCTGGCACGGATTTGTTAAAGGCAAATCATGTCTGACAAACCTGATTGTGTTCCCTGATGAAGTAACATAGGGTTGATGAAGGGCGAGCAGTAGATGTTGTATATATGGACTTTCAAAAGGCATTTGACAAAGTACCACATAGCAGACTTATTGAGAAAACAGAAACACATGGTATTAAAGGGATGGTGGCAACTTGGGTAAGTAATTGGCTAAGGGATAGGAGGCAGAGAGTAGCGGTGAGTGGATGTTTCTCTGACTGGAGAGAAGTATCCAGTGGGTCCCCAGGGTTGGTATTAGGACCATTGCTTTTCTTGTTATATATAAATGACCTGGACTTGGGTACAGGGAGTACAATTCAAAGTTTGTGGATAATACAAAACTTGACAACGTAGTAAATAGTGAGCATGATAGTAGCAGACTTCAGGAGGACAGAGACTGGTGAAAAGGGCTGACACATGACAGATGCAATTTATTACAGATGAGTGTGAAGTGATGCACTTTGGGAGGAACAACATGGAGAGGCAGTGTAATCCAAATGGCACTATTTTGAGGGGGTGCAAATTCACAATCTCTGAAGGTGGCAGGGTGAGTTGATAAGGCAGTTAAGAAAACGTATGGGATACTTGGCTTTGTAAATAGGGGCATTGAATACAAAAACAAACCTTTACAAAACACTGGTTAGGCCTCAGCTGGGGTACTGTGTACAATTCTGGGCACCACACTTTAGGAAGGATGTCAAAGGTCTGGAGAGGGTACAAAGGAGGTTTACCAGGATGATACCAGGGGTGAGGGACTTCAGTTGTGTGGAGAGATTGGAGAAGCTGAGATTGTTCTCCTTAGAGCAGAGAAGGTTAAGGGGAGACCTGATATTCAAAATTATATGGGGTTTGATAGAGCAAGTAGGGAGAAACTATTTCCTCTGGCAAGTGGGTCAGTAACCAGAGGTCATAGATTTAAAATAATTGGCAAAACTAGAGTGGAAATGAGGAGAGATTTCTTCACACAAAGGGTTGTTAAGATCTGGAACGTACTCCCTGAAAGTGTGGTGGAATCAGATTCCATAGAAACTTTCAAAAGGCAACAGAACATGTAACAGGAAGAGGACTATTTTGCAGGATTATGGGGAAAAAACTGGAATTGGGACTAAAGTGGACAGCTCTTTCAAAGAGCCAGCACAGGCATGACAGGCCAAATGGCCTCCTACTGCGCTGTAAGATTCTATGATTCAGAAGAAATCAGTGTGTGAAATTTCAGCGGGAAAAAAATTAAAATATCGGTTCTGGGTGAGAGGCGGTATGTTTTACAAATTAATATAAAATGACAATGGTAGGTATTTAGTACATTAAGGATAATTTAAAATAGAGGGCAACCATACCAACAGTGGTCGGGCCTAAGTTCATGTCCAGCATCACTAGGTTGTCATTCTTAACCATGGCCCAGAAATTGATCTCGCTCTGTTCCCGCGGGGGTAAGCCTTTCCCGCGATGTCTCACCTCGCTTATGCTTTTTCTGATCCAGCTCGCACGAAATTGATGTTCCAGACATCAGCTGTGCTGGGCTTGCGTATCCCAGCGGCGTAGTTAATTCGTGCGAGCTGTGGGATCACGTGACTCAGTTAGAGCCAATGGCAGCACACCATCTTCCATTCATAAGTCTCACAGCATGGCTGAGAGACTTATGAATCTTACACCCCCCCAAAATAACAGCTAAACCTCAATTAAATTTAAAAAAAAACCCATCACATTAATAAAATAAGTATAGTTAATTAAATTAACCATTTTAAATAAAAAATTAAATTTTTGAAAAAATTTAAAATCTTTCAAAAAGTTATAAAAATAAACTTACCTGTCTTTAAAGTCTATAAAAAAGATATACCTGTAAAAAAAAATTCAAAAAAATACTTAATTCACTACTTACCTTCTTAAAAGCGGGTCTTACTCCTCCTTTTTACATTTCCAAAATCTTCAGTACTTACCTGCGCGTCCAAAGCATGAAGTGCACAGCGTGCGCGCAGCCTGTAGCGCGCACGCGATGCACTCCGGCCCCGCCCCCTTTTCGGAAGAGCAATTGCCGGTTTTCAGCGCATGCGCAGGGCATGCAGAAAACCGGCAATTGGAGTGGGAATACGCGAGAGTACGCAGTGCGTACTCTCGCGTCCCGGGATCAATTTTCGGCCCCATGTAACCATGAGGAAGTACAAAATAGAGGCAAGTGCTTTCACTGTGAGAACAAAAAATCAGATGAACTCTTGGGTACCTTCCAGTCAACTGGTAGTAGCAGTAGCCTGAAAGTTAGCTGCACTCTCCCTTACTCCCACACCCAGACAATTAATGATGACTTTTGGTGAGCAAAGGAGGCCAACTGGGGAGGAAAGCAAATAACCTGAAAACACGAGAGTTACACAAAAAGGAGACTGGATCTTGTGACCTGCACAAACGTCTGATCCATGTACAACGACTTGAAGTGTTTCCCAACTTTTTTTAAATTAAAAGTGTCCGGCCATAGCTCTAATTAAGATGTGAATGATTGTTTCCCTGTTCAATAGCAACAATTATGTATGCAAAACATTTAGTAAGTCTATGCTTTTAAATTATTTTTACCCCAAAAATATACACAAATAGTATGAAGAATTGATTAATAAACAGACCTTCCGTGCATGTTATGATAGGCTCATTTTGAATATATGTACTGCATGCTGCTGTGTGCTGTTCAAGCTGTGAAAAGCTAGATATAATGAAGGGATTGTAACCATGTTAAGAATAGAACTCCGTGTATCTTCAGATGTTTGTTGTATCTTAATTTTCCTTGCACTTTCCCCTGAAGACAGTGACCCATGTTCAGGTACAGTTCCATGATTGCTCGCAGTTCAATACCTCAAGATGGCCATTATTTTCTCCCTCAACTCCAGTGCTAGACAGACTATTGATCCCGTGGCAAAAGACACTCCTACCGATCTTTCCATTCACATTTATAGCACGAGTTTCTTCACAAGATTCAGGACAAGAGAATGCTGGTGTTTCTCATTGCACTAGATCGCTCTAAGACCACCTTTTTTTTGGACCCATTAGCACGACTTGCTGTATCTCAAGGTGAGGACTAGCAGATCTGGCAAAGTGCCCACAGGTTGAGTGCATAGCTCTTCAAGCAGTCAGCCAGCCTGGAACAGCTAGGGGGTTGCAGCAGTTGATTATAATCCATCATGTTTACTTCTAGAAATGTGTCTTCTTTGAAGGTACACAATGCCAAATGGAAAAACAACTTACATGTATATAGTGCCTTTAACAGTAAAATGTCCCAAGGCACTTCACAGAAATGTAATCGGACAAAATTTGACATCGAGCCACAGAGATATTAGGACAGATAACCAGAAGTACGTTTTAAGCAGCGTCTTAATGGAGGAGAGAGGGAGAGGCGGAGAGGTTTAGGTAGGGAATTCCAGAGCATAGGGCCGAGGCAGCTGAAGGTTCAGCCGCCAATGGTGGGGCGAAGGAAATCAGGGATGTGCAAGAAGCCAGAATTGGAGGAGCGCAGAGATCTCGGAGGTTGTCGGGCTGGCGGAAGTTAGAGATAGGGAGGGGTTGGGGCATGGAGCGATTTGAACACAAGGGTGATCATTTTTAAATTGAGGTGTTACTGGACTGGGAGCCAATGTAGGTCAGCAAGCACAGGGGTGGTGGTGAACGGGACTTGGTGCAAGTTAGGATACACAGAAGATAGGAGCAGGAGTAGGCCAATCGGCCCCTCGAGCCTGCTCCGCCATTCAATGCAATCATGGTTGATCATCCAAATTCAGTACCCTGTCCCTGCTTTCTCTCCATATCTCTTGATCCCTTTAGCCTTAAGAAATATATCTAACTCCTTCTTGAATCTATTTAATGAATTGGACTCAACTGTCTTCTGTGGTAGAGAATTCCACAGGTTCACCACTCTCTGGGTGAAGAAATTCCTCCTCATCTCAGTCCTAAATGACTTACCCCTTATCCTTAGACTGTGACCCCTGGTTCTGGACTCCCCCACCATCGGGAACATCCTTCCTGCATCTAGCCCTGTTAGAATTTTATAAGTTTCAATGAGATCCCCTCTCATTCTTTTAAACTCTAGCCAATACAAGCCCAATCGACCCAATCTCTCCTCATACGTCATTCCTGCCATCCCAGGTATCAGTCTGGTGAATCTTCGCTGCACTCCCTCCATGGCAAGAACATCCTTCCTCAGATAAGGCGACCAAAACTGCACACAATACTCAAGGTGTGGTCTCACCAAGGCCCTGTACAACTGCAACAAGACATCCTTGCTCCTGTACTCGAATCCTCTCGCTATGAAGGCCAACATACCATTTGCCTTCTTAACCGCCTGCTGCACCTGCATGCTTACCTTCAGCGACTGGTGCACAAGGACACCCAGGTCTCGTTGCACTTCCCCTTTTCCCAATCTATTGCCTTTCAGATAATAATCTGCCTTCCTGTTTTTGCCACCAAAGTGGATAACCTCGCATTTATCCACATTATACTGCATCTGCCATGCATCTGCCCAATCACCCAACTTGTCCAAATCATACTAGAGTTTCTCTGCATCCTCCTCACAGCACACACACCCACCCAGCTTTGTGTCATCTGCAAACTTGGAGATATTACATCTAGTTCCCTCGTCTAGATAATTAATATATATTGTGAATAACTGGGGTCCTAGCACCGTCCCTGCGGTACCCCACTAGTCACTGCCTGCCACTCGGAAAAAGACCCGTTTATTCCAACTCTTTGCTTCCTGTCTGCCAACCAGTTCTCTATCCAAGTCAGTACCTTACCTCCAATCCCATGTGCTTTTACTTTGCACGCTAATCTCTTATGCGGGACCTTATCGAAAGCCTTCTGAAAGTCCAAATACACCACATCCACTGGTTCTCCCTTATCTATTCTACCAGTTACATCCTCAAAAAATTCCAGTAGATTAGTCAAGCATGATTTACCTTTACGGGCAGCAGACTTTTGGATTTGAAATTTGCTACCTGCAACACCACTTCAATACTTCACAGTGTGATGTGCCAATGATTCTCTCCAACAACAGATACCGCTAGATGAGAGCCTCACGCAAGTTCCCATGTTCCTGCCTAATATCTTATCAATTTGAAAAAATGGTCGAATGCCCTATGGCTTCTCAGGGGGACATAAGAATGTGTAATTCTACTTAAAAGACTTGTCTACATTTAACAAAGATCACAACTTCCAAACAATAGTCCTCTTGGCTCTTCAGGTCAGGGCTCCGCTATACCAAACTTTCTCCAGTGGGCTTGCTAATTGCCAGATTTGACCCACAGTGCTTTAAGATCACTTCACTATCAAGATACGTAATGTAGCTGCCAAACATCCCAAAACATACTCACATCTTGCTGGATGAATCGTAGCAGTTGATCTTTTTATCCAAACCAACTGTGGCAAACAGCAGATCATTTACTGGCGAAAAGCATAGTCCAGAAGCTGGAGCCTTGTGAGCATTTTCAAAGGTATAGTGAGGTTGCTGTGTATTAACATCCCAAAGAGTTACAGTCCCACTGTCATGGACACTTCCCAGTAAAGCTTTTTTAAAGACTGAATACTTTAGGTCTTGCACTGGCTAATAAAAGGAAAAGGAAAATCAAGCAGAAATACTTTCAATGTGCAGCTGTGGAAGGAAGGAGGAATAGAATGTGTGATTTTCTGCCACCAACATGAAAACATTTTTTTTTTTATACAGTTTTCTAACATTAACAACTGACTGAATTGACAAGTTAAATTATTTTATTGGGACAAGAATACTGCTTAAAGTTAATTTGATTTGGGAAGAAAACATCTTATGTTAAATACATGGTCATACTAGTTTAATAAATGTTCTACATTATACTTTAAGCGCTACGTAACCAGTTATTAATTGGAGTGCCAAGGCAAAAGAAAGCTCAATTATGTCTAGTCTTTTTGAAGTGGTTTGTGTAGGGCCATTCTGGTTCCATATATAACAATCAACAGTTCCAACTTGTTGACAGATTAACGTGCTGATTTTGCAATATCGATATTAAAAAAGCATTTTGTTGGGAGCAATTAACTGAAGTGAAACCAACTATTTGAACTTCTAGTTAATGTACAGCTTTTCCGATATTGTATTTAGTTATAGGGGTGGGCAGAAGAGGACAAATTAGCCGAATACATTTCCGTATTTATTTGACTGGACAATGTTTATTTTTTGGACTCGACTAAACTGTAACACAAACATGACCATCCCCCAGAATGCAGTCACTACCAGGAAAAATCAGCAATAAAGATTTCCCCAAGGTAGCAGCATCCACTAAATTAATACAACACAATCCAGGACAGTAATCAGGAACTTCCCCTCTCTCCTTCCTCCCCCTCCCACACACAATTTGTAAAAGACAGGCTAATGGATTCAGCAACAGTGCAAAAGGTGGAAATAAGTAATTTTACATTTTTTTTTTTTAAAGTTTTACCCTCGTATTACAAATATAATACAAACACAGGGTATATTTCTGTGTTTCATTACAGACTCTAGCATAAACTGTTCCTATCAAATAAAAACAGGCTAAGTAAAGTTATCTCTTTTAGTTATGCAAAATGTGCATAATCTCATTTCATGCAGGATGCTGGCAGCCAGCAGATATAGGAGATTTTCAAGCAAGTGGTTTGGGCTGGATTTAAACTCAGATCCCGTAAATAAGAGACCAGTGTCTAATTCACTGTTCCCAAGAGGAGCACACTTAAGTGATAGTGGGAGCATATCCCCACATGGCTAGGAAGCGAGTTTCTGCGTGGGTACAACTGTAGAGAAACCTGTGCTGAACAGGCAACTTGATGTACTCATTTGAAATTAGGCTCGGTATGTTAACCAAACATTTTAAAACAGATACCAATTACCAAGCGTTATGCAAAAACAACAAATTTACATATTAATCACTTTCAGTTATAGAATCACAGAATGATACAGCACAGGATGGAGGCCATTCAGCCCAGTGTGACTGTGCCGGCTCTTTGAAAGAGCTATTCAATTAGTCCCACTCCCTGCCCTTTCCCCATAGCCCTGCAAATTTTTCCCCTTCAAGTATTTATACAATTCCCTTTTGAGAGTTACTATTGAATCTGCTTCCACCGCCCTTTCAGGCAGGGCATTCAATAAGTTATCCCAATAAAACCGCCTCAATCAAGATTATGTCTAATATCTTCCCGAAACAAACACTCGAGCCCTAAACTACATCTGACAATTTATTTCTCATTTTCCCCAATATTCTGCCAGTTTTCAAAAGTAGGGAAAGAGCAGATACAAATTGTTAAATTTCAGACTTCACAGCATTGGTTGAAGAAAGTACGCACCTGAGATTTACCGTGGCCAAATGGAGTACTGGAAATATTTGTTGTAATGCTGTGTACGATAATATCACCGCTGCGGGAACCTGAAGCTATATAGTAGTCATTCCAATTGAAACATACACTATTCACTTCTTCCCGGTGATCCTGCAATGCACATATTGTTCATTAGTATAAAGCCAGAGAAAGCGGTTTTTAGATATGCAAATTGTAAAAAAAAAAATTAAACATAAAAACGTTAAAGAAGACAGCACTAAGATAAAGCACTAGGAATGTTCTATTAATTTGTTAAATCTCCACAAACAATTAGGAATATAAAAATGTAGTGCACAGTTTGGAAGTGGAATCCTGAGGGTCTCAAAGGTGTAGAATGCCTTAAGGCACTCAAACACCAAAGCACTTATCCTGAACTGAAAAGGTAAAGATTACAATGCTTAGGGAAAGTAGATGGGGTGATACAAACTCAAATCTGCTGAATACCTTCTCCAATCCAGTGGATTCAGTTGCTCCCGTAAGCAGGCTGAGCACCTTACTTTTGTGGGATTTGGCTCACACTGCCCTGTATCTATTTCTACAATAGCATAACCTAAGATTCTAACAACAGTACCACCCTCACCCACCACCATGCATTCTCTCTGAAGGCAGAGCAAGCAAATACCTGGTGAGGGTAGGAATTAAACTGCTTTATTTCACAGGGAGAGAACATACAGAGCAACTGTTAAGATCTGCCTCATTTAGTTTAATCAGTAACTTATCTTTATGCAATGACACAAAGAAAAGAACACACACTTCCCCACATCAGTGGTTCATCTTAGTGACTTAACCAACATGCCCATGTATTTTATCCTAAGCAATTTTCAGTGAACACAATTTTTGGTGTTGCAATTAAACTTGTACACTAAAAGCAACATATTATTCTATCCAAACAGCCAAAGAACAAAGGAAAGGGATGAAAGATGCTACAAAAATACATTCCAGGCATACAATGTCAAATCAGTTTTAAAACTGTAGACAAACTCTGGAATTTGCATCAGAATATTTCTTACAACAATCAGAATACAATACTCAATGCATTTGGTCTTCTGCTGTCTGTAGTTGATACTTAGTGTATGTAAAAACATAAGCCAAAAATGTCCAGTTTGAAATTCCTCACATGGTATTGAACAAGATGTGGCCGTTTGACAGGATCGGCATTTAATGCCCATCCCTCGTAGCCCCGTCTGAGTAGCTTGCTAGGGCAGTTAAGATTGGGGAGGAACTCACATGTGGGACTGGAGTCAGAGGCCAGAGTGGGTAAAGACGGCAGGTTTCCTTCCCTAAAGGATATTAATGAACCAGTTGGGTTTTCACAACAATTTGACAGCTTCACGACCACTTTTACTGAGACCAGCTTTTTATTTCCAGATTTAAAAAAAAACTGAATTCAAATTCTCAAAATGCCATGGTGGGATTTGAACTCATGTTGCTTGGATTATTAATCCTGGCCTCTGAATTACTACATAACCACTACACTACCAGTTTTTTTTATATTTTTACCCTGTAGGTAATTGTAAGCTCTTCTCGGCTCTCTATCATCAAAACAATCTGCGTTCCTTCAGATCCTCCTGACCCACATACTGCTCCCAGGGTGAGGGGCCAAGCTGACAAACTGTTCCTAACTTCTGCCAAAGGTCCCCTGGCCCAGCAACAGAAAGATGCATGAAAACGATTTGATCAACTTGCTCGGATTCTCCCTCCCCTGTCTGTGAGACAGCAGATAGCCTTTATTGTACTCCTCCAAAGCGGAGATTGGGAAGTCACCATGTGGGGAATTATAAGCATGAATCTGTGACATATCCGTCATGGCACAGCAAACTGACTTATCCACTAGCACTTAACCGCTGTCGAACAGAATACCTTCAGCGTCCGATGAGATCTCTTCGACTTTATATCCCAGATATTGACTGTGTTATCAAGGCCTCCACTTACAATACACTTGGAAGTGGAATTCAGACTTATACATGTCTGTTTTCTCTGTGGAATGAAAGAAAAATTGATCAAAACGGACTCAAATAAACACATTAAATGGAAGGCATTCTAACTAAATTAGCGGCGTTTAGTTACAAAGAGTTCCCCCAAACCTTATAGCCATGCTCCAACTTTACACAAGTTTTAGTTTTAAATAATAAAAAGTTACATACCCCTTCGGCAAGATCTTTTATCGGAACTGGAGTAGACCTGCAGGATGACAGCACTATTTTGTCCCCACTGCTAGATGAGCTCACCAAACACTGATGTGGAGGAATGAAGGTAAAATGATTGCTTTTAAGAATTGGAGTTATTTTGCCTCATTACGAGAGCCAAATTATTACTACCTGAACCACAAAATGCTTTGTAAACAAAGCTGTAACTTGGATATTCAGTGGCACTCAAAAAGTGAAGACAAAACATTCTTAGTTTTGCATGAGGTTTATTATCGGTCTTTATTAAAGTTAAAACCAGGCTAAAAAATGTTCAAAAGTCTATTTTACCCATGATTATGTTTCTGGTCTATTTTAAGCAAATAAGTTTAAAGCAAGCACAGAACAAATGAGTTTTTTTTAAATTTAGGAAGAATTTGAACACATTCCATAATGACACACAAGGGTATTAGTAGGCAATCATGGAAGTAATCTTAATTAGTTCGAACTAGTGGTTGAGGCCACGAGAAAGCAGCAGAAGGAGGAAATCCAGCTGAGATGTAATGAGGTCTGAAAGGGAAGGATGGTAGGAGGAAGAGACGAGCAAAAAAATAAAATGCAGAGACCAGAAATTCCAGCAGAACAATGAGGAACCTGAGAGTTGACCATCACATGTAAAGCAATGCAAATAAAAATCATTCCTCCCTGCCGACTTAAAAATGTTGTCTCAGAGCAAAACTTTTCCCTTGCAGAAGCTCAATAAATTGGGGTCCTGTTAACACATTTATCAATTTATCAATTACCACAACATTCTAATAATGACATCTGATTACATTTTGCATTTGATTAGATTCACATAAATGCAGTAGATACTGGCAGCACTGAGTCCCAAAGGATATTATCAGCGGTCCAGCAAACAGAAGTTACTTCACAGGGCTTCTTGTGAGGGTTAAACTGTTCCACCACTGTCATGGAAACCGAATCCCAGATTTTAATGTCATCCCCACACGAAGCTAATTTGATGCTATCCTGCATGGTATATCCTGCAAAATAAGAACGTGAGATACATGTGAAATATGACAGCCACCAAAGTAAAGCTCTTGGTTAAGTATACAGTAGTTTCTCAAAAACTGAATAGATTCTGGGTCTGAATATAGATAAACGGAATGAAAAAAAGACAACACATACAGAACATAAATATGCACAGTTTATACTAGTCAGCTTTTCAGGTAACACCATCCTGATTTGGACATATATCGCCATTCCTTCATCGTCGCTGGGTCAAAATCCTGCAACTTCCTCCCTAACAGCTCTGTGGGAGCACCTTCACCACACGGACTGCAGCGATTCAAGGCGGCGGCTCACCACCACCTTCAAGGGCAATTAGGAATGGGCAATAAATGCCGGCCTTGCCAGAGACGCCCACATCCCAGGAACTAATATTAAAAAAAAGCATGCACGTATACTGCCGTTGACAGCGTTCAAACAGATACAACAACTTGCATTTTATAGCAGATTTAAAACATCCCAACGCACTCTGCAGTCGTAGTAAGAGGAACAAACACTGAGCCGGGGAGAGTGTTTAGGAAGGATGATTGAAAGCTAAGCAATAAAAGATGGGTTTTAAGAAGGTCCATCAGTCCGATACCTCGATTCCAAACTGGAAGAACCCAATTTGTGCAACTGACTGCAAATCAAATACTTAGGACCAAAAGGGAGATCTCTGAAACCGCAATTATATACTACAGAGGCCCACTTCCAGTGTTCAAATTTAAGACTTTCGTGCAAGGGCAGGGTAAGCCATTTATAGTTGAAATAAAATTAAATTTATAGCAGTATTTTCCCATTTTGATAATTTTAGCAAAAAGTAGGCATGAATAAAAGGGGGTCAGTAGAAAAAGGCTTGCGTTTCTATAGCACCTTTCACGACATCAGGACGTCCCAAAGCATTTTACAGCCAATTAATTATTTTTGAAGTGTAGTCACTGTTGTAATGTAGGAACACAGCAGCCAATTTGTGCACAGCAAGCTCCCACAAACAGCAATGTGATAATGACTAAATAATCTGTTTTAGTGATGTTGGTTGGAAGATAAATGTTCAAAACCGTGCCATAGGATCTATTACGTCCACCTCAGTTTAACGTCTCATCCGACAGACAGCTCCTCTGACAGTGCAGCACGCCCTCAGTACAGCACTGAAGCGTTAGCCTGCAATATGTGCTGGAGTGGGACTTGAACCCAAAACCTTCTGACTCAGAGGCAAAAGTGCTTTAACTGATTAACCATTTGCATTTAGCACTGCTTTAAAGATTCCTACCCTCCTAGGATGGCTTAACCAGTATGAATAAAAAGGGAGAGAAAATGCCAATTTTTAAGTTGTTAAGCCCCACTATAGTACACAGGTTGAAATCAAAAAAAGTGTTTTATCCAGCTTAGAACTGGAATTAATGAGTCCAGCCAACGGGAAGGTTCTCAAGTATCACAACAGCATCGCCAGAAGTGAGCCGTCTACAAAAGCTCTTTTGTCACAGGTAGGGGCAGACAGATTGCAGTAAAGCAGGGAGAGGAGAGTGGTCCAGCATCAGACAGGAAATAGGCACATGTTCACAATGGGCACCAGCAGGCAACTGGCTCATTGCAGATGGCAAAGCAGCAGTGTGCAGGAACAGGCAATGATTGAGACACGCTATCTGATCTAGAAAGACCTGCAGCAACTGTCAGCCACCTGCAATGCACAGACAAAGCATGAAAAGCCACCACTGTCCTTCAGTTTAATGCCACAGGTCCTCCCCAGCACCCACAAAGGACATGCACTATTGACACTTTGTTTTGCTTATCAGGAAATATTCAGACTACAAGATACCAATGATTAGGAGATAGGTCTAAAGAGAGTGCTGTTGAAATTTGCAGATGTTAACAAAATAGGAGGTGTAGTTAATTCTTTAAAAGACCAAAGGAAGCTGTAATGGGATATTGTTAAGTTAGGGGAATGGACTAAAAAGGGGCAAATGGAATTCAATGTCAGTGTGAGGTCACGGTAAAAGAAAACAGCAGTAATTATAATCTAAATGCAAGTTGGCTGGATGCTGTGGAAGAGCAGTGGGATTTGGGGGCACAGGTTCACAGGACGTTGAAGACCGCACCTCAGATTCACAAGATTCAAAAGAGCCAATAGAATTCTAGGTTTTATCACAAGAGGTATAGAACATATAAGCCAAGAGGTAATGATGAGCCGTTATAAAACCTAAATAAGACCTCAGTTAGGAAATGGTGTGCAGTATTGGGCTGCACAGTATAGGAAGGATATTGAGGCTTTAGAGAGGGTGAGGCACAGGTTCACTGAGATATTGCCTGGTATGAGGAAATACAAATACTGTATTGGGGCTTTTTTCATCAGAACACAGATAACGGGGCAAGATGTTAGGATGGGATAGAGCAGAGAGAAGCAGACTTTCCAGTAATTGAGGGGTCATAGATACAAGCTTAAATGCAAGAGATTTAGAACAGAGGGCAGGAGAAACTTCCTAACAGAGTTGAGGGGCTGTGGAATTCACTTCCAGGGTTAGTGGCCGAGGCAGAAACTATGTCAACATTCAAGATTAGATTGGAGAGGTGGGTGAAAATAAAGGAAATAAAGGAAATAGGGATGAAGGATATGGGAACAGGGTGGGTTAATGTGATTAAGACAAAATGCTGCCATGAACCAGTTGGGCCGAATGGCCTGTTTCGCATTGTGCATTCCACATATTTCTATAGATACCGTAAAAGTAAATTTTATTCAATGTAAAGTGATAGCATTTCACATGTTTATGCCTTTTGGAGGTGGGTTCGGCCATTATGCATTGTAAACACCTCGGTAATGAAATCACATTCTCAGCAAGCCACGTTTCAAAACTAAACGACCCAAACCAAAGTCAAACAACATTCTCCGTGACGGGGGTGCATTATCGCTTCTCGGCCTCTCTGAAGTCTTCCAACACAACTGACCACACCATCCTCCTCCAATGCCTCGCCGGTATTGCCCTACTCAGTGAGACTGCCCTTACCTAACCGATCACAGCCTGAACATCTCTACCTTACACCATTACCTCAGGAGTCCCTCAAGGATGGATCCTTGAGCACCCCCTCCTTTTCCTCATCTACTTCTGCCTACAGCTAGACAAATCAATAAAAGTAGTGACACAGGTTAATAAGGCCATAAAAATTGCACTGGGATTCATTTCTAGAGGGGTAGAATTCAAAATCAGAGAAGTTATGTTAAACTTGTTTAGAACCTTGGGTAGACCACACTTATAGTACTGTGGGCTGTTCCAATCTCCATATTACAAAAAGGATATAGAGGCACAGTAGAAGGCAGGAAAAATATTTACTAGAATGATACCAGAACTGAGAGGTTATATCCATCAGGAAAGATTGAACAGGCTGGGGTTCTTTTCTCTAGAAAAGAGATGACTGAGGGGTGACCTGATAGAGGTCTTCAAGATAATTTTTTTTTTTATTCGTTCATGGGATTTGGGCGTCGCTGGCAAGGCCAGCATTTATTGCCCATCCCTAGTTGCCCTGGAGAAGGTGGTGGTGAGCCGCCTTCTTGAACCGCTGCAGTCCATGTGGTGAATGTGCTCCCACAGTGCTGTTAGGGAGGGAGTTCCAGGATTTTGACCCAGCGACGATGAAGGAACAGCGATATACTTCTAAGTCAGGATGGTGTGTGACTTGGAAGGGAACTTGGAGGTGGTGGTGTTCCCATGCACCTGCTGCCCTTGTCCTTCTAGGTGGAAGAGGTCGCGGGTTTGGGAGGTGCTGCCGAAGAAGCCTTGGCAAGTTGCTGCAGTGTATCTTGTAGATGGTACACACTGCAGCCACGGTACGCCGGTGGTGGAGGGAGTGAATGTTTAAGGTGGTGGATGGGGTGTCAATCAAGCGGGCTGCTTTGTCCTGGATGGTGTCAAGCTTCTTCAGTGTTGTTAGAGCTGCACTCATCCAGGCAAGTGGATAGTATTCCATCACACTCTTTACTTGTGCCTTGTAGATGGTGGAAAGGCTTTGGGGAGTCAGGAGGTGAGACACTCGCCGCAGAATACCTAGCCTCTGACCTGCTCTTGTTGCCACAGTATTTATGTGGCTGGTCCAGTTAAGTTTCTGGTCAATGGTGACCCCCCCAGGATGTTGATGGTGGGGGATTTGGCGATGGCAATGACGTTGAATGTCATGGGGAGGTGGTTAGACTCTTGCTTATTGGAGATAGTTACTTCTGTGGCACGAATGCTACCTGCCACTTATCAGCCCAAGCCTGAACATCATCCAAGTCTTGCTGCATGCAGGGATGGACTGCTTCATTATTTGAGGAGTTGCGAATAGCACAGAACACTGTGCAGTCATCAGCGAACATCCCCATTTCTAACCTTATGTTGGAGGGAAGGTCATTGATGAAGCAGCTGAAGATGGTTGGGCCTAGGACACTGCCCTGAGGAACTCCTGCAGCGATGTCCTGGGGCTGTGATGATTGACCTTCAATCATCACAACCATCTTCCTTTGTGCTAGGTATGACTCCAGCCAGTGGAGCGTTTTCCTCAATTCCCATTGACTTCAGTTTTATTAGGGCTCCTTGATGCAACACTTGGTCAAATGCTGCCTTGATGTCAAGGGCAGTCACTCTCACCTCACCTCTGGAATTCAGCTCCTTTGTCCATGTTTGGACCAAGGCTGTAATGAGGTCGGGAGCCGAGTGGTCTTGGCGGAACCCAAACTGGGCATCAGTGAGTAGGTTATTGGTGAGTAAGTGCCGCTTGATAGCGCTGTCGATGACACCTTCCATCACTTTGCTGATGATTGAAAGTAGACTGATGGGGCGGTAATTGGCTGGGTTGGATTTGTCCTGTTTTTTGTGGACAGGACATACCTGGGCCGTTCTCCACATTGTTGGATAGATGCCAGTGTTGTAGCTGTACTGGAACAACTTGGCTAGAGGCGCGGCTAACTCTGGAGCACAAGTCTTCAGCACGACAGTAAGGATGTTGTCGGGGCCCATAGCCTTTGCTGTATCCAGTACGCTCAACTGTTTCTTGATATCACGTGGAGTGAATCGAATTGGCTGAAGACTGGCTTCTGTGATGGTGGGGACCTCAGGAGGAGGCCGATATGGATCATGAAAGGGTTTGACAGGATAGACAGAGAAGATGTTTCCACTTGTGGGGGGAGACCAAAACTAGGGGCCATAAATACAAGATAGTCACGAATAAATCCAATAGGGAATTCAGGAGAAATTTGCCATTGTCTTCAGCCTTCACAACAAACTCCATACCCTCATCAACTCCATTACCCCTACCCAGCCACTGTTTCAGGCTGAATAAGTAGGACCCCGAGTTGAGCTTGAGGTATCCTCACCATTACAAAAATCGCCTACTTGCACCTAACATTGCCCAACGCCATCGCTAGCTCAACCACTTTGCTGTTTGCCATCACTTTCAGACCCAATGACTCTAATGCTCTCGTGACCAATTTTCCATCCTTCACAAACTTGAACTCATTTAAATCTCTGCTACCCAAATCCTATTTTGCACAAAGTCACACTCACCCATACACCATTGCCAACCGCCCGGTGGTCGTGAAAGGCGCTATAGAAATGCAAGTCTTTCTTTTCAGCTACCAGCTGGTTTGATGGAGATATCTTTCTGCGCCCAGCCACAGGGCGCGCTCTCACCTGCAGGTGTGCGGGCCCTCGGCCGGCTCCGGCCCTCTGTCTCTTGGGTGCAGGTCAGTGTGAAGCCGGTCAGGACACAGGCCCGAACACAGCCGGGGGCCCGAGTGCAGGGAGGAGCCGGGCGGGCCTCCGGGTGGGGGGTCCCGGCACCAGCGGCCTCAGCACGGACGCCCCGCCGATAAAGCTCGAGCTCTCAGCCGCTGATCCGCGGCCTATCCCGGGCCTGTTTCGCCCCAGGTGCCTCACTGGCGGCCGGAACAGTCGCAGCGCTCGGCGAGTTAGCGAGCGGCCTCTCCCCGCGCTTTCCGCCCCCTCCCTCAAACCCCGCCCATCCGGCAAACCCCGCCCCTCCCGCGCTCAAACCCCGTCCCTTTCCTCAAACTGTCCGCGCGCGCCTTTCAGCAAACCCCGCCCCCTCCCCCCAAGCAAACCCCGCCCCCTCCCCCCAAGCAAACCCCGCCCCGTCCCCGCGCGCGCCTTTCAGCAAACCCCGCCCCCTCTGCGCGCGCCCCCTCCAGTTAACCGCGCGCCTTTCAGTAAAGCTCGCCCCCTCCCTCGTGCGCCTTTCAGTAAACCCCGCCCCCTCCCTCGCGCGCCTTTCAGTAAACCCCGCCCCTCCCCTCGCGCGCCTTTCAGTAAACCCCGCCCCTCCCCTCGCGCGCCTTTCAGTAAACCCCGCCCCCTCCCTCGCGCGCCTTTCAGTAAACCCCGCCCCCTCCCTCGCGCGCCTTTCAGTAAACCCCGCCCCTCCCCTCGCGCGCCTTTCAGTAAACCCCGCCCCCTCCCCGCGCGCGCCTTCCAGTAAACCACGCCCATGGCGCGCGGCAAACTGTTCCCGCTACGGCAGCGCGAATCATCCAAAGCTGAGCGAGCGAAGTCATCGGGGCGAACTCGACATTGCGAGTCAAATTTAACTTAAAAACCGGCGGTAGCGGATTTACTTCTGTGGAACCGAAATCAGGCGGGCCGGAGTTCTTCAAAAAGAACGGCCTAGACATTGGACGTGTGAGCGCTGACCCTCAAGGCTAAAATAAAATGGCGGCCGCCTCACTTCCGGCGGGTCCCGCGGCGGCCGCCATTTTCAGCAGGTCGGCGCTGGCTGGGGATATGTAGATTATGCAGGTTCTGAGGTCAGTGAGTGTGCAGTGCTCACCTGTCGCCCGATTGGCCATTGCAGCCGTCTCCGCTCCTCTAGCCAGCCTGTGTGAACCACAACCAGCTGAGTCGTTCACAAGCAGGCGGAGCCTCCAGCAATATTTAAAGGGATCACCAGCAATAACTTGCTGTTGACATGCTTTTTCAGTTTGACTGGCTCTGTGCAACTTTCTGCAACTCCAGCAGCATCATTAACTTATTGCAAGGTGCTAAGGTGACAGGGAGTGTCGGTGCAAGTGGGAAATGCCTTCATTCTGATTTAAAAGCTGCCGTTATTTCCACCTGCTCACAGTTATGGGGGCTCTACTGGCAGTCCCCCTCGCGCTCGAGTATCTTCGGGAGAGAGAGCAGAGGCAGCGAAGAAGAGGAGAAGATGCGCGCAGAGGGAGGAGGAGGCGGAGGAGGGTCAGGAGGGCTCTCAACAGGAGGCCTTACCTACCTAGGGTCTTCCGAGAGCACTTCTCTTATATCCACTTAAGTGAGGAGCAGTGTATTCGGAGACTCCGTTTCACCAAGGAGGTGGTCACAGAACTCTGCCACCTCCTGCAACCAGACCTGCAGCCTCAGAGCAGGGCAATGACCGCTCTCCCAGTAGCCCTCAAGATCACTGTGGCCCTCAATTTCTTCGCCAGTGGATCCTTCCAGTCTGCAGCAGGAAACATAGCAAACATCTCCCAGTTCGCCGTCTATTGCTGCATCCGAGAGGTCACAGAGGCTCTCTACACTAGGAGAAAGGACTACGTTTTCTTATCTCTGAACAGAGAGAAGCAGGATGAGCGTGCATGTGGCTTTGCCAGGATAGCGGGCTTCCCCATGGTGCAGGGCGCCATTGACTGCACACACGTCGCTTTGCGGGCGCCGCATAACAATCCTGAGATCTTCAGTAACCGCAAAGGCTACCACTCACTTAATGTACAGTTGGTGTGCGACCACGCCCAGCGCATCATGATGGTCAATGCCCGCTATCCTGGCAGCAGTCACGATGCCTTCATCCTGCGCCAGTCCGGTGTGCCAGCAATCTTCCAGCCACCACGTCAAACCCGAGGGTGGCTGCTCGGAGACAAGGCCTATCCGCTCTGCACCTGGCTCATGACTCCGCTCCGCAACCCCACCACTCCTGCCCAGCACTCATATAATGAGAAGCAAGTTGCCACCAGGAACGTCATCAAGCAGGCCATCGGGCTGCTGAAGCAACGGTTCCGCTGTCTTGACCGCCGCTCGGGAGGAGCCCTCC
Organism: Squalus acanthias; assembly: GCA_030390025.1. Taxonomy (NCBI): domain Eukaryota; kingdom Metazoa; phylum Chordata; class Chondrichthyes; order Squaliformes; family Squalidae; genus Squalus; species Squalus acanthias. The sequence goes on along the minus strand of CM059434.1, from coordinate 78,374,175 downwards.
AGTACTCGCCGGAACGGGTGTCCCATTTCGTGGTGGTCTGCTGCATGCTCCACAACTTGGCTATCGCGAGGGCCCAGCCCTTGGCAGCAGGGATTGCGGGACCACCTCAGGAAGAGGACGAGGGAGAGGAGGAGGAGGAGGAGGTGGAAGAGGAGCAGGAGCAAGAGGAAGAGGAGGAAGATGAGGAAGAAGGGAGGAAGCAGGTAACAAATACCCCTTCTGGACGGGCTGTCCGTGAACGCCTCATCAGACTCCGATTCGAGTGAATGAAACCCCAGATCCCCGTTGCTCACCACATCTCCATCATACCATCCCTCTGTCACGGAACATCACAGCGTCCCCTTGAGCACAAAGCTGAAATCAGAGCCACCACAAAACAAACATTCTGAACAAAATTAATATATTTATAAGTATTCAATTAATATTACAATATGAACTAATCACCCTTGTGCAATCTCTTAGTGCCTGTCGTTCGTGTGTCCTTTCCTACTCTAGTGCGCCTACGCAGTGCTACCCCAGTGGCTGCAGCATGGCTGGTGGAAGGCTGCTGAGTTTCTGTGGGGCAGACTGCAGATGGCCTTGCAGGACACCCTTGACCAGCTGTGGACCTAGAAGGCCCGGCTGTAGACTGCACCACTTGGGCATGAGTGACAGCAGACTGGGCTGACGGGCAGCGACAAGGGTAATGGTGGAGTGGCAGTGGTGGGAGCTGGAATGCTGTCATCCTGAGAGAGGACAGCAGGTTTCTGCCTCACAGATACACTGCCACTCCCCCAGGGTGTCGTCTCAACATTCCTAGCAATCTGCTGGAGGACAGATTTTTGGGCCATATCCAATTTCTAGGCCAAAGTCTTCCATCTCTAGAGCGCCTTTCCTGACTTCAGGACGTCCCAAAGTGCTTTACAACCAATGAAGTACTTTTGAAGTGAAGTCGCTGTTGTAATGTAGGAAGCGTGGCAGCCAGTTTGCGCACGGCAAGATCCCACAAATAGCAATGTGATAGCAAACAAATAATCTGTTTTTTGTGATGTTGGTTGAGGGATAAATACTGTCCAGGACACCGGGGAGAACTCCCTGCTTTCGAATAGTGCTGTGGATTTTTTACCTCCACCTGGGAGGGCAGACGGAGCCTCGGTTTAACGTCTCATCCATTTGGTCAGTGCTTCAAAGCTGTTCACTCAATTTTCCTTTTTAACATTCTACAAGGAAGGTGCATCATAATCATTAATGTAGAACTATCCTTCAGTGGTTGAAACGGGTCCATTAAACTTTAGATTGTCTCAGAAAGCTCATTGAGCTTGATGAGCTGAGTGGCCTTTTCATCGGACCGGATCTTGTTGGCAATGTAACGGTGTGCTAACGACACTCCCCATTATTAATGCGCACTTTGGCCAGCAAGGTCAGAGGATTAAGAGGTACGCCATGAGTTAACACGTGGCTGGAGAAATGGTGCAGGAGGGAGTGCTTCAGATTCCTGGGGCATTGGGACCAGTTTTGGGGTAGGAGGGACGTGTACAACATAGACGGGTTGCACCTCAACAAAGCTGAGACCAACATCCTCGCAGGGAGGTTAACTAGTGCTGTGGGGTAGGGTTTAAACTAATTTGGCAGGGGGAGGGGCGTGGGAACGAGTGTTCACACTACGTGAGTATCTCGCTATTCTTGCTGCGCAGTCTGCACCAGCACACGATGAGTTAAAAGTTAAAACAGCTTTCTGCTGAGCATGGATTGTAAATTGTGTACTCTTCTTAGGTGGGTGTTTATTTCCAACACCAGATCTCTGATTGGTCACCTTGAAGGCAACACCTGATTTCTGATTGGTCCCTTTGGCGGACAAGACACACCCAGCAGTTTATCTGGAATGTGTAATTAGATCCTGCCTGCCTAAGTAATCAATTACTTTGCAAAGTGTAATTCGAGCCATTCTGACTGCCAGGCTCCAGAAAGAACAGAGCTCACATAGAACAGGCAGGGCTCACTCTCACGGGTTAAGACCTTCTCCTACCCCCCCAAACAAGTTCCTAACCTTCCTCACACCCCCGAGTGTTTGACCTTTACCCTCCCCAACAGGTTCCTGGACTTTTCCGCTCCCCCTCCAAGTTGCTGACCTCCCCTGCCCAAGTTCCTGACCTCCCCCGCCCAAGTTCCTGACCTCCCCCGACCAAGTTCCTCCCCTCCCGGGTTCCTGACCTTCCCCCCCGCCCCCAAAGATGGGGCATTGTGTGTGGGTCATGGATTTTTAACAGGTTTATTGGGTATGAAGTAAATATTGACAGTGTCATGACTTCCGGATTTTGTCCAGTCCAATGCTGTCTCTTGCCACACACGCACCGAGCTTTCCAAGAAATCAACCAGGCCTAGGGGGAGGAGAGAGAACATGGTGCGGGTATAAAGGGGGTGGGGTTGGAAGAACATCATCAATCTTACCATCTGGATCACATTCTTTCCCCCATCCCCACTATGCTCTCCATGCTCTTTACCCCCCAAGTTCCTGACCACCTCTCCGATCCTCTCTTCCCCCTCCTCTTTCTCGCTTCTCTCTGATCCCCTCTCTCTCACCCTCTCTCTTTCCCCCTTCCTCTCCCCCACTCCGATCCCCTTTCCCCTCCAATCCCCTCTCTTTCGCCCTCTCTCTTTTCCCCCTTCCTCTCCCCCCCCCCTCCAATCCCCCCTCTCCCCACTCCGATCCCCTTTCCCCTCCGATCCCCTCTCTCTCGCCCTCTCTCTTTCCCCCTCTCTCCCCCTCTCCAATCCCCCCTCTCCCTACTCCGATTTCCCCCCCCTCTCCCCCCAGCCAGCACGGATCCAGTTCTTCCACGGAGCTGAGGAAAGCGTGGCCTACTGCAGGCCACAACTATTAGGTACTGCGCATGCATAGGTTTGGTAAACAGCGCGCATGTGCAGAAAGGGATCGTGTGCGCATGCGCAGCTCCGGGATTTCGCGCGCATGTGCAGAAGGCCGCAAAATTGTTCGTGCCGATAATCACAGCGTTTAAAGTGAGGATATGTTCACAGTAAAGTAAATTAGTAGAATGTGTAAGTGTCATTCAGCCATTTCTGTAATGGTCTGGAACATGTCAGCCTGGTCACTTGTGTTTATGGGAATGGAAAGTTTATGATGGCAATTAGGTCACTTATGTTTATGGAAGTGCATGTTTGTTTAGTTCATGCTGTTCTGTTGTCATTTATACGTCTCATTAATGCACTATGATTTATTGGTGGTATGCATGAAATGTAGTGATCAAGGGTAAAGAATGGTATAAGATTGCAGTGAGTCTGTGTTTTAGCAGCTCGCTCTCGTACTGGTTTTGTGATGTATGAAAAGACCTGTGCACTCATACTGGTTGTGGATGTCATGAGGTTTCAATAAAGTTCTGATCATGCATTGCTGTAACTGAGTGTCTGTGTAATCTGATGTTTAAAGTAACAAGACGAAAAAGAACAAGAAAGCAGTCCAACATCTTGGTGACTCCGACATGATTTTTTTTCAAATTTTGATAAGTCTGAGTTGGCCCGACGTGATATTTTTGAATTTTGTTAAGTCGAAGTTGGTCGGAAATGATTTTTCCAAATTTCGTTAAAGTTAAGAGTTGGTTCGAGGAAGTGTTTCCCACACATCAGTTCGAGGGGTGAGTATTCCTCTTAGTTATCGTGACTTAAAGGGATCTCCAGTTTGCAATAGGAGGATCGGGGAATATTCCGGACAAGGTCCGGTCATTTCTTAATAAATTGATTGAGTCTAAAGTGGGGCCTAAGGGATAGGTCAGGAAACAATGACAGGAGGCTGGAAAGAGACACAGCAGTCCTTAGTGGAGAGTGTCCGGTTAATAAAGATTAAGGTCTTGGGGTTAAAAAGTGATAAAAAGAGAAAGGTGTTAGTGTTACAGTGTCTAATGCTGGGGATTCAGAAGTTTGGAGAAGAGGCTGAGGCCAGAGATAGAGAAGTCTCAGCACTTACAGAGCAGCGCTGAACTCACAGAGCAGCTAGCAGCAGCCAGGAAAGAGGTAGAAAACTGGCGATTCCAGGTGCTCAGAGCAGCCAGGACTGTTCTGACGCTGGATCAGCATCTTACGGAAAACAAAACAGGCATCAAGAACTAGAGGAAGGCATATCTAAGCTGCAGCAGGTGGCGGTATTAGCTTGCCCCACAGAGACACAAATTGATGAAGCCTGGTGGTGTTCAGAGGCTTTACCATGTCCAAGAGTTGAAAAGGGGATTAAGGGACAGCGAGCATGACCACCGTTCCCTTCCACACCCCCTTTGCCATCTCCGACTTTGAAGCCTCAAACTCGCGTGGTTCAAGTGGCGACGTTGGGTACGGAGGCGGAGCAGTTAGATGCCTCTTCGGCTCCTCAGATGCTTATCAGCCTGTAACAATTACACCCGACCTACCGGTAATGCGGAGAGTGGAGGAGCACGTTTGGGCGGACAAGTTGATTGGCCCAGAAATTTGACTCGGAGGCTTGCCGCGGGGGTAAGGATCCCCCGCGATATCACACTCCGCGCCGGCCGTTGTGTTTCGGGCCCACACAAACTTCTGGTCCTGGGCCTCTCCCTGGTGCCGGCGCGCAGTGTGTGCGTGTCCCAGAGGCGCAGTTAGTTCGATGCGACCTCTGGGATCACGTGGGACATGGAGAGCCAATGGCAGCACACCATCTTTCATTCATAGATTTGACAGGAGAACTGTCAAAACTATGAATACAAATTGCCCCCAAAAGAACAGCTAAACCTCAACTAATTTTTTTTTAAAACCATCACATTAATAAAATAACTATAGTTAAATAAATTAACCACTTTAAACAAAAATTTAAATTTTTGAAAAAATTTAAATTCTTTTTAAAAGTTATAAAAATAAACTTACCTTTCTTTAAAGTCTCTAAAAAAGATAAACCTGTTGAAAAAAAATTAAAATAATACTTAATTAACTACTTACCTTGTTAAAAGGGGGTCTTACGCCTCCTTTCTTCATGTGTAAAATCTTCCATACTTACCTTCGCGTTGAAACCTGAAAAAAAACCTAAGTGTGCTGCGTGCGCACAGCCTGTAGTGCGCACGCGGTTCACCTAGGAACCGCCCCCTTCACCATACCCGAAGTGCCGGTTTCCCGCGCATGCGCAGTGCATGCAGGAAACCGGCACTTCAGGACCGAATACGCGAGAGTACACAGTACACAGCCGAATTTTTGGGCCCATGAATCTTCCACTCCCTATGGAGGTCATGAAGGGAACACTACCTTTAGTGGTTTTGGGGATTCCTAGTTTGAGCGAGTTGGGGTAAAGTTACAGGACATGAGAGCTATCCTTGACGAAGTGGGACCTGCACCGATTCAGGGTCTTATGTTTTCCCAATGGTGGCGTAATATTCTGGGATGCTGGCTTTCGAGGAACATATCAGAGAAAACAGGGTTTATACGATTCTACGAGCTTTAGGGAATCATCGGGGTAAGGTGGTAGGTTTTGAAACAAACTCCAGGTCCCTGCTCGGTAGAATAATAGTTGCAATCTTTGGTGCTCACTCGACCACAATTGATAGAAACATAGAAAAATAGGAGCAGGAGTCGGCCATTCGGCCCTTCGAGCCTGCTCCGCCATTCAATATGATCATGGCTGATCCTCTATCTCAATACCATATTCCCGCTCTCTCCCCATACCCCTTGATGCCTTTTGTGTCTAGAAATCCATCTATCTCCTTCTTAAATATATTCAGTGACTTGGCCTCCACAGCCTTCTGTGGTAGAGAATTCCACAGGTTCACCACCCTCTGAGTGAAGAAATTTCCCCTCATCTCAGTCTTAAATGTCCTACCCCGTATCCTGAGAATATGACCCCTCGTTCTAGACCCCCCCAGCCAGGGGAAACATCCTCCCTGCATCCAGTCTGTCTAGCCCTGTCAGAATTTTATACGTTTCAATGAGGTCCCCTCTCATTCTTCTAAACTCTCGTGAATAAAGGCCTAGTCGACCCAATCTCTCCTCATACGACAGTCCTGTCATCCCAGGAATCAGTCTGGTGAACCTTCGCTGCACTCCCTCTATGGCAAGTATATCCTTTCTTAGGTAAGGAGACCAAAACTGCACACAGTACTCCAGGTGTGGTCTCACCAAGGCCCTGTGCAACTACAGTAAGACATCCTTGCTCCTGTACTCAAATCCTCTTGCAATGAAGGCCAACATACCATTTGCCTTCCTAACTGCTTGCTGCACCTGCATGTTTGCTTTCAGTGACTGGTGTACAAGGACACCAAGGTCCCTTTGTACATCAGCATTTCCCAATCTATCACCATTTAAATAATACTCTACCTTTCTGTTTTTCCTACCGAAGTGGATAACTTCACATTTATCCACGTTATACTGCATCTGCCATGTATTTGCCCACTCACTCAACTTGTCTAAATCGCCTTGAAGCCTCTTTGCATCCTCCTCACAACTCACAATCCCACCTAGTTTCGTGTCATCAGCAAACTTGGAAATATTACATTTGGTTCCCTCATCCAAATCATTGATATATATTGTGAATAGCTGGGGCCCAAGCACTGATCCCTGCGGTACCCCACTAGTCACCGCCTGCCAACCCGAAAAAGACCCATTTATTCCTACTCTCTGTTTCCTGTCTGTTAACCAATTTTCAATCCATGCCAGTATATTACCCCCAATCCCACGTGCTTTAATTTTGCACACTAACCTCTTATGTGAGACTTTATCAAAGGTCTTCTGAAAATCCAAATACACCACATCCACTGGTTCTCCCTTATCTATTCTACCAGTTACATCCTCAATAAACTCCAGTAGGTTTGTCAAACATGATTTCCCTTTTATAAATCCATGTTGACTTTGTCTAATCCCTTTGATATTTTCCAAGTGTCCTGTTATCATATCCTTTATAATACTCTAGCATTTTCCCTACTACCGATGTTAGGCTAGGTCTGTAGTTCCCTGTTTTCTCTCTCCTTTTTTAAATAGTGGGGTTACATTTGCCACCCTCCAATCTGCAGGAACTGTTCCATAATCTATAGAATTTTGGAAGATGACAACCAATGCATCCACTATTTCCATGGCTATCTCTTTTAGTACTCTGGGATGCAGATTATCAGGCCCTGGGGATTTATCAGCTTTCAATTCCATTAATTTCTCCAGCACTATTTTTTTATGAATACTAATTTCCTTTAATTCCTCCTTCTCACTAGACCCTTGGTTCCCGAGCATTTCTGAGAAGTTATTTGTGTCCTCTTCCGTGAAGACAGAACCAAAGGGCTGGATTTTCATTGACCTGTGGAGGTGGGTTTGGAGGCGTGTGGGGGGTTAAAATTGCGAAAACTGGTGGGCGGGCACAAGCCCGCCTCCGTGCAATTTTCATTAAATCGTGTCTGCTGGTCCCGACTCCGTCCCGCCTCTAAGAGGCGGGATAGGCTGTTAAGGCCCTTAACAAGCACTAAATTGCCTCTATAATGCCATTTTGAAAGGCCTTTGTGATTTTAACCCTTTTTCTACGTGAAGCACGCCTGTTCTGAACCACGAATGTGAAACCTGGCGGGAGCACATTTGGCTGGCTGGCAGGCAGGCATATCTTGATGGATGAGGAGGAGACATATCTGGATGGATGGATGGATGAGGAGGAGACATATCTGGGAGTGGTGGTGCAAAAATATCTGGGAGCAGACTTAGGGCTGCTGCTGCTCATTTTGCATCCAGGTCCTCTCACAGCAAAGGCCAGGCAGTCTTTGCAGACCTTCAATGCAGCAGCAATGATAACATCATCAGAGGCGACTTTCAGACTGAAAACACTAATTGAGTCATGGGTTCCCACATGCTGGAACTCAATTGCCCAATTAGGTGAAAATCGCATCAATCTCCCACATCCAATTGCAGTCGGGTGGATAACACGAAAAGTGGATGACACAACCCCAACCCGCCTCAGTATCAAAATCCAGCCCATAGTATTTGTTTAATTGCTCCGCCATTTCCTTGTTCCCCATTATAAATTCTCCCGTTTCTGACTGTAAGAGACCTACATTTGTCTTCACTAATCTTTTTCTTTTTACATACTTGTTGAAGCTTTTACAATCCGCTTTTATGTTCCTTGCAAGTTTACTCTCATACTCTATTTTTCCCCTCTTAATCAATCCCTTGGTCCTTTTTTGCTGAACTCTAAACTGCTCCCAATCCTCAGGCTTGCTACTTTTTCTGGCAACTTTATATGACTCCTCTCTGGATCTAATACTATCCTTAATTTCTTTTGTTAGCCATGGTTGGGCTGCTTTTCCTTTTGTTTTTGCGCCAGAAAGGAATGTATAACTGTTGCAATTCATGCATTTGTTACTTAAATGTTAGCCATTGCCTATCCACCATCATGTCTTTTAATGAAGCTCCCCAATCTATCATAGCCAACTCACTCCTCATACCATCGTAGTTTCCTTTGTTTAGATTTAGGACCCTAGTTTCGGATTGGACTTCTTCACTTTCCTTTTTAATGAAGAATTCTATCATGTTATGGTCACTCTTCCCTAAAGGACCCCGCACAACAAGATTATTAATTAACCCCTTCTCATTGCACAATACCCAATCTAGGATAGCCTGTTCCCTAGTTGGCTCCTCAACGTACTGGTCTAAAAAAACATCTCGTATACACTCCAGGAATTCATCCGCCACAGTATTATTGCTAATTTGGTTTGGCCAGTCTATATGTAGATTAAAGTCACCCATGATTACTGTAGTACCCTTGTTACATGCATCTCTAATTTCCTGTTTGATGCCATCCCCTACATTACCACTACTGTTTGGAGGCCTATAGACAACTCCCACCAATGCTTTCTGCCCCTTGGTGCTTCTTAGCTCCACCCAGACTGATTCTACATCTTGATTTTCTGAGCCAATATCCATTCTCACTATTGCTCTGATTTCATCCTTTACGAACAAGGCCACACCACCTCCTTTTCCTTTTCGCCTGTCCTTCCTAAATATCGAATATCCTTGGATATTCAGCTCCCAGCCTTGGTCACCCTGCAGCCATGTCTCCGTAATCGCAATTATATTGTATCCGTTTACATCTATTTGTGCTGTTAATTCGTCTACTTTATTACGAATGCTTTGTTCATTCAGATACAGTGCCTTTAGATTTGTCTTTTTAACATTTTTAGACATCTTAACATTTTTTGTACTATGGCCCTATTTGTCTTATTACCATTTTTTCTTACCCGGACCCTATTTGTTTGTGCACTCCTTTGTTTCTACGCTCCGTCCCTTCCTGACACAATCTGGTTATCCTTACCCCAATCACTTTCCTGCACTGCTTCCTTGTCTTTTCTCTTTAGCATTCTAGATTTATCTCCACCAGGACCCTCCCCCCACCCCCCCCCCTTATTTAGTTTAAAGCCCTATCTACCTCCCTAGTTATTCGATTCACTAGAACTCTGGTCCCAGCGTGGTTCAGGTGTAGTCCGTCCCAACGGAACAGCTCTCTCTTTCCCCCGTACTGGTGCCAGTGCCCCATGAGTCAAAACCTACTTCTCCCACACCAATCTTTGAGCCACGCATTCATCTCCCTGATCCCATTGACCCTATGCCAATTTGCTTGTGGCTCCGGTAATAATCCAGAGATTATGACCTTTGTGGTTCTGCTTTTTAATTTATTCCCTAGCTGCTCAAACTCTCTCAGCAGAACCTCTTTCGTTGTACTACCTATGTCGTTGGTACCTACGTGGACCACGACAACTGGATCCTCCTCCTCCCACTCCAAGTTCTTTACCCTGGCATCGGGTAGGCAACATAGCCTTCGGGACTCGCGCTCCTGGCTGTAGAGAACAGTGTCTATCCCCCTAACTATACTGTCACCTACTACAACCACCTTCCTTTTTACTCCCCCCACTTGAACGGCTTCCTGTACCACGGTGCCGTGGTCAGTTTGCTCGTCCTCCCCGCAGTCCCCGCACTTGTCCACAAGGGTTGCAAGAACCTCGAATCTATTGGACAAGTGCAGGGACTGAGGCTCCTGCAATACTACCTCCTGGATCCCCGTACCTGCCTCACTCGCAGTCACACCCTCCTGTCCCTGACCACGTGTCAATTCTAAAGTATTTAATCTAAGGGGTGTGGCTGCCTCCTGGATGCAAAAGGTCCAGGTAACTTTCTCCCTCCCTGATGTCTCGCAATTCTACAGCTCAGACTCCAGCTCCTCAACACGGAGCCGAAGTTCCTCGATCCGCAGACACTTACCACAGATGTAGCTGCCCTGGACAAAAATGTCCATAAGCTCCCACATATTGCAGCAGCAACACATCTCCTGTTCTCCCATTATTATTTTTGTTCAATTAATTAGTTTAGTATTAATCAAATTATTTACCTCGTTTAGTTTATTAAATTAATTAAATTAAGCTTAGTTTTTAAAATTTAGTTATATGTTATATGTTAACTTAAAACTTAGCCCACAGTCACTATCTTAACACTTAGCCCACAGTCATGACCAATCACTTACCTGCCTTACCTGTAACGTCACACTGCTGTTTTCTCTTGTTGATGCAGGTCTGTTGCTGCTTTTATCCCCGCTCTGGGGCCTCAGTCTGCTCCTGCTCAGGTCCGCCGCCGATCTGCGGGAGAAGTTAAAAAAAGCAAGCACCTCCTTCCCCCACTTCACAGAACTCCCACACTTACCAAACTCCCAGTTGTTCACTCTGTGCTCGCTGCACTCATTGATAAGGCGTCTTGCATTATTACCGGGGAAGGACCCAGGGAAGCAGGGGACGGTATATTCCAGTTGTGTAAATGCTTGGGAACAAATTGGATTGACATCAGTTATTATGGGGACGATACCCGTAGAGAGATCATTTTGACTCTTCTACCCCTCTCAGTAATGCTGGAAGTAGATGCCTGGAGCGGGGTTTTGATAAGTGGATGGTGAGGGTGGAAAGTCTGTATCAGAGAGCTACATGTATCCCAGTCATGGAAGTGAGACAGGTTACAGCGATGGAAGGCAGAAGGGCCAGAGTGGATAAATCCCAGAAGGGGTCGCGTGAGGGGAGCGGGACCTGGTGGAACCTGGGTCCCGACCCGTCAGTTGATAGAGGACAGAGATAGATTGGATAAAGAATTAGAGAAGTTAAAAGAAAAGTTGAATCAGGAAAGGAAACGAGCATCATAGACGGGAAAGAGACCTTGAGCCAGTTGGTGAGGTCAAGGGAGATTCCGCAAGTGAGGCGGAATTGCAATAGGGAAGCTGCACCTTAACCACACACATCACTTTCTGAGGACCCTTACTTCAGGAGAGGGTGGTTGTCCCCTTATCGAGGCATATGTGGAAGGGCAGCGGGAAATATCTTTGATTGACATAGGGTCCGTCGGATGAATGAAGGTTGAGGTGGTCCTGGAGGAAGGCCCCCCCCCCCCCCCCACCGAGACAGTACCCCATCACCCCAGAGACACGAGGAGCAATTACTGAGAAACTGATGCAGAAACAGTTAGAGATGAAAGCAATGGGAGAAGCTTGCTCAGAAGCACTTAAAATTTCTGTAAGGAATGGGCTGTCTCAGAACTGATGGGGTGTTCAGTGAAAAGCTAAAATGTGGGAGTTGTATGCATGGTCTGAAGGGATGTGGAATGGGACTTGGAATATTGAAAATGTTGAGAGAGGCAGTTACAGCAGTTCTGAAGGGTGAACTGAAAAAAGGATTGGGACTCCCGACTGAATCTTCAGCGTTCCCTTCACCCTTTACTCTATGTTGTTGCACACCAGCCATATACCAGAAGAAAGTGGTAAGAACTGCACAGGAGGTAACAGACTTGGTGGAGGACATAGACTGTGAGTTGAAGATTTTGAATCAGTACAGAATGGGATTCAATAGAAAACATCAGAAATTGAAAATTGGCTTAAGTGAAAAAGGATAAATAGTTATGATGGAATAAAGGAGAAAAGGGAAGCTTATGGGGGAAAAATTCGGTTGGTTAGCGCCTCCTGGGGGCGCTAACGGGGCGCTAATGACTTACTGCCCGTGCGCGACGATTTTAGCGCTGCCCGCGAAATTGACCTGGCAGTTTGCAGTGGCGCTAAACACTACCTCCACGATCTCCTGCGCCCGGAGATCGTGATGTCATCGAAGCACGCAGCGCCCCGGACTGTAAATAGATTCTCGCCACCTGCCTCTGCGCCTGGCGCTAGGAACGACAGGTAGAGGGGGACGTTTTGCTGGGAGCTGGGGGAACGCTATTTAAAGGCGTGCGCTTCCTGGTTTTTCCAGTCGGCAAAATATTCTGCATACGCAGGTTGAGAGAGGGAGAGAGGCACCTGGAGACATTTAACGCTGTCCTACAGGGAGTTTTGTTCCTCAGCAAGACTTTTCAAGTTCCCATTTCTGTCAGCTTTATTACTACCACATTTCAAAGATTAAATGGGGGCTGTACTGCACGGGGCCTCCTCCTCCAGCTTCACCACCGGAAGCAGCGGAGGCAGAGAGAGAGTGGAAAACGTGGCCAGAGGGAGGAGGGCCAACAGGCCTCTGCACAGGAGACCTTACCCTCCCAGGGTATTCCGGGAGCAATTCTCATACATTCATCTGTCCGAGGAGCAGTGTTTTAGAAGGCTTCGCTTCAGCAAGGAGGTGGTCACAGAGCTCTGCCACCTCCTGCAGCCAGAGCTCCAGCCTCAGCTCAGGACCAGGACGTCTCTGTCGATGGCAGTGGCATTCATCCTGCGCCAGACTGCTGTCCCAGAACTGTTCCAACCACCACACCAACCTCGTGGCTGGCTCCTCGGGGACAAGGGTTATCCACTCTGCACCTGGCTGATGACACCGCCCCGTAACCCCGACACTCCTGCTGAGCTCGCCTACAATGAGAGCCATAGCATCACTAGCAACCTGATTGAGCAGACGATCGGCCTGCTGAAATAACGGTTCCGGTTTCTTGACCACTCTGGAGGAGCCCTGCAGTACTCCCCCGATCGATTATCGGTTTTCATTGTTGTGTGCTGCATGCTTCACAACCTCGCAATTCTGAGGACCCAGCCATTGCCACCAGGGATTGGTGCACCACCTCAGGAGGAGGAAGAGGATGAAGAGGAGGATGAGCAGCAACAACGTGGGAGGGAGGTGCTCAATGTTGCTTCTGCAAGGGCTGTTCGTGAATGCTTCATAAGGCAGCGCTGCTGATGAATGACAGTGAAGATGGCTTTTGGGATCAAAAGCACATCATTACAGCCATCCTACCGCCCCTATTACCGGGCAAAGTTCCAATGAGTAACATGAGGAAATTTGTAACGTTTCAATAAAAATGTTTATTTTTCTGACCATCTGTGTCTTATTAAGCACAACCAATAACAAACAAACACAACAATTCATTCACAAACAAAACTGGTTCTTACCACATACACATCCAACTTTGGGACAAACATTCCCCCCATATATTAGAGAAATTTTAGTTATTTGCCCTTCGAGAATGATCCCCCCCCCCCCCCTTCGCACTTCTCCCCTTCCAACCCTACTGCTCCTCCGTAATGTGGCCCCAGCAAGGCTGGCGGAAGGCTGCTGAATGTCGAATCCAGAGACTGCAGATGGCCTTGAAGGACGCCCTTGACCTGCTCTGGGCCTGGAGGGCCCGGCTGCAGACTGCACCAACTCTGCATGGGTGGCAGCAGCCTGGGCTGGCTGGGTTACAGACTGCGACAAGTGCAATGGCGGAGTGGCAGTGGTGGGATCAGGAATGCTGTCATCCTGAGAGAGGAAAGCACCTCCCTGCTTGATCGACACACCGCCACTCCCCCGGGGCAGAACCACAGCATCCGGAGCAATCTGCTCGAGCACAGATTGCTGGCCTGCTGCGGCACCGTGAGATCCCCGTTGGACAGTGGTCGCCCCAGCTACAATGGCAGCAGTCAGCACTTGTGTGACATCAATCTGAGACTACATGAGAGCAGTCTGAGATTGGATGGCACCAACCAATGACTCGATTCCAGCACTAAGCCGTTGGGTTGCCTTGGCCTGTGTTGTAATAGATACTGCCACCTCACCCATGACATGCGGCCTGGGGTTTGGGTCCCCACGGTCTCTCTGCAATTCAACCATCCTCTGCAACGAGGCAAGGATGGGTTCAAGGGTTTGCGCACAGATGACAGCTGTGCTGGTGGCAGACTCCTCCATGCTCCTAGCCAGTGCATCCATGCTCTCGGGCACCCTTGCCATTGCACCCATGAGCTCAGTATGCATGTTCATCGGCGCGATATCGAGGTCCTCATCCGAGACCTGTGCAGCAGAACTCGTGCGTACATTCACCCTCTGGGGAGATGGCCCCTGAGCTTCCCTTCCCCCATGACTTTGCTGCAGCCCGCTGGGTCCCAGAGCTTCACCCACATCAGATCCAAATCTCCTGCTCCCCTCCAGCAACCGCGTCACCCCATTATCGGACCTAGCACCTTCGGGAGACACAGGCAGTGAGGCTCCGGCTTGTTGTTCCTCCTCTTCTCCCGCATCGCTGCCACTGGGAGGCAGGAAGCAGGAAGGTACAAGAGTGGCTTTAACGTGAGGGCAGGGGAGCAGGAAGGGAGCAAAGAATGGAGACAGTATACTTAGATGGAAAGTGGGAAAGGCTGGTGTTGTGAGGGGGAAGTGGTATGAGAGAAGAGGGAGTGCTGATGAACATACCGTTGTTGTCCACAAGTGGATTGACGTCTCTGACTGCCACAGTGCCCACGACCTGGGCCGCAATGATGCTGCGCACTCGCTCCTCCAGGTCTGTAAGTGGGTGCAGCTCCACCTGACGTCCTCCCGTGCATTGCTGCTCCCTCCTGTTATGAGCAAGCTTGGCCTGCAAGCAAAAGGACAGCGTATGAGTGAGTGTGCAGCCATGTGTTTGGCAGATGTGCCTACCATAGTTGAATAGCTGTTAATGTATGCAAGGCGTGAGATGTGGATGTCACTTTTAGTAGGTGGGCATAGTTGGTGGGTGAGTGTTGGGGATTTGGCGGTTTATACCGTCTGTGCACAGAGTGAGGTTGAGATGGTGGCATGTTCAGGTTTTTGAAGCATCTACACATCCTGACCACCTGAGTGAGGTCGTTGAACTTCTTGCGGCACTGGGTGAGAGTTCTGTAGACCACACTTCTGGCCGAGACGTACTGGGCCACCTCCCTCCACATCCCCCTGAACTCCCGCGGCAATGGCCTCTTGCCCGTGTCCGGGAAGAGCACTGCCCATCAGCGTTCCATGGCCGTGACCAAAGCCTCCAAAGCCTGGTCACTGAACCAGAGAGCTCTCTTCCCTGGGCCGCTGATCAGCCATGAGATTTCTCAAGGATGGTTTGCAGCTCCTTGCAGGCCCAGTTCACAAGCAGCAATGATCAGAGTGAGGCTGTGCAGTATGATTGAACCTCCCTTCTAAGAACTGGAAGGCGCCAGTCTGTCTGAGTACTTGTAATTGACAGCGCCGGAACTTGAGTAGCGCTCTGCGGTTGCACCCTGCTCTAAGGTTAGCGCCCTAAGAGGAGTGTGTAATGCTTCACTTCCCTCTTGGGGTGCTAAAACTGAATTTTGCGGTCGCCGGCGCTAATTAGAGTTAGCGCCCAGGCGATGTTAGTGCACCAAAATGGTCGATATTGAATTTTTCCCCCTTAGATCCAAATGCAATTACAACTACTTTTGTCTCCTTTGTAAAACCATCAAGCCTGGGCATAATTTGTATGTGAAATTAAAATTGATTAGATAAATTGATAAGAGTTGCTGTTCAAGCACCCGGGAAGAGAAATTTATCTGAAATTTAAGGGGATAATCAAATTCTGTTTTGAAAAGGTCCAGTCTACGTGATTCTGTCCAAACTGTGTGTTAAGAAATAAAGTTTTTTGGGGGGACAGACTGTTGTGTTAAAGGTAACTAACACCCCCCATCTTGCAGACTGAATTGCTCTCTGGGATTACAATATTTTGAGGAATAAAAGGTCCAATAAGAGTTTAAACAGAATGACAAAAATGTGTTGATAACTTGGATTGATTTGGGAACTTTGTTAAATGGTAATGATCATGTTGTATTGGATAGTAAAGTTTCTCCAGCACTCAGGAATGAGATGAAATGGTAATATAATGGGAATTAAAAAAAAAAAAAAATTCCTAGGTGGTTGTGGGTGAATTTCAGGAACCCGAACAGCGGTTGGGTAAAGATGTGTGAGTGCACTCCTGAGTAACATAATCATGGACATGATTCCTGAAAGGATTTCAGTTTGGTATTGATGTACATTCTATTGAAAGTAAGGAAAGTGTAGGTGAGAATCATCAATTGATAGGTTTCACTTGGAGATATTGGGCTGGATTTTCATTGACCCGTGGAGGCGGGTTTGGGGGCGTGTGGGGGGTTAAAATTGCGAAAACTGGTGGGCAGGCACAAGCCCGCCTCCATCCCGCCTCCACGCAATTTTCATTAAATCGTGTCTGCTGGTCCCGACTCCGTCCCGCCTCTTAGAGGCGGGATAGGCTGTTAAGGCCCTTAACAAGCACTAAATTGCCTCTATAATGCCATTTTGAAAGGCTTTTGTGATTTTAACCCTTTTTCTACGTGAAGCACGCCTGTTCTGAACCATGAATGTGCTGGCTGGCTGGCTGGATGGATGGATGGATGGATATGGGAATGCATATATGGATGGCTATGGGGATGGATGCATATATGGATGGGGAGGAGACATATCTGGGAGTGGTGGTGGTGTTAAAATATCTGGGAGCAGACTTAGGGCTGCTGCTCCTCATTTTGCATCCAGGTCCTCTCACAGCAAAGGCCAGGCAGTCTCTGAAGACCTTCAATGCAGCAGCAATGATGACATCATCAGAGGCGACTTTCAGACTGAAAACACTAATTGGTTCATGGGTTCCCACATGCTGGAACTCAATTGCCCAATTAGGTGAAAATCGCATCAATCTCCCACATCCAATTGCAGTCGGGTGGATAACACGAACAGTGGATGACACGACCCCAACCCGCCCCAGTATCAAAATCCAGCCCATTGTGTCTTTGCCTATACTGAACAATGAAAAAATACATTTGATATCCTAGCCAGTACCCTAGACATTGGGACCATGCAGGGAGAGATGAGAAAAGACCTCTGATCTTTTCATAAGATAACTTAAAAGCCCAGGAATGGTTTGTATCTGATGTCAAGTGTGGTACGATATTGGGATATGGCCAAATGTGATATGTTGCGCGTGAGGCAACTAGCATGCAGAAATGCATGATGAAGATGCACTGAAGAACGGCTCTCAGGCATGCTCAGTTACTTGACAACAGCACAACATGAAATGGTTAATGTGGCTCAGGAAAGTGAGACAACTTTTAATCAAGGCACTGACACATACTCCATAGCGAAACTGACTTTTTAATGAAACAAAATAGAGTTAAACATACTAGTACCTATCAGAGGGATTAAAATTAAAGAAGAGTGACAGAATTTGGATTGCTAAAATTCCGGGTTGAATTCCTTTGCGTTAACAATGAAATTGGAATGACTGAAAGCTAGTGGGAAATGTAACTTAGCAAGAATATCCACAAGATGCATAATGGAAAGGAGAGCTGGAGAATCTTTTAAGTCCATGATTGCTTGATATTATGGTACATTGTAGCATTACCCAGATAACACCTGGCAGAAAGGACAGAGAGAAGAATCGGGGGAGTGTGGGAATGAGGTACTCACAGTACCCGAGTACCTCATTATTATTTCTGCACAGTCTGTGAGACCAGAACACGATGAGTTAAAAGTTAAAACAGCTTTCTGCTGAGTGTAGGTTGCAAATTGTGTAAGGGGATTTTAAAGCAAGGATATCTTCGCAGGAAAGTAATATAGTAGAATGTGCAAGCGTCATTCAGCCATATCTGTAATGGTCTGGATTATGTCAGCCTGGTCACTTGTGTTTAGGGGAATGGAAAGAGTTTATGATAGCAATTAGGTCACTTGTGTTTATGGAAGTGCGTGTTTGTTTAGTTCATGCTGCTGTTCTGTTGTCATTTGTATGTCTCTTTAATGTACTATGATTTATTGATGGTATGCATGGAATGTAGCGATCAAAGGGAAAGAATGGTATACGATTGCAGTGAGTCTGTGTTTTAGCAGCTTGCTCTCATACTGGACTGGTGTAGTGTGGAAGACCTGAGCACTCATACTGGTTTTGCGATGTATGAAAAGACCTGTGCGCTCATACTGGTTGTGGATGGTATGAGGTTTCAATAAAGTCCTGAGCCTGCATCGCTACACATGAGTGTGTGTGAGGATGAAGCATTGGAGAGGAGATACAAGGTGCACAGAGGACTGGGAGAGACAAACAGTATTGAATAAAGAGTAGTTCAGAAATAGGAGGGATCAGACAGGGGGGAAAATGTGAGGTAGACTAAGATGGGTTTGGAGTGCATGTGCGTAAATGCGCGAAGCGTGGTAAATAGGGTTGGTGAGCTGCAGGCACAAGTTGCCACATGGGATTACGATATAGTGGCAATAACGGGGACTTGGCTCAAACAAGGAGAGGAATGGACACTTAATATTCCTGGCTACAAGGTATTCAGGAAAGATAGGAAAGGAAAAAAAGGACATGGGGGGGCTGTTGATCAAAGATGCTGTTACACTACTAGAAAGGGATGATGTATGTGAGAATTCAAAGACAGAATCTATTTGGTTAGAATTAAGGAACAATAGAGGAGCTATTAAGCTGTTGGGTGTATACTATAGGCCACCAAATAGTGGGAAGGAGATAGAGGAGCAAATTTGCAAGCAAATTACAGAAAGATGCAAGAACCTTAGAGTAATGATAATGGGGGACTTCAATTATCCTCATATAGCCTGCAAAAATAACAGTGTAAAGAGAAAGCAAGGAGAATTCTTGAAATGTGTACAAGAGAACTTTCTTGATCAGGGTGTTTCCAGCCCAATGAGGAAGGAAGTAGTGCTGGATCTAGTTCTGGGAATGAAGTGGGGCAAGTGGAACATGTTTCAGTGGAGAGCATTTGGGAAGCAGTGACCCCAATATAATTAGGGTTAGAGTAATTATGGAAAAGGACAAGGAACAATCAATTGTGAAAATTCTCAACGGGAGGAGAGCTAATTTCAGCGAGTTGAAAGGAGATCTGGCCTAGGTGGATTGGAAACAAAGATTGACAGGTGAAACAGTAAATGAACAATGGGAGGCCTTCAAAGAGGAGATAGTTCGAGTACAGATTAGACACATTCCTATGAGGGGGAAAGAAAGGGCATCTTAAGCTAGAGCTCCCTGGATGACTAAAGATATAGGGGTAAAAATTCACTTGGTTGCGCCTCCCGTTAGCGCCTTAAGAGGGCGCTAATGGGGCGCAAAGCCGCTAACGCCCGGGCGCAGCGATGTTTGCGCCGCTCGAGAACTTAACTTGAGATTGTGCGGCGGCGCTAAAACTTACCGCTGTGACCACCTGCGCGCGCAGATTGTGACGTCATTCCATGGTGCAACGCCCTTGGGGCGCACCGTAGCGGAAATTGAGTGGCGCCCCCTGCCTTACCGCCTGGCGCTTCCAACGACCAGAAGACTGGAACGCTATCAATCGCTGTGGGGCTGGGGGGGTCGCTATTTAAAGGGGGCCTCTTCCTGTCTTTTATTGTTGGTGGCATTTTTGAACTACGCATTCTGAGAGAGAGAGGGAGAGACTTCTGGAGAGATTCAACGTTGTGTGAAGGAGTTTTGGGTACTGAGCAGCACTTTGCAGGTTCATTTTGATTTGCCATTCCTTGTATCGATTTAGCAGAGACTGTGGGAGCTGCACTCTGAGCTCTTTGCCTGGTACTTTCCATTGTTCTTTCCAGCACATTTGATGTGCAAGTCTCTCCAGGCTGAGATTCAAGGCAGCAATGAACAGGATGTGGATGGAAAGCAAGATTAACCATCCCCTTTAAGAACTGCCCCGTGCCATTGTGTGTGTGTTCCATTGCTGACTGACATTACATGAGCTTCGCCAGCGCTCCGAGTTAGCGCCTCACTGCTCGGCCTTTGCGCCTTAAGAGAGGTGTGCAGCGCCTGCTTTAGCGCTCCACTCACCTTCCGGGGCGGTAAAAGTGAAGTTTCCTGTCAGTGCCGATAATTAGCGCCAGGCGCTAATATTTGCGTCCGGACGATATTTGCGCCCCAAATGGGGCGCGACCTAATTTTTACCCCATAGAGATTAAAATGAAACAGAAAAAGGAGGCTTATGATAAATGTCAGGTTCATAATACAGTAGAGAATCAAGCTGAATACAGAAAGTGCAGAGAACTGAAAAAGGAAATAAGAGGGGCAAAGAGAGAATATGAGAATATATTACTGGGTAACGTAAAAGGGAACCCAAAAGTCCTTTATAAACATATAGCTAGTAAAAGGATAATCAAAGGAAGGGTGGGGCCCAAAATGGAGATCTTCTTGTGGAGGCAGAGGGCATGGCTGAGGTACTGATTGAGAACTTTGCATCTGTCTTCACTAAGGAAGAGGATGCTATCAATGTCACAGTAAAGGAGGAGGTGGTAGAGAAGTTAGACTGAATAAAAATAAAGAGGATGT
The DNA here is from genome assembly GCA_030390025.1 of Squalus acanthias. NCBI lineage: Eukaryota > Metazoa > Chordata > Chondrichthyes > Squaliformes > Squalidae > Squalus > Squalus acanthias. Next base: position 78,353,676 of record CM059434.1, on the reverse strand, counting down.
AGAAAAGTCACCCAGTCCAGATGGGATGCATCCTAGGTTGCTGAGGGAAGTAAGGGTGGAAATTGTGGAGACTCTGGCCACAATCTTCCAATCCTCCTTTGATATGGGAGTGGTAGCAGATGACTGCAGGGTTGTAAATGTTACACCCCTGTTCAAAAAAGGGGCGATGGATGAACCCGACAACTACAGGCCAGTCAGCTTAACATAAGAACATAAGAAATAGGAGCAGGAGTAGACCATTTGGCCCTTCGAGCCTGCTCCGTCATTTAACAAGGTCATGGCTGATCTTCTACCTCAACTCTACCTTCCCACACTATCCCCATATCCCTTGATTCCCTTAATATTCAAAAATCTATCGCTCTCTGTCTTGAATATACTCAACGACTGAGCCTCCACAGCCCTCTGGGGTAGAGAATTCCAAAGATTCACAACCCTTTGAGTGAAGAAATTTCTCCTCATCTCAGTCTTAAATGTCCTACCCCTTATTCTGAGACTGTGACCCCTAGTTCTAGACTCCCCAGCCAGGGTAAACAGCCTCCCAGCACTACCCTGTCCAGCCTTGTAATAATGTTATATGTTTCAATGAGATCACCTCTCATTCTTCTAAATTCTAAGGAATATAGGCCGAGTCTCCTCAATCTCTCCTCATAGGACAATCCCCCCATCCCAGGAATCAGTCCGGTGAACCTATGTTGCACTCCATCTATGGCAAGTATATCCTTCCTTAGGTAAGGAGTCCCAAACTGTATGCGTCGGTGGTGGAGAATAATCCGGGAGAAAACTAATTGGCACTTGGAAAAATATGGGTTAATAAATGAAAGGCAGCATGGATTTGTGAAAGGCAAATTGTGTTTGACTAACTTGATTGAGTTCTTTAATGAAGGAACGGAGAGTGTTGATGAGGGTAGTGCAGTTGATGTTGTGTATATGGACTTTCAAAAGGTGTTTAATAAAGTACCACATAATAGACTTGTTAGCAAAATTGAAGCCCATGGGATTAAAGGGACAGTGGCTGCGTGGATACAAAATTGCCTAAGGGACAGAAAGCAGAGTAGTGGTGAACAGTTGTTTTTCAGACTGGAGGAAAATGTACAGTGGTGTTCCCCAGGGGTTGGTGTTGAGACCACTGCTCTTTTTGATATATATTAATGACCTGGATATGGGTATAGGGGGCATAATTTCACGTTTGCAGATGACACAAAACTCATAAATGCCGTAAACAGTGAGGAGGATAGTAACAGACTTCAGGACATAGACAGACTGGTGAAATGGGCAGACACATGGCAGATGAAATTTAATGCAGAGAAGTATGAAGTGATACATTTTGGTAGGAAGAATGAGGAGAGGCAATATAAACTAAATGGTACAATTTTAACAGGGGTGCAGGAACAGAAAGACCTGAGCAGCGCTAAGACCCTCACCAAAATGGCGGCTGCCGAGCCCCATGCCAGAGAAGGGCGCTAGAGTGGTGGCCGCAATTTTTTGCCAGGACAGCGACGCAAGCGGGTGGCGGCAAGTGGCCCAATTTCTAGACCATAGAGTACAAAAGCAAGGAAGTTATGCTAAACCTTTATAAAAAGCACTGGTTAGGCCTCAGCTGGAGTATTGTATCCAATTCTGGGCACCACATTTTAGGGAGGATGTCAAGGCCTTGGAGAGGGTGCAGAGGAGATTTACTAGAATGATACCAGGGATGAGGGACTTCAGTTATGTGGAGAGACTAGAGAAGCTGGGGTTGTTCTCTTTAGAGCAGAGAATGTTAAGTGGAGATGTAATAGAGGTGTTCAAAATTATGAAGTGTTTCGATGGAGTAGATAGTGCAAAACTGTTTTCACTGGCAGGAGGGTCAATAACCAGAGGACACAGATTTAAGATAATTGGCAAAAGAACCAGAGGGGAGATGAGGAGACATTTTTTTTATGCAGCGAGTTGTTGTGATTCGGAATGCGCTGACTGAAAGGGAAGCAGACTCAATAGTAACTTTCAAAAGGAAATTGGATAAATACTTGAAGGGGAAACATTTTTAGGGCTATGGGGAAAGAGCAGGGTAGTGGAACTAATTGGCTGGCTCCTTCAAAAAGCCAGCACACGATGGGCTGAATGACCTCCTTCTGTGCTATGTCATTCTATGATTCTATGAATTGCAAATCTCCAGAGATTGCTGGTCGAGTTACACCACTCCACCATTCCCTTTGCACAGCAGTTATCGCACCGTTAGCCTGATTGTTATTTTAAAAACATTGTTGGATTTGCACATTAATTGCCCATTAAACTCGTCGCAGAAAGTTAGGGCTGGTAATTACGAGCGTAAGTACCCCTTTAAGGATGTGATAATTCTTAATGCAGTCAATCAATATCTCTGGCCCAGAAAGGGAACAATTTAAACTGTTCAATCTCATTCCTACATGTCATAAATGGTTGTTAGAGATTTTAAAATTGTCAAGTTTTAATTTTTTTCTGACTTTTCCTTTCTGTTTCTTTTTTCATCTCTTAATCCAATCTTTCTTTCCCTCTTTATTTCTCATTCTGTAGCTGATTTGATTCTAATTCACCCTCCTTATTTTCACATAGACTGGGAGAAGCAGAACAGCTCGAGTCTCAAAAGCAGTAAATTTCTTGAGTTTATTCGGGACAGTTTTCTGGAGCAATATGTTCTTGAACCAACAAGAGAACAGGCCATGTTAGATTTAGTGATGAATAATGAGCCTGAATTAGTCAATAATCTAACAGCAAGGGAGCACCTAGCTAACAGTGACCATAAAATAGAATTCAATATTAGGTTTGAGAGGGAGAAGGGTGAGTCATGAACCAAGGTTTTAAATTCAGATAAGGCTGTCTATGGAGGGACGAGGCAAAAATTGATGACAATAGACTGGGCAGAACTATTAGTGGATAGAACGATGGATGAACAGTGGGTGGTGTTCAAAAAAGTTTTTGGTAGAATAAAAGACCTGTACATAGCCCTAAATGGAAAGAGCTCTACTTGTGTAATTAAACAACCTTGATCAACAAGGGATGTGAGAGATAGTATAAAACTAGAGAATGGGCTTATACGAAGGCAAAGAACAGTAGAGATCCCGCAGACTGACAGAGATACAAAGAACAGCAAAGGGATAGAAAGAAAGTGGTAAGAGATGCAAAAGGGAATACGAGAAAAAACTTTCGAGGGATATCAAGGACAGCACTAAAGGGTTTTACAAATAAATTAATAGAAAGAGGGTAGCTAAGAGCAATGTGGGCCTCTTCAAGACAGAAGCAGGTGATATTTTAATTGGAAATCAGGAAATGGCAGACTTAGTAAATAGCTAGTTTATATCGATCTTCACAGTAGAGGATGAGGATAAAATACCAGGTACAAGGAAAGCTAAAAATAATGAAGGGGAGGGACTAACTCGATTCAATATAAGTATCTCTGTAACCTCCTCCAGCCCTACAGCCCTCAGAGATCTCTGCGCTTCTCCATTTCTGGCCTCATGCACGTCCCCTATTTTAATCGCTCCACCATTAGCGGCCGTGCCTTCAGCTGCCAAGACCCAAAGCTCTGGAACTCCCTCCCTAAACCTCTCTGCCTCTCTACCTCTCATTCCTCCTTTAAAACGCTTCTTGAAACCTACCTTGTCATCTGTGCGAATATCTCCTTATGTGGCTTGCTGTCAAATTTTGTTTGATAACTTTCCTGTGAAGCACCGTGGGACATTTTACTACGTTAAAGGTGCTATATAAATGCGAGTTGTTGTTGTAAAGATAGACAAATCTCCAGGACTCGATGGATTCCACCCCAGGGGATGAAAAGAAATAGATGAGGAAATTGTTGATGTTTTGGTCATGATTGTCCAAAACTCTCTTGATTTAGGAATTGTCCCATTGGATTGGAAACCAGCCAATGTCACGTCATTATTTAAGAATGGTAGGAGGGTTGTAAATTTGTGGAATTCTCTGCCCCAGAGAGCTGTGGAGGCTGGGTCATTAAATACATTTAAAGTGGAGATAGACAAATTTTTGCAAGATAAGGGAGTGAAGGGTTTATGGCGAGCGGGCGGGGAAGTGGCTTTGAGCCCGAGATCAGCCATGATCTTATTGAATGGCGGAGCAGGCTCAAGGGGCCAAGTGGCCTATTCCTGCTCCTATTTCTTATGTTCTTATGAGAGATAAGCTGGGAAATTATAGGCCTATTAGTCTAATATCAGTTGTGGGGAAGTTACTAGAATCTGTTATTAGGGACAGAGTGACTGAGCATTTGGACAAATATGAGCTGATCAGAGAGAACCAGCGTGGATTGTAAAGGGCAAGTCATGTCTAACGAACCTAGTTGAATTTTTTGAGGAGATAACTAACATGATAGACAAGGGAATGTCTATGGATGTTATTTATATGGACTTTCAGAAGGCATTCGGCGAGGTTTCACATCAGAGACTGTTAACAAAAATGAGAGCGCATGGAATCGGAGGCAACTTATTGGCTTGGATAGGGAATTGGTTCGGAGTTAGGAGAGAGAGAGTAGGGATAATGGGTCTGTACTCAAATTGCCAGGATGTGACTAGTGGTGTCTCCCAAGGATCCGTACTGGGGTCTCAGCGTTTCACTATATTCATAAATAACTTAGATGAAGCAATAGAGAGCTGCATATCCAAGTTTGCTGATGACACTGAGTTAGGTGGCACAGTAAATAGTGTAGATGGGAGCAGAAAATTGCAAAGGGACATTGATAGATGAAGTGAGTGGGTGAAACTGTGACAGATGGAGTTCAATGTTGGCAAGTGTGATGTCATCCACTTTGGACCTTAGAAAGATAGATCAGAGAATATTTTTGAATGGCAAGAAGTAAGGAACTGTGGCTGAGATTTAGGGGTCCCAGAACAGAAATTGCTGAAAGCTAATGGACAAGTACAAAAATAATTAAAAAGGCTAATGGAATGTTGTCCTACATCTTAAGAGGGCTGGAATAGAGAGGGGTACAAGTTATGGGCTGGATTTTCCCGGGTCCCACCCGCATGTGGGTGCGACGTGTGTGTGCGACGTCAGGGGCGGGTTTCCTGCCTGAAAGTCAGCCTGATTGACAGGCTGGCTTCCAGTCGTGCGGGGAACTCGGAGAAGGAGGCCACAGCAACAGCTAAGTGCTGGGCCCAGGATGTTGTTGGGGGGGAGGGTCCGATCCCCCGGCCCACAAGGATTGCTCCCCGAGGTTAAAGTAGAGGTTTCAGGCCTCTACTTTAACCTCGGGGTTAAGGTAGAGGCCTGTACTTTACATTACAACAGTGACTACACTTCAAAAAGTACTTCATTGGCTGTAAAGTGCTTTGGGACGTCTGGTGGTTGTGAAAGGCGCGATATAAAGGCAAGTCTTTCTTTCTTTTCATTATCATATATAAATTGCCAACCCGCCTCTTGGCAGCGGGTTGTCAGTCTGCACCCCACCCCCCACCCTGCCCCGTCCCACCTGAGTGAAAGGTGAAAGTGGGCGGTTTGGAGGTGGGTTGGGGTCAGGGTTCACATTTTTTCAACTTTCACTCCCCCCCACACCTCCAACCTACCCACTCTTACCTCAGAAAATTCCAGCCTATGTTACAGCTGTACAGAGCTCCAGTTAGACCCCATCTGGAGCACTGTGTTCAGTTCTGGACACCGCACCTCAGGAAGGATAGATTGGCCTTGCAGGGGGTGCAGCGCTGTAGGGGGTGGTGTGTGGGGGTCAGGTTCACCTCTGACTCAGTGAGCGGTTCGAATCGCTCCCACGCCCCTGGTTCTAGACCTTGGACTTATTTGGGGGTTGTGAACAAAGATGCAGTAGACAACAGGTTTTGATGAAAGAGTTTTGACTTTTATTAAAGGAAAGGTAACAAACTTAAAACACACTTAATGCTTAAACACAGGTTGGGGAACACACGGTACAGGCGAGGGAGAATTACAATCTACAAAAACCCTTATCCCTCCCAAATCCCACTACCTAGCTAGGTTTGATTCCAGACGACCAGGGATAATGCTCACCAATTGACAGTTCTTGACAGTTGAGGTATTTCGCGATTTCGGGGTTCACTGAGGTTTTTGGTTGTTGGGGCCTGCCGTACCCCGGACATGGTGGAAGACTTCAGCTGCACTCCAGGTCAGTTTGGGTCTGTCTGCTGATGCGATAAGGTGAGTTTTGGATTCTATCAGGTGAGTACCTGATTTTCTTCCTTAGAGGTAGGGTTTAGAGTTTTTTAAGGGAAAATCTTACCCAGGGGTAAGTCAGGAATAGTTTGTAGCGTGGAAACTTGTGTGTCTTCGGGTTTTCCTGGTGTTGGTCTTTCGGTGTCACCTGGTGGTTGGTTGCTGCGCGGGGCTTTGGTTTCCGCGGTACTTTCAAGTGTCGGTTTGCCTCGTTGAGCCCTTGGCGGCTCTTGTTGTTGGTTCGTTGCGTTGGAGGCCTGTCGGGGCGGTACCTCCTGGAGCTGGGCCGTGTGTTGAGCGATGCCGACTCGCTCCCAGCTCGTGCTCCCAGTTCTAGCCCTTGCCTGGCCTTGTCTGTCCTGCCTCCGATCTCGCCTCGGGTCTGCCTGCCTCGTGGCCTAGCTGCTGGTCTCTCCTCCTGCTCGTGTTGTGTGGCTCACCCGTCTGTGCAACTCGCTGCTTCTTGGGGGATTAGGCCCTCAATTATACTGTCCAGGCCTATTGTAGTTTTCGCACCAAAACCGCTTTACTAAATCGGTTTCGTGTTGAAGTGATTTAGGTTTCAGTTGAGGCCTGTTTATTCTATTGTCTTAGGTTTTGGCGGGCTCGTTAAGTCTGATGACTTTAACTTTATGTAAACTTGTCCTGATGGCTTCCGATGTCTCCCATTTAGACAGGGCCTTTATCTACGCGCCAAATCTTGCACCCTTTGTTTTAGGTTTTGGCGGGCTCGTTAAGTCTGTTCCTGTAGATACTTGGCTAATTGGTTTTGATGGAATGATGGGCTGTGAAGCTGTGTGCTGGATGTTTTATTGTTAGGAATTCTGTTTGGACCTGGGGATTTCAAAAGGGTCTTGGTTTATTCATTTTTTTTGGATGTGTTTGTGAGGTTTTGGGTGAGGGTCTTCCTCCTTGGTTGGATTGCAGTGTAAACATCTCCCAGACAGCTTGGCTCGGTCCCAATACCCAAAAGCTGTCCACTGCCTCACCACACCCTTTCCTGCAGCCTGTGTTTCTGTGACTGCAGGTTTACCCAATGGCCCTTTTAAAAAAGGTGTCTTATCCAAAGTCTTTTTCCTCAGGGTTTTCTTCCCCTGATCCTTAAAGTCCAAAACTGAGGTTTTGACCTCAAATTCCTTCCTTTAGGTCCCATCATTCCAAATTCGTGTTCAGATCCAAAACTCACCCCCTTTAGGGTTCTACACAAGTTTCTGGGGGATTTTGCGAAGCCTACATTGCAGATTCACCATATTGATACCTGGGCTAAAGAGTTAAATTATGACGACAGGTTGCATAGACTAGGCTTGTATTCCGTTGAATATAGAAGATTAACTGTGTTGCTTAAGATGATCAAAGAAGTTGATAGGATAGGTCCAGAACAAGGGGGCATAACCTTAGAATCAGAGCCAGGCCGTTCAGGGGTGACGTCAGAAAGCACTTCTTCACACAAAGGGTAGTGGAAATCTGGAACTCTCTCCCCCAAAAAGCTGTTGAGGCTGGGGGTCAATTGAAAATTCAAAAACTGAGATTGATAGATATTTGTTAGTTAAGGGTATTAAGGGTTACGGAACCAAGGCAGGTAAATGGAGTTAAGATACAGATCTAATTGAATGGCAGGAACAGGCTAGAGGGGCTGAATGGCCTCCTCCTGTTCCTATTTTCCTTCCTATGTTCTCCGTCGTTCCCCTGTTTCTTGCTCAATCCTTAAATCTCGTTGGTTAAGAAGATACACTATCGGTCCCGCCGTTCACTGAGGTCCCAGATACCCCATTGCCATTGCCGCGCCGTTATGAGCTCGCACTTCGAGCAAGTTACGGCACAAAAACACTTCGAGCTGATGGTGCAGGAAAAAGTCTAACTCATGGCGAACACAATGATGGCCGCACTCCACCAAGATCTGGCCCATCATGTTCATAGTTACAAATGGCAAACACACTCAAGGTTCATGTTGGCCAGCTTCAGTCACTTCGCCCCCTCAGGAGATGGGTATATGTAAAACAGAGCTCTCGGCGTCAATCAGACTTCAGGAATGTTGTTTGTGATTGACCAATGACATATTTTGCAAACCATTAACGTTTATTATTAAGCAGTGGGATTTGTTAAACAGGGGTACCCGGCTGCTGCCCTGTATAATTTCTAACGCTACTACATAACCTTTGACCCTGCTCCCATAACCTCTCCCTAATTTAAGTTACTAAATAAAGCTCTTTACAAAGAAATAAAATTAATTAATTAATCTAAATGAAAATGTAAAGTTTCCCTAATGTAATGAGTACATAAGTAAATATGATCACTCAAGCTTCAAAAAAATAAACGGTGAGCAAAAGAGTACAGAGGAAGTACATTTTCCAGATATGGTGACTTCAATAACATTAGCAACATCAGTAATTTACAACCAAGCAGCACAGGAATGCAGGAGTGGAGAAAGAGAGATGGGAAAACAAAAGAGACCAAGAGAAACAGTGCAGAGGTCGGAGAGTGAGATAAGGCCACTAATTGACACTTTTACTGTGCTTATTGTCTCCCTTGTCTCCTAGAGTAATCTCGGCCTGGTGATCTATTTACCAGTTGCACTCTATACCTGGTTGCTTAGAAGTTTTTGGATGCAGTATATGCGTAATTAGAGACATGACATGTGATGAGTGTAGCGGGCTCGGGAGGAACAGGTGACTGTGGACCTATGGTTCCCAAAGCTCTCCACCACTGGGGTTTCCCTCGCCTCATGTCTGGGTCTGTTGTAGACTCATTGATAGAGATTGGTTGCTGTGATTAGTCAACAACTCCATTATCATTGTATCATAAGAACATAAGATATAGGAGCAGGAGTTGGCCATTCGGCCCTTCGAGTCTGCTCCGCCATTCAATAAGATCACATAGATACATAGATACATAGAAGATAGGAGCAGGAGTAGGCCATCCGGCCCTTCGAGCCTGCTCCGCCATTTAATGAGATCATGGCTGATCCTCCAATTCAGTATCCCGTCCCCGCCTTCTCTCCGTAACCCTTAACCCCTTTTGCCTGTAGAAATATATCTAATTCCCTCTTAAATATATTTAATGAGCTGGCGTACACTGCCCTCTGTGGCAATGAGTTCCACAGGTTCACCACCCTCTGAGTGAAGAAATTCCCCCTCATTTCTGTCCTAAATGATTTAGCCCTTATCCTTAAATTATGTCCTCTAGTTCTGTTCTCACCCGCCAAGGGAAACATTCCTTCTGCATCTAGTCTGTCTAGACCTGTCAGAATTTTATACACTTCTATGAGGTCCCCTCTCAATCTTCTAAACTCCAGTGTGTACATCCCTAAACTACATAGTCTCTCCTCATAGGTCAATCCCGCCATTCCTGGTATCAGCCTGGTGAATCGCCGCTGCACCCCCTCCATGGCAAGAACATCTTTCCTCAGATGAGGCGACCAAAACTGTACACAGTACTCGAGGTGTGGTCTCACCAGTGCCCTGTACAGCTGCAGCAAGGTATCCCTGTTCCTGTATTCCAACCCTTTTGCTATGAAGGCCAGCATACCGTTTGCCTTCTTGACCGCCTGTTGCACCTGCATGCTCGCCTTCAGTGACTGGTGTACAAGAACACCCAGGTCTCTCTGTACTTCCCCCTCTCCCAATTTATTGCCATTTAAATAATAATTTGCCCTCCCGTTCCTGCACCCAAGGTGGATAACTTCGCACTTGTCCACATTATAGTGCATCTGCCATTTATCCGCCCAATCACCCAGTCTGTCCAAATCGCTCTGGAGCTTCCTGGTCTCCTCCTCTGAGCCCACCCCCCCTCCTAGTTTAGTGTCGTCTGCAAATTTGGAAATGCTGCATCCGACTCCCTGATCCAGGTCATTAATGTAAATTGTGAACAGCTGGGGACCCAGGACAGATCCCTGCGGTACCCCACTTGTTACTGCCTGCCATTCAGAAAATGAGCCGTTTATTCCAACTCTCTGTTTTCTATCTGACAGCCAGTTCTCTATCCACGTCAATACTTTCCCCTTTATCCCATGAGCTTCAATTTTCCCTGCTAATCTTTTATGTGGGACCTTATCGAAGGCCTTTTGGAAGTCCAGGTACACCACATCTACTGGCTCTCCCCCATCTATTTTACCAGTTACTCCCTCAAAAAATTCCAATAGATTAGTCAAGCACGATTTACCCTTTGTAAATCCATGTTGACTCTGTCCTATCCTGTCCCCATTTGCTAAGTGCTCCGCTATTTCATCCTTAATGATGGACTCCAGCATTTTGCCCACAACTGATGTAAGGCTTACAGGTCTGTAATTACCTGCTTTTTCCCTACCCCCCTTTTTGAATAGTGGGGTAACGTTAGCTACCCTCCAATCCATGGGCACTGTTCCCGAGTCTAATGAATTCTGAAAAATCATACTTAGTGCATCCGCTATCTCTAGGGCCACCTCCTTCAGCACCCTAGGATGCATGTTATCAGGCCCTGGGGATTTGTCCGCCTTCAATCCCTTTAGCTTCCTTAACACCATATCCTTAGAGATATTGATTTGCGTCAGTTCCTCCTTTGCAAATGTCCCTATTTTTCCCGATATCCCAGGGAGGTTTTTTGTGTCTTCCTTCGTAAAGACTGACCCAAAGTATGCATTTAGTTGGTCTGCCATTTCCTTATTTCCCGTTATATATTCCCCCGTATCTGACTGCAATGGGCCAACTTTGGTTTTCACCAGTCTTTTCCTCTTGATATACTTATAAAAGCTTTTGGAGTTAGTTTTTATATTTTCCGCCAGCTTGCTTTCGTAAGCTATTTTGCCCCTCTTGATTAAGCCCTTTGTCCTCCTTTGCTCTATCTTAAACTGTTCCCAATCTTCCGCTCTGGCGCTTTTTTTGGCTATTTTATACGCCCTATCTTTGGATTTTATGCTGTCTCTAATTTCCCCTGTTATCCACGGTTGAGTCACCTTTTTAGATTTCCTTTTATGCCGGATTGGTATAAACAATTTTTGCAATTTTGTCATTCTATCTTTAAATGCTTGCCATTGTTTATCTACCTCCAGTCCTCCCAGGAACGTTGTCCAATCAGACCTACTCAGTTCCCGTCTAATGGCATCATAATTCCCCTTGTTTAAATTCAGGACCTTAGTATCTGAGTCAATTTCTTCGCTCTCCATTTCGAGTGAGAAATCGATCATGTTATGATCGCTCTGACCCAAGGGTCCCCGTACAACAAGATTACTAATTAGTCCCTTCTCATTGCACAGTACCCAGTCCAATATAGCCTGTTCCCGAGTTGGTTCCTCGACATATTGATCCAGATAACCATCCCTTAAACACTCAAGGAATTCCTCCTCCTCATTATTTTTACTGATTAGGCTAGTCCAATCTATATGTAAGTTAAAGTCACCTATGATGACAGCTGTGCTCTTATTGCACGCTTCTCTAATTTCCCTCGTGATGCCCTCCCCAACCTCTATTTTACTATTTGGAGGCCTATATACCACTCCTATTAATGTTTTTCGCCCCTCGCTATTTCTTAGCTCCACCCATATAGATTCTGTATTAACTGAGTTAATATCCTTCCTTTCAATTGCATTTATCCCCTCTTTTACCAGCAATGCTACCCCTCCTCCCTTTCTTTTTTGTCGATCCTTCCTAAATACTGAATACCCCTGTATGTTAAGCTCCCAGCCCTGCTCACCCTGCAACCATGTTTCCGTAATCCCAATTAGATCATAATTATTAACCTCTATTTCCACAGCTAATTCATCTACCTTGTTCCTGATGCTTCTCGCATTAAGGTATAAAACCCTCAGGCTTTTTTTATGCTCACATTTTTTATGAATTAGTTTGGCCCTTTGTTTTTTGTTCCTCACCCTTTTACCATTTATTTCTGTCTGCCTTTCACTTTCCTCTATTTCACTACATAGGTTTCTAGCCCCCTGCCATACTAGTTTAAATGCTCCCGAACTGCTTTATCAAAAATTACCCCGAGAACATCAGTTCCATCTTTGCACAGGTGTAGACCGTCCCTTTTGTATAGGTCACACCTACCACAAAACTGGTTCCAATGCCTCAAAAATTTAAAACCCTCCCTCTTACACCACTGCTCAAGCCACGTATTTAGCCTAACTATCCTGTTCTCTGTACTCTTACTAGCACGTGGCACTGGTAGTAATCCAGAGATTACTACCTTCGAGGTCCTACTTTTTAGCTTGGCTCCTAACTCCCTAAATTCTACTTGTAGGACCTCTTCCCTTTTTTTAGCTACGTCGTTGGTACCAACATGTATCACGACAACTGGCTGTTCCCCCTCCCCCTCCAGAATGTTCTGCACCCGCGCCGAGACATCCTTGACCCTTGCACCAGGGAGGCAACATACCATCCTGGAGTCTCGGTCGCGACCACAGAAACCCCTATCTATTCCCCTTACAATCGAATCCCCTATTACTATAGCCCTGCCACTCTTTTTCCCTCCCTTCTTTGCAACAGAGCCAGTCACGATTGATATTTGACCTCAGCTCTACTTTCCTGCACTATCCCCATATCCCTTGATTCCCTTAATATCCAAAAATCTATCGATCTCTGTCCTGAATATTGTAGAGATTAACTTATCTCTGGTCTTTCGAATAATCAGGATCGACTGCCACCAATATGGTGTGTATATTGTGTTTAATCAGAGGTTAAGGCAGAATATAACACCCTAGTTTTACAGCAAAAACACACGACCGTGACAAGTAGCTGGTACCAGACCTGATCGGACAGACGGCTGGGGTGCACGAACAACTCTTCTTATTCCTCTCTCTTCCTGAACTGCCCAAGAGTGTTAGACCGATATCAGCATAGCTCCATGCTTGGGAGCTCTCCACTCCACCATCTGAGCTGGAGGCTTTTCAGGTCTTTCTTTTATACTCTTTTTTTTAGGGGTGGACCTGGGGTAGAATATGCTGAGGACTGTTTTCCCCTTATCTTATCCGGCCCTGACCTCCCAAGTTTGGAGTCAGACATACCATTCTCGGCCTTCAGATTGTTCGTAACTGTTATCAGTTATTTATGTTCAAAGCTGTTCATGCAGCTTAGCTGTGCAAACGAACTATTTCATTCCATTATCAGACTATTGTACCATGGAATGAATCATTAAATTCCCAATGATATCCTCCATTCTATTCTCACACACTGGTTAACTTACACATCTTAGCAAGCAGTTTTGTTAAACAAAGTCAAAATCCTAACTTAGCATTATATTATGGTTATTAGCGGTAATGGAAGAAACACAGGCTTTGGGCCTTGGTTGGCCAAATTAAAGATACAGTCAACAGCCTTCCTAGCACACAAACAGCAGACAGCTAGCCTGGGAAGCAAGGTCATATGTGACTGCCACTGTGTGGAATGTTATAACATCTGCAGGGAACCAAAAACATAGGCAAATTTTAAGCATCTATCCAGCTACTCTAATACTAGTCTGAAGACACTTTATCCTAAGCTCTAATACCATCATCTAAACACAGTATTATTCGCATCACAATTTCATTCGCGTAACCATATACATTTTAGGTACCCCTAATTTCTAACAATATACTCAACGGCTGAGCATCCACAACCCTTTAGGGTAGAGAATTCCAAAGATTAACAACCCTTTGAGTGAAGAAATTTCTTCTCAGCTCAGTCTTAAATGGCCAAGCCCTTATTCTGAGACTATGCCCCCTAGTTCTAGACTCTCCAACCAATGGAAACATCCTCCCGGCATCTACCCTGTCACGCCCTGTAAGAATGTTATATATTTCAATGAGATCACCTCTCATTCTTCTAAATTCCAGAGAATATAGGCCTAGTCTACTCAATCTCTCCTCCTAGGACCATCCCTGCCAATCTAGGAATCAGTCTGGTGAACCTTTGTTGCACTCCCTCTAAGGCAAGTATATCCTTCCTAAGGTAAGGAGACCAAAACTGCAAACAGTATTCTAAGTGTGGTCTCACCAAGGCCCTATATAATTGCAGTAAGTCTTCTTTACTCTTATACTCCAATCCTTTTGTAATAAAGGCTAACATACCATTTGCTTTCCTAATTGTTTGCTGTACCTGCATGTTAACGTTCAGTTAACTTTCAGTGATTCATGCACTAGGTCACCCAGGACCCTTTGAATATCAACATTTCCCAATCTCTCACCATTTAAAAAGATATTCTGCTTTTCTATTTTTCCAACCAGAAGTGGATAATTTCATATTTCTCCACATTATATTCCATCTGCCTTTTTCTTGCCCACGCACTTAACCTGTCTATATCCCTTTGCATCCTCCTCACAACTTACTTTCCCACCTAGCTATGCATTGTCAGAAAACTTGGATACATTACACTCAGTCCCCTCATCGAAGTCATTGATATAGGCTGTAAATAGCTGAGGCCCAAGCACTGATCCTTGCGATATCCCACTAGTTACAGCCTGCCAACCTGAAAATGAACTTGAGTATAGAGGCGGGATCTGCATGTGGTGAGTCACCGGGCACGAGTGCCCTGCAGCCAGAGCATGGGGAAAAGGGTAGCGCAGGTGCCAGCTCCCCGGAGGGCGAGGGCGCACACAAGTTCTGTTGTAAAGGACTCAGATGAGGACTTCGATGGAGCAACCTTCAGAAGAACGGTGATGGGCATGCACACAGAAATGCTTGGTGCATTGGCAGGCCTGCCAGAAAGCCTGTTGTCACTGTCAAGGAGCATGGAGGAGTCCGGATCCAACCTTGCACATGGCTTTGCACAGATCTTGGAGCCCATGATTTCCAGGATGGAAGTGATGGGCAACTCCATTAGTGCACTTGTGGACCCAACCATGATGCAGCGTCTAATTGGTGATGTCTCAGCTTCCATTGCAGCACAAGCGGAAGCCACCCAATGTCTGAGTGCTGCAGAAACTCAGACTGCTCTCATGCAAGCTCAGACTGCTCTCATGCAAGCTCAGAATGCTCTCATGCAAGCTCAGACTGCTCTCATGCAAGCTCAGACTGCTCTCATGCAAGCTCAGAATGCTCTCATGCAAGCTCAGACTGCTCTCATGCAGGCTCAGACTGCTCTCATGCAGGCTCAGACTGCTCTCATGCAAGCTTAGCTAGCTGCCATGCAAGCTCAGACTGCTGCCTTCGTGGCTGTGTTTACCAGTGTGGAACGTGGCTTGCAGGGTCTCACAGCTGTCCAGAAATCTGTCCTCCAACAGATTACTAGGGTTGCTGAGGCGCCGCCCCGGGGGAGTGGCTGTGGCTCCGCCGAGCACGAACCTGCTGTCCTCTCTCAGGATCATGATGCGGAGATGCCGGTGTTGGACTGGGGTGGACAAAATTGAGAGGTCGCACAACACCAGGTTATAGTCCAACAGTTTTATTTGAAATCACAAGCTTTCGGAGCTATCGATTGCTCCTTCCTCAGGTGAAGTAAATTAGATACAGAATCGCCAAAGCATATATAGATAGAAAACAAAGCATGTGTACCTTACAATTGCAGACCACTAAATTGGTCTGCAATTGTAAGGTACACATGCTTTGTTTTCTATCTATATATGCTTTGGCGATTCTGTATCTAATTTACTTCACCTGAGGAAGGAGCAATCGATAGCTCCGAAAGCTTGTGATTTCAAATAAAACTGTTGGACTATAACCTGGTGTTGTGCGACCTCTCAATTTTCTCTCTCAGGATGACAGCATTCGTCCTCCCACATTGCCACTCCGCCAGTACCCTTGCTGCCGCCTGTCAGCCAGCCAGCCAGCCCAGACTGCTGCTGCCCATGCTGAGGTGGTGCAGTCTACAGCTGGACCTTCTAGGACCAGAGCTGCTTGAGGTTATCCTGCAAAGCCATCTGCAGTCTCCCCCACTGAAAGTTAGCAGCATTCCACCAGCCATGCTGCAGCCACTGGGGTAGCGCTTGTCGGCTTCGCAAAATCCCCCAGAAACTCGAACAGAACCCTAAAGGGAGTGATTTTTGGACCTTTCATACAAAGTTGGGATGATGGGACCTAAGTGAAGTGATTTGAGGTAAAAAAAAAACCTCAGTTTTGGACATTTTAAAGATCAGGGAAGAAAAACCCTGAGGAAAATGACTTTTGAATCTTACTGTTGGGAAAGACACCTTTCACAGACACAAGACAGGCTGCGGAGGGGTGTGGCCAGGCAGTGGACAGCTTTGGGTATTGGGGCCCAATCAAGCTGTCTGAGAATTGTTTACACTGCAATCCTACCAAGGAGGAAGAGACAAACCCAAAACATCACACACACATCGAAATATGAATAATCCAAGACCTCTTTTGAAATTCCAGGCCCAAACAGGATACCAGAAGCCTGAAATCAATAAAACATTTAGTACCCCGATTACTTCATCAAAAACCAATCAACCAGGTATCCACAGGGACAGATTTACAAGCCCGCCAAAAACCTAGGACAATAGGGACAAGATTTGGTGCGCAGATAAAGGCCCTGCCTAAATGGGAAACATCGGAAGCCATCAGGACATGTTTAACACCAAGTTAAAGCCATCAAAACTAACAAGCTCACCAAAACTAAGACCATGGAATAAACAGGGCTCATTTGAAATCTAAAGGAAACCGATTTAGTAAGTGGTTTTGGGCGCGAAAAGGACAAAGGGCCTGAACAGTATAATTGGGGGCCTAAACCCCCAAGACTCTCTCTTTCTGGACTCTCTGACAATGCTCTCAATGCTCGCACAGCTCTCTCTCAGTTCTGTTCCAGCAAGACACCACAAGCCACAAGCTGGAGGAGGAAAGAAGGCCAACAACTTCACAAGCAAATCAACACGCAAGAAGAAACCAGAGCGACTGCCTCAGTGACCATCGGACACCTCGCGGCAACAAGGGCCTTACGAAACCTTTTACTCAAAAGACTCTAAACCCTAACTCTCAACTGTCAAGGAATCGTTTGGTGAGCATTATCCCTGATCTCCTGAAACCAAAACCTAGCTAGATAGTGGGATTTTTGGGAGGGATAAGGTTTTTTTGTATATTGTCTTTCTCCCTCGCCTGTACCGTGTGTTCCCCAACCTGTGTTTAAGTATTAAGTGTGTTTTAAGTTTGTTACCTTTTTCTTTTAAATAAAGTCAAAATTCTTTCATCAGAACCTGTTGTCTACTGCATCTTTGTTCACAACCCCTAAATAAGTCCAAAGTCTAGAACCAGGGGCGTGGGAGCGATTCGAACCGTTCACTGAGTCAGAGGTGAAGGCTGACCCCACACACCACCCCCTACACACTGCGTAAGAGCATTAGGACAGGCAAAGACACAAGCAAGACAGGCACTAAGGGATTGCACAAGGGTGATTAGTTAACTTTGTTAAGTAGTATTAAATTGATTGATTTATAAATGTGGATTGGAATGTTTCTTTTGTGGTGGCTTTTATTTCAGCATTGTGGCCAAGAGGGCGCTGTGATGGTCAGTAACAGAGGGATGGTAAGGTGTGGGACTATTGTTAGAAGGCGAATTGGGGTTGCTTTCACTGGTACCACTGTCAGATGTGTCAATCACGGACAGCTCGGGCAGAAAGGGGCTGTCTGGGTTGCCTCCTCGCTTCCGCTTCCTCCTCTTCTGCCTCCTCCTCTTCCGCTTTCGCTTCCTCCTCCTCTTCCGTTTCCTCCTCCCCCTCCTCAGCTGGTCGCCGTATGCCTAGTGGCAAGGGCTGTGCCCTCATGATGGTGAAGTTGTGGAGCATGCAGCAGACCACGACGAATCTTGAGACGTATTCTGGTGAGTACTGCAGGGCTCCTCCAGAGCGGTCCAGGCAGTGGAAGCGTTGTTTAATCATGCCAATTGCCTGCTCTATCAGATTCCGTGTGGCAGCATGGCTCTCATTGTATGCATGCTGCCCGTGTGTGGTTGGGTTGCAGAACGGAGTCTTGAGCCAGGAGGTCAGTGGAGAGCCCTTGTTGCCCAGCAGCCACCCTCTGGTTTGTTCTGGTGGCTCAAAAACTGAGGGAGCAGCAGACTGGCGCAGAGTAAACGCATCATAACTGCTGCCAGGATACTGGGCATTCACCATCATGATGTGCTGAGCATGGTCACACACCAACTGCACATTCAGCGAGTGTGGAGCGGCTGGAGTCACTGCGGTGCATCCGCGAGGCTGAGAGTTACGTGGATAGCACGTTTCTAGAGGTGGCTACCCCGCAGCTTAAGAGTGTGCAGGCAGAGAGGGAATGGGTGACCGCCAGACAGAAGGGGAAGACCAGGCAGGTAGTGTAGGAGTCCCCGGAGTGCATCGCGCTCTCCAACCAGTATTCTGTTCTGAGTACTGGTGAGGGCGATGGTTCCTCTGGGGAGTGCAGCCAGAGTCAAGTCCACAATACCACAGGTGGCTCAGCTGCACAGAGGGGGAGGAAAATGAGTGGAAGAGCAATAGTGGTAGGCGATTCGATAGTTAGGGGAGCAGACAGTCGGTTCTGCGGCTGTAGACGTGACTCCAGGATGGTATGTTGCCTCCCTGGTGCCAGGGTCAAGGATGTCACTGAGCGGCTGCAGGACACTCTGAGGGGGGAGGGTGAACAGCCAGAGGTCGTTGTCCATATTGGTAGCAACGCCATAGGCAGAAAGAGGGATGAGGTCCTGCAGGCAGAGTTTAGGGAGCTAGGAGAGAGATTAAAAAGCAGGACCTTAAAGGTAGTAATCTCTGGATTACTCCCGGTGCCACGTGCTAGTGAGTATAGGAATAGGAGGATTGAACAGATGAATGCGTGGCTGGAGAGATGGTGCAGGAGGGAGGCCTTTAGATTCTTGAGGCATTGGGACCGTTTCTGGGGAAGGTGGAACCTGTACAAGCTGTACGGGTTACACCTCAACAGAGCCGGAACCAATATTCTTGCGGGGAGGTTTGTTAGTGCTGTTGGGGAGGGTTTAAACTAGCTTGGCAGGGGGATGGGCACCAGCATATAGGAGTAGAAAAGAGGAATAAGGTGCATAAAAGAGTGATTGTGTTGGATAGTACTAGAGAAGATAGTACTCAAGGCGGTAGTAGCACTATATTAGATAGGAGCAAACTAAGAAAGACTATGAAAAATTCAAAAATGGGTTTAGAATGCATGTACGTAAACGCACAAAGTGTGGTGAATAAGGTTGGTGAGCTACAAGCACAATTAGCCGTGTGGCAATACGATGTTGTGGCAATAACGGAAACGTGGCTTAAAAATGGTGAGGACTGGGCACTTAATATTCAAGGGTACAATGTGTTCAGGAAAGATAGGGAAGGAAAAACGGGAGGTGGGGTGGCAGTGCTGATTAAGGAAGACATTGTAGTGTTGGAAAGGGAGGATGTTTTTGAGGGGACAAGGACAGAATCCATTTGGTTAGAGTTGAGGAGCAAAAAGTGTATGATCCTGCTATTGGGGGTACTCTATTGACCTCCAAATAGTGAGAGGGAGGTAGAGGAGCAAATCTGCAGGGAAATCGCAAAGATATGCAAGAGTTATAGGGTGGTGGTATTGGGGGACTTTAATTACCCAAATATCGATTGGGATAATGCTAGGGTAAAGGGAAAGGAGGGGGAAGAACTTCTGAAATGAGTTCAGGAGAATTTCCTTGACCAATATGTTCTTGGCCCAACTAGGAAGGAGGCATTGCTGGATCGGGTGCTGGGGAATGAAGTGGGCCAGGTCGACCAACTGTCTGTGGGAGAACACTTGGGTACGGGTGATCATCATATCAAGATTTAGATTAGCAATGGAGAGGAGCAAGGAACAATTTAGAGTGGAACTTCTAAACTGGATTAGGGCTAACTTCAATGGGATGCGAAAGGATCTAGCCAGGGTAAAATGGAACCAAAGACTGACAGGAAAAACTGTAACGGAACAATAGGTGATCTTTAAGGAGGAGATGTTGCAAGTACAGGCTAGGTACATTCCAACAAGAGGGAAGGGTAAGGGAACCAAAGCAAGGGCTCCTTGGATAACGAGGGAGATAGAGAAGATGATGAAACAAAAAAAGAGGGTGTATGATGCATGTCAGGTGAATTCTTCAAGGGAGAGCCAGACCAAATACACTAAGTTGAGAGGGGAAGTGAAGATGAAAATAAGATTGGCAAAGAGAGAATATGAGAGTAGAATGGCGGTTAACATAAAAGGGAACCCAAAAATCTTCTACCGGCATGTAAACAGTAAGCGGGTAGTAAGAGGCGGGGTGGGGCCTATTAGAGACAAAGAAGGTGATATATGCTTAGAGGCGCAAGGCAAGGCTAGAATACTCAATGAGTACTTTGTATCGGTGTTTACTAAGGAGGTGGATGCTGACAAAATATCGGTAAAAGTGGAAAAGGTAGAAGCAATGGAAGGGGTGAAAAATGATAGGCAGGATGTACTAGAAAGGCTGGGTATGCTTAGAGTGGACAGGTCGCCTGGTCCAGATGGCTTGCATCCCAGGTTGCTAAGGGAATTGGGGGAGGAGATAGCGGAAGGGTTTGCCATAACTTTCCAATCTTCCCTAGATGCGGGGGAGCTGCCTGAGGATTGAAAAGTGGCAAATGTGACACCATTGTTCAAGAAAGGGTGTAAGGACAATCCTAGTAACTACAGGCCGGTCAGTTTAACATCAGTGGTGGGTAAAGTTTCAGAATCAATAATCAAGGAAAAAATTAACGGGCACTTGGAGAGGTTTAAGCTAATTAAGGAGAGCCAACACGGATTTGTAAAAGGCAGATCATGTTTGACTAATCTAATTGAATTTTTTGATGAAGTAACAGAGAGGATTGATGAAGGGAATGCAATGGATGTTGTCTACATGGATTTTCAGAAGGCGTTTGACAAAGTACCACATAGAAAGCTGGTTAACAAAATTGAGGCTCATGGAATAGGTGGGTCAGTGCCAGCTTGGATAAGGAATTGGCTTAAGGACAGAAAACAGCGAGTTGTGGTAAATGGCTGTTTTTCAGACTGGAGAATGGTAGACAGTGGTGTTCTCCAAGGGTCAGTGCTGGGGCCACTGCTTTTTTTAATATATATAAATGACCTGGATATTTGAATACAGAGTAGAATTTCTAAATTTGCCGATGACAGCAAACTTGGGGGTGTGGCAAACAGTGATGATGATACCAATCGACTGCAACGGGACATAGAAAGGCTAGCAGAATGGGCAGACAAGTGGCAGATGGAATTTAATACAGAGAAGTGTGAGGTGATGATTTTTGGCAGAAGGAACTGGGAGAGGCAATATACACTTAATGGCACAGTTTTAAAGAGTGTGCAGGGTCAGAGGGACCTGGGAGTTAATGTGCATAGGTCCCTGAAGGTGGCAGGACATATTGAGAGAGTGGTTAACAAAGCATATGGGATCTTGGTGTTCATAAATAGAGGTATTGAGTACAAAAGTAGAGAAGTTATGCTGAACCTTTATAAAGCACTGGTTAGACCACAACTGGAGTATTGCGTCCAGTTCTGGTCAGCACACTTTAGGAAGGATGTGAAGGCCCTTGAGAGGGTGCAGAGGAGATTTACCAAAATGGTTCCGGGGATGGGGAATCTTAGCTACAAGGACAGGTTGGAGAAGCTGGATTTGTTTTCATTAGAGCAAAGGAAGTTGAGGGGTGATTCGATAGAAGTGTACAAGATTATGACGGGTTAGGATAGGCTAGACGGGGAAAGGCTGTTCCCACTAGTTGATGGTACAAGGACTAGGGGACACAGATTAAT
The DNA here is from genome assembly GCA_030390025.1 of Squalus acanthias. Lineage (NCBI taxonomy): Eukaryota > Metazoa > Chordata > Chondrichthyes > Squaliformes > Squalidae > Squalus > Squalus acanthias. Next base: position 78,331,907 of record CM059434.1, on the reverse strand, counting down.
GTTTTGGGCAAAAGATACAAGGGAGATGTGAGGAAAAACTTTTTTACGCAGCGAGTGGTGATGACCTGGAATTCGCTGCCGACGGAAGTGGTGGGATGGCCTTAGCAAGGTGTTCGTCGTCATCGATGACATGTTGAAGACTGCGAAGAACATGGCGTAGTTTCTCCGCTCCGGGGAAGTACTGGACGACGTAAGGTACTCTGTTGGTTGTGTCCCATGTTCGCCTTCTGAGGAGGTCTATTTTTAAATAAATCTGTTGGACTATAACCTGGTGTTGTGCGACTTCTCATTTTTGTCCACCCCAGTCCAACGCCGGCATCTCCGCATCATGACCACTATTGACACCGCAAACTGCCGGCTCAAAGTGGAGAGAATCTCCAAGAAGATCGTGCATATTGACACAGACATCAAGTATCTACAGAGATGCAAGAAAGCAGACAAGATTCTGAAAGGACTACAGATCACGAACCCACTCAAGTCGACATACAGCACAGACTACGCTGAGAGACTTTGCCGTCGTACCTCTCGCACACTCCTCAACCATCTCGTACACCAGCTCTACAGCAGACGCCGCAACCTCGAAACCAAGATAGAGTCCATGCTCTCAGACTGTGCTCAGGACACAGCAGACCAGCTACGAGACACCGGCAAACAGACGAGGCAACGGAACTACGCTTCCTACATGCGCATCAAGAACAGGAAGCTTGAGAAACTCGGCATCACCACCAGCTGCAACCAAGCCTCCCCCGGTACCACGGTTGCAACCACAGGGAAGTCCATCGTCAACCTGTCGGACCACACCCTTCAACCAGACGAAATCAAAGTTCTCGCCCTAGGGCTCGAGTTCTGCCCCACCACCAAAATGGACCCCATCGGTCTCGCGGCAGACACAGAGGAATTCATCAGGCGAATGAGGATCGGGAATACTTCCACAAATCCCAAGATGTCAGCAACAAACCCAATGAGACAATCAATGATCCGGAACAGCAGACAGAGGGAACCGCAGTGCAGCAACCGAAGAAGAAAGAGTCAAATTGGACCCCTCCGGAGGGTCGCTGCCCTAAGCTTGACATGTATGCTCAAGCTGTCAGGAAATGCATCAACGCCAGATTCATCAGCCGCACTCACAAGACAGTCCAGAATGTCACCCGAGCACAACGCAACGCCATCCACGCTCTCAAGACCAACCGCAACATCGTCATCAAACCAGCGGACAAAGGAGGAGCCATCGTCATATAGAACAGAATGGACTATTGCAAAGAAGCATACCGACAACTGGACAACCAGGAACACTACAGACAGCTACCCGCAGATCCGACCAAAGAACACACCCGCCAACTCAATAGACTGATCAAGACCTTTGATCCAGACCTTCAAAACATCCTACGCGCTCTCATCCCACGTACTCCCCGCGTAGGAGACTTTTACCGCCTCCCAAAGATACACAAAGCCAACACACCTGGACGTCCTATTGTATCAGGCAACGGAACCCTGTGTGAGAACCTCTCTGGGTACGTCGAGGGCATCCTGAAACCCATCGTACAGGGAACCCCCAGCTTCTGTCGCGACACTACAGACTTCTTGCAGAAACTCAGCACCCATGGACCAGTTGAACCAGGAACACTCCTCGCCACGATGGACGTATCGGCACTCTACACCAATATCCCCCACGATGACGGCATCGCTGCGACAGCCTCAGTACTTAACACCAACAACAGCCAATCTCCAGACGCCATCCTACAACTCATCCGCTTCATCCTTGACCACAATGTCTTCACCTTCGACAACCAGTTCTTTACCCAAACACACGGAACAGCCATGGGGACCAAATTCGTACCCCAATACGCCAACATCTTCGTGCACAAGTTCGAGCAAGACTTCTTCGCTGCACAGGACCTCCAACCAACGCTGTACACCAGATACATCGACGACATCTTCTTCCTTTGGACCCACGGCGAAGGATCACTGAAAGGACTACACGATAACATCAACCGTTTTCATCCCACCATCAAACTCACCATGGACTACTCCTCAGAATCGGTTTCATTCTTGGACACACGAATCTCCATCAAAGACGGATGCCTCAGCACTTCACTCTACCGCAAGCCCACGGACAACCTCACGATGCTCCACTTCTCCAGCTTCCACCCTAACCACGTTAAAGAAGCCATCCCCTATGGACAAGCCCTGCGAATACACAGGATCTGCTCAGACGAGGAGGAACGCGATGGACACCTACGGACACTGAAAGACGCCCTCGTAAGAACGGGATATGACACTCGACTCGTCGATCGACAGTTCCGACGGGCCACAGCGAAAAACCGCATAGACCTCCTCAGAAGGCGAACACGGGACACAACCAACAGAGTACCCTACGTCGTCCAGTACTTCCCCGGAGCGGAGAAACTACGCCATGTTCTTCGCAGCCTTCAACATGTCATCGATGACGACGAACACCTTGCTAAGGCAATCCCCACGCCTCCACTACTCACCTTCAAGCAGCCGCCTAACCTCAAAAGTACCATCGTTCGCAGCAAATTACCCAGCTGTCAGGAGAACAGCGACCACGGCACCACACAACCCTGCCACGGCAACCTCTGCAAGACATGCCAGATCATCAAAACAGATACCGTCATCACACGTGAGGACACTACCCACCAGGTACATGGTACATACTCATGTGACTCGGCCAACGTTGTCTACCTGATACGTTGCAGGAAAGGATGCCCCAGAGCATGGTACATCGGCGAGACCATGCAGACACTGAGACAACGTATGAACGGACACCGCGCAACAATCGCCAGGCAGGATTGTCACCTCCCAGTCGGGGAACACTTCAGTCAAGGACATTCAGCCTCGATATGTGGGTTAGCGTTCTCCAAGGCAGCCTTCGAGACACACGACAACGCAAAATCATCGAGCAGAAACTGATAGCCAAATTCCGCACCCATGAGGACAGCCTCAATAGGGATATCGGGTTCATGTCACGCTACAGAACGTGACTCGACATCGTTGTCTGTCTTTCCAGTTTTAAAAAAAAACACAGAAAAAACAAACACAAAAAAAACCAAAAAAAAAAAAACTGCAGACAGCAGGATTTGACACGTTGGACCACCTGTGACACATCTCATTGTCTTGGCTGTGCTCTTGGTGTGTCTTTGATGTAAGGACACCTTCCCTGAAAGATTGTATCTCTGCAGTTTCTGTGTTTATATACTGTGAAATATTGTAGATTCACTCATTGTAACTTTACCTGAGGAAGGAGCAACAGCTCCGAAAGCTTGTAATTTTAAATAAATCTGTTGGACTATAACCTGGTGTTGTGCGACTTCTCATTTTTGTCCACCCTTTTATCTGGGAGACCACTGACCCCTTGTTCAGCATTCCTTGCTAACAAAAGACATCTCCTTGCTGACAAAGCTTTATCTTGCTAAATGTCATCCATTCCCTGAAGAATTCTGGGAATGAGCAACTTGACCATTTTATTATTATGAGAATGAACCAAATCCTAATACTGCATATATATTTATATAAGAATAAGGTATCTTACAGTTCCCCTCTTTGAGTTGCCCATTATATCGTAGTAATTAATTTAGCAAGTTCTAAGTGATTTGCTTTCTTCTTTACTTTCTGAATTAAGCGTTTAAGTACACATAATTCTTTTACAGCCCAAATTTACAATCACCCGAAAAATTTCTGTCTGGAGGGTAATGCGTACTTGTGGGCCCTCGCAAGCACCAATATCTTATCCTCAATTTAGACATTCTGGTTGGTGTAAGACAAAATCTTAATGACCAAATGGGACGTATGGGCCCCGAGATCGCTGGGGTGGTGGGGGGTAGAGATCGTGGGGTGGTGGGGGGCAGAGATAGCGGGGGGTGGGGGGGACAGAGATAGCGGGGGGTGGGGGGGCAGAGATAGCGGGGGGTGGGGGGGCAGAGATAGCGGGGGGGTGGGGGGGGCAGAGATAGCAGGGGGGTTGGGGGGCAGAGATAGCGGGGGGTGGGGGGGGCAGAGATAGCGGGGGATGGGGGGGCAGAGATAGCGGGGGGTGGGGGGGCAGAGATAGCGGGGGGTGGGGGGGCAGAGATAGCGGGGGGTGGGGGGCAGAGATAGCAGGGGGGTTGGGGGGCAGAGATAGCGGGGGGTGGGGGGGCAGAGATAGCGGGGGGTGGGGGGGCAGAGATAGCAGGGGGGTTGGGGGGCAGAGATAGCGGGGGGTGGGGGGGCAGAGATAGCAGGGGGGTTGGGGGGCAGAGATAGCGGGGGGTGGGGGGGGGCAGAGATAGCGGGGGGTGGGGGGGGCAGAGATAGCGGGGGATGGGGGGGCAGAGATAGCGGGGGGTGGGGGGGGCAGAGATAGCGGGGGGTGGGGGGGCAGAGATAGCGGGGGGTGGGGGGCAGAGATAGCGGGGGGTGGGGGGGCAGAGATAGCGGGGGGTGGGGGGCAGAGATAGCGGGGGGTGGGGGGGCAGAGATAGCGGGGGGTGGGGGCAGAGATAGCGGGGGTGGGGAGCAGAGATAGCGGGGAGTGGGGCAGAGATAGCGGGGGTGGGGGGCAGAGATAGCGGGGGTGGGGGGCAGAGATAGCGGGGAGTGGGGGCAGAGATAGCGGGGGTGGGGGGCAGAGATAGCGGGGGGTGGGGGCAGAGATAGCGGGGGGTCGGGGGGCAGAGATAGCGGGGGGTGGGGGGGCAGAGATAGCGGGGGGTGGGGGGGGCAGAGATAGCGGGGAGTGGGGGCAGAGATAGCGGGGGTGGGGGGCAGAGATAGCGGGGGTGGGGGGGCAGATAGCGGGGGGTGGGGGGGCAGAGATAGCGGGGGGTGGGGGAGGCAGAGATCGCGGGGGGGCAGAGATCGCGGGGGGTGGGGGGCAGAGATAGCGGGGGGTGGGGGGCAGAGATTGCGGGGGGTGTGGGGCAGAGATAGCGGGGGCTGGGGGGCAGAGATAGCGGGGGGCAGAGATGGGGGGGTGGGGGGGCAGAGATCGTGGGGGGTGGGGGGGCAGAGATAGCGGGGGGTGGGGGGCAGAGATAGCGGGGGGTGGGGGGCAGAGATTGCGGGGGGTGTGGGGCAGAGATAGCGGGGGCTGGGGGGCAGAGATAGCGGGGGGCAGAGATGGGGGGGTGGGGGGGCAGAGATCGTGGGGGGTGGGGGGGCAGAGATAGCGGGGAGTGGGGGGGCAGAGATAGGGGGGTGGGGGGGCAGAGATCGCGGGGGTTGGGGGGGCAGAGATAGCGGGGGGGCAGAGATCGCAGGGGGTGGGGGGCAGAGATAGCGGGGGCTGGGGGGCAGAGATAGCGGGGGGTGGGGGGCAGAGATAGCGGGGGGCAGAGATAGCGGGGGGTGGGGGGGCAGAGATCGCGGGGGGGCAGAGATCGCAGGGGGTGGGGGGTCAGAGATCGCGGGGGGTGGGGGGTCAGAGATAGCGGGGGGGTGGGGGGCAGAGATAGTGGGGGGCAGAGATAGCGGGGGGTGGGGGCAGAGATAGCGGGGGGCAGAGATAGCGGGGGGTGGGGGGGCAGCGATAGCGGGGGGTGGGGGGCAGAGATAGCGGGGGGCAGAGATCGCGGGGGGTGGGGGGGCAGCGATCACTAAAAGTACACAAGTCACTAAAAGTAGTGACACAGGTTAATAAGGCTATGAAAATGCAAACAAAGCACTGGAGTTAATTTCTAGAGGGATAGAACTGAAAAGCAGAGACGTTGTGTTAAACTTGTTTCAAACCTTGGTTAGACCACACTTGGAATATTGTGAACAGTTCTGGTCTCCATATTATAAAAAGGATATAGAGGCATTGGAGAAGATGCAGAGAAGATTTACTAGAATGATACCAGAACGGAGAGATTATACCTATTGGGAAAGAGAAGACTGAGGGGTGACCTGATAGAGATCTTTAAAATTATGAAAGGGTTTGATTGGGTAGACCAGAACTAAGAGTCATAAATATAAGACAGTCACTAATAAACCCAATAGGGAATTCAGGAGAAACTTCTTTACCCAGAGAGTGGTGAGAATGTGGAACTCGCTACCATAAGGAGTAGTTAAGGTGTATAGCATAGGTGCATTTAAGGGGAAGCTATATAAGTACAAGAGGGAGAAAGGAATAGAAGGATATGTTGATGCGGTTAGATAACGAAGGGTGGGAGGAGGCTTGTATGCAACATAAACACCGGCATGGACCTGTTGGGCCGAATGGCCTGTTTCTGTACTGTAAATACTTTGTAATACTTTGTAATAGTATGAGGGATAATAGGAGGAGTCGACAATCCAAATCGTTGACCGACTAAGAGCCACAGTCTACCCTCGAGCACATGGTACCTCCAAGACCACCTCCAGAGGCGGCCCTTGTTCTTTACCCAAAGCCCTTTGGGACAGCTGTGGGCTCTCTCAAGAGCACCTTAACTGATGGTGTAAAGACCTTGGACTCCCATCTCCATGAGTTGATTCTTAGGGGATTCTCCATGCTAGATGCAGGAAGGATGTTCCCGATGGTGGGGGAGTCCAGAACCAGGGGTCACAGTCTAAGGATAAGGGGTAAGCCATTTAGGACTGAGATGAGGAGGAATTTCTTCACCCAGAGAGTAGTGAACCTGTGGAATTCTCTACCACAGAAGGCAGTTGAGGCCAATTCATTTAAATATATTCAAGAAGGAGATAGATATATTTCTTAAGGCTAAAGGGATCAAGGGATATGGGGAGAAAGCAGGGACAGGGTACTGAATTTGGATGATCAGCCATGATCTCATTAAATGGCGGAGCAGGCTCGAGGGGCCGAATGGCCTACTCCTGCTCCTATCTTCTATGCTTCTATGCTGGGGATTGTCTGGAATAACCCTTAATGCAGCGATTCCATCACCTCATAACAGCTCTGTGGTTTTACCCCAACTAAATGGCCAAACGTGCTGAGCGAGTGCCCAGAAGCAGAGGCATGGCAGGAGGAGGCAGAGGTGAGGGATGTGTCTCTCATTCATCTGTGCCACCCAGCCACCACACTCAAAGGACTCAGGCTAAGCTGGAAGACGAGCAGGCCCAGGTAGCCAATACAGCAGCACAAGTGGCACCTGCCGTTACAAGGACTTCCTGTAACCTTGCTGAAGAAGCTAAAGAGCTTCCTCCACCAGGAACCCCTTGGCGACATCCAGCAGTCCGTCACCTCACGTTCTTCTCCCGCTAGAGTAACTCGAAAACTATAAAGAGGTAGAACACACTCAGTATCCAATATCATCAAGGGGAAGCAAAAGATTAATGAGACCAAAGCATCTAAGAAACACAGGACACCAGCAGCACAATAAAGTGAGATTGATGCAAGGGACAAAAGCAAAATACTGTGGATGCTGGAAATCTGAAATAAAAACAGAAAATGCTGGAAATACTCAGCAGGTCAGGCAGCATCTGTGGAGAAAGAAACAGAGTTAATGTTTCAGGTCATGACCTTTCGTCAGAACTGGAAAAAGTTAGAGATGTAACAGATTTTAAACAAGTGCAGAGGCAGGGAAAAGGGTAGAGGGGAGGAAAGAACAAAAGGGAAGGTCTGTGATAGGGCGGAAGGCAGGAGAGATTAAATGACAAAAGGTATGGCTGTACAAAGCAAAAGGAGATGGTACTGGGACAAGTAAAGAAACAAAAGATGAGTCTAGAGGAGGTGTAAATGGGAATATCAGAATCATCATCAGCTGCCATCTGAAAAAATAGGGGCAGAGGTTATGGTCTGAAATTGTTGAACTCGATGTTGAGTCCAGAAGGCTGTAAAGTACCTAATCGAAAGATGAGGTGCTCTTCCTGAGCTTACGTTGAGCTTCGTTGGAACAGTGGAGGAGGCCGTAGACCGAGAGGTCAGAATGGGAGTGGAGCGGAGAATTAAAGTGACAGGCGACCGGAAGCTCGGGGTCACGTTTACGGACTGAATGGAGGTGTTCCGCAAAGCGGTCACCCAATCTGCATTTAGTCTCCCAAATGTAGAGGAGACCGCATCGCGAGCAGCGAATACAGTATACTAAATTGAAAGAAGTACAAGTAAATCGCTGTTTCCCCTGGAATGAGTGTTTGGGGCCCTGGACAGTGGGAAGGGATGAGGTAAAAGGGCAGGTGTTGCATCTCCTGTTGGGGTCAGGAAACTGAAAACTGTTAAACTGGCGGAAGGCATTGGAAGAGTCACGGATATAGGTGGGAAGAGACTGGACAAGGGGAGAAAAAAGAGTTGTGATAGGAAGAAGTCAGTTCCGTGGGGCAAGAACAGGCTGAAACGATGGGTCTACCAGGGCAGTCCTGTTTGTGGATCTTGGGAAGGAGGTAGAAGTGGGCTGTGCGGGGTTGGGGAACTATGAGGTTGGCGGCCGTGGAGGGAAGATCTCCAGAGGAGATGAGGTTAGTGACAGTTTTCGAAATGATGGCTTGATGTTCGGTAGTGGGGTCATGGTCCAGGGTGAGGTAGGAGGAGGTGTCAGAGAGTTGGCGTTCAGCTACCGCTAGGTAGAGGTCAGTTCGCCAAACAACAACAGCGCCACCATTGTCAGCAGGTTTAATGACAATGTTGGGGTTGGATCTGAGAGAACGGAGTGCTGTAAGTTCAGAGGGAGGTAGGTTGGAGTGAGGGAGGGGAACAGAGAAATTGAGACGGCCGATGTCACGCCGGCAGTTCGCAATAAAATTATCTAGAGAGGCTAAGACGCCAGAGGGAGGGGTCCAGGTAGAACCAGAATTCTGAAAGCGGGAGGAAGGGCCAGCTGTGCGGGGGGGAAGACTCCTGGCCAAAGAAGTGGGCACGGAGACAAAGACAACGGAAAAAAAGTTCAATGTTGTGCCAAGCTCGAAATTCACTGAGGTGGGGGCGTAAGGGGATGAAGCTCAGGCCTTTGCTGAGGACTGATCGTTCGGGGTCAGAGAGGGGAAGGTTAGCGGGGATAGTGGAAACACGGCATGGGGTGAGATTGGAGAAGGGATGGGGTCAGAGGAAAGCGAAGGGGAAGAAAGTGCACGGGATATTGCTGTTTGTGATTTCCTAGAAGGACACTGTCCTTTATGCTGGTGTATACACCTGGCTGTGCAGTGATAGTGGCTGAGGGATGGTGTAGTCCTTAGATTGGGTAAGTATACCAGGTCAAAGGAAACCCATTTTCAAGAATGTTAATGCAAGCGGGCAGAGACCTGTTGGATAAGTCCTATACGCACTAAATAGATCTGTACAACTACAGACAGTAATATGTTTAATAGTTCACATTGGGCCTGAATTTGTGATCGGAGGGTTCCCGTGGGTGGATTTCTCCGATCATCACATTTTCTACACATTTACCTGGTGATCCGGGAGATACGGAGGCTCGCGATCCTGGGCCTCTCCTGGTAGAAATGCGGAGAGGCCCACGTATCCCAGGGGGGCGCACGTGGTTCGCCAGCACCCCTAGGCTCACGTGGACCAGCCCAACCAATGAAAGAAGGGAATCCCCATTCATACTTTTGACAGTTCAGTACATACTTAAAAAATACACGAACACATGAAATAATCTTTTTTAAATTACATATATAAAATTAATTAAAATGGCATTTCATTAAATATTTTAAACAAAAATTTAATTTTTTGGAGAAAAAAAAGTATATGTTTTAACGGGGCTAAAAATAAACTTACCTTATCGGACAGGGTTTTTAGTGCATAAATGGAGACTATAACTGTATTAATGTATACATTTTATTTTTTATTTTTTAAAACACTGATGCTGGTGAAAGCAGGCCTTACGCTTGCTTATACCAGACGTAGGAATTCCACGGGCATTCAGCGGGCGGAAGTTGGGCAAATGGCGCAACTCTCCGCTCGCAGAGGCCCGTCTCCCGGGGATACGGAGGATCTGTCATCTTGACAGATCGCAAGTGCCAGGTTTTAGCGCATGCGCTTCCCAAGAACGGTGCAAGTGGATTCCTGGGCCAGCATCACAATCAGATCATAAGCTGGCGACTCTGTCCGAGCATGCCTGACTGAACAAACCACCACGTACACACATGGGGGCCAATGGGCACGAGGTAAGGATGTTTCTGGGGCGGGTCCTTTACCCAGCACACTTGGATGTATTTTGTGGCCTCTTGGGGCAGGCAGTCACCCAAGATGCTCCCCTGGTGGTGTGGGAGCACGCTCATCAAATTTAAAATAGGTGACCCCCCACCCCCCCGCCCCCCCACCCCCTCCGGCTCTGCAAGCTTTGGCAGGGCCAGTACCAGAGTCATAGGTGGGCACACCCTGGTCCCATGGTATTTTGTTATACTGTAGGCCCATTTCTGACCACTTTAACTCCTGTTTTTAAAAGCAACATAAATCAAAGTAATGTGACATTATTAAATCAAAATGATCATTCCAATGCCACCTGGTAGATGCGGAGAACTGAACACAGATTAATGTATTCTGTTCAAATCCCAGCTTGGAAGGGAATGAAACCAGCAGGGTCAGGGTTCATTCATGCTCTCTTTCCCTTTGCAGCTCACTTAGGCTCAGCCTTTGCTTCAATGATCCGACTAAGATTGGAAATTTACCACATGAGAAATCATCTCCTGGCCTGGAATTCGAGCATCAGATCGCACAAATTCATGCTTTCTTTCAGTTTTTACTTTTTCTTTCACTTTTCTTTGACTCCCTTCAGATTCTCTCAATAGATTTCTGTTGTTGCTGTGCCAGTTAAGTCCTGCAGGTGATCCTAGAACCCTCTGTATTGTACCATATTTTCAAATACAGTGGGCTGGATCCAACCATGATGTGTACAATGGTGTCTCACTAAAGGATGCTTCATTCCTAGGGACTGTACTTTGAGGAAGAGTTGTAATTACATTAGCACAGTGTTGTCCAACTAGCCACTAGCCAGATGCGGCTAATTGCATTTTAATTAGTAAATAAAAAATGAATAATAGACATTGTCGTTGGGCCTGTGATCACAATACTCATTCACACGGTGTAACCACGTGAAATGTAACCATTTATGTGTTTGTTGGTAAAATAGTGAGATGATAGCGTGTGCGAGTGTTTTTTGATTGTGTTTGCTTTACTTCCTCATCCTTCTTGAACTGTCTGCAACCTTTGACACGATTGACCATACCATACCATCCTCCTCGAATGCCTCTCCTCCATTGTCCGGTTGGGTGGGACTGCACGCGCCTGGTTCCATTCTTATCTATCCAGTCGTAGCCAGAAGCAATGGCTTCTCTTCCCGCTCCCACACCGGTACCTCTGGAGTCCCCCAAGGATCTATCCTTGACCCCCTCCTATTTCTCATCTACATCCTCCAATTAAATATTGGGAATATCAAAGCTATTGTCTTCAGTCCCCGCCACAAACTCTGTTTCCTAGTCATTGGCTCCATCCCTCTCCCTGCCTACTGTCTGAGGCTGAACCAGACCGTTCACAACCACCGCATCCTATTTGACCCTGAGCAGAGCTTCAAACACCAAATCCTCTCTATCAAGACCACCTACTTCCACCTCTGTAATATCGCCCGTCTCTGCCCCTGCCTCAGCCCATCTGTGCTGAAACTCTCAGCCATGCCTTTTTTACCGCTAGACTATTCCAACGCTCTCCTGGCCGGCCTCTCACCCTGCACCCTCCATAAACCTCAGCTCATCAAAAACTCTGCTGCCCCGTATCCTAACTCGCACCAAGTCCCGTTCACCCATCACCCTTGTGCTCGCTGACCTACATTAGCTCCTGGTCCGGCTATATCTTAATTTTAAAATTCTCATCCTTGTTTTCAAAGCCCTCCATGGCCTCGCCCTCCCTATCTCTGTAACCACCTCCAGCCCTACAAGCCTCGGAGATATCTGCGCTCCTCTAATTCTGGAGTCTTGAGCATCCCCAATTTTAATTGTTCCACCATTGGCGGCCGTGCCTTCAGCTGTCGAGGCCCTAAGCTCTGGAATGCTATCCCTAAACTTCTCCACCTCTCTATTTCTCTCTCCTCCATTAAGTCGTTCCTTAAAATGTACCTCTTTGACCAGGTTGTCCTAATATCTCCTTATGTGGCTCGGTGTCAAATTCTGTTTGATAACGCTCCTGTGAAGTGCCTTGGGATGTGTTACTACGTTAAGACGCTATGTAATTGCAAGTTGTTGTTGTTGCTGTTGGTTACTGCTTATTGGTTACCTGCTAAAATGGTGTGTAACACGGATGAAAACAACGGACTTCAGCACCATGGAAACACCGGCAACATTGTGTGGAGAGGGGAGTTGCCATCATGGTCAGCTCAACCAATCGGAATAACCGCTGCAAGCTAACGGAAGCCCAACCAATAACCAGCAACTCCAACAGGGCTCATCATGGCAATGGGCAACCAGTATAGAACCACGTTCTGAATGGACAGAGGGGGCCGGTCTGGATGGAGAGCGGGTGCGGGTCTGGAGGGAGATCATCGACGGGTCTGCATGGAGAGCGGGGGCAGGTCTGGATGGAGTGCAGGGGCAGGATGGAAAGTGGGGGGAGGGGGGGGGCGGGTCTAGATGGAGAACAGAGTCTGGAGGGAGAGCAGGGTCGGGATGGAGAGCGGGGTCTGGATGGAGAGCGGGGTCTAGATGGAGAGCGGGGTCTGGATGGAGAGCAGGGTCTGGATGGAGAGCAGGGTCTGGATGGAGAGCAGGGTCTGGATGGAGAGCAGGGTCTGGATGGAGAGCAGGGTCTGGAGTGAGAGCAGGGTCTGGATGGAGAGCGGGGTCTAGATGGAGAGCAGGGTCTGGATGGAGAGCGGGGTCTAGATGGAGAGCAGGGTCTGGATGGAGAGCGGGGTCTGGATGGGGAACTGGGTCTAGATGGAGAGCGGGGTCTGGAGGGAGAGCGGGGTCTGGATGGAGGGCAGAATCTGGATGGAGAGCGGGGTCTGGATGGAGGGCAGAATCTGGATGGAGAGCAGGGTCTGGATGGAGAGCAGGGTCTGGATGGAGAGCAGGGTCTGGATGGAGAGCAGGGTCTGGATGGAGAGCAGGGTCTGGATGGAGAGCAGGGTCTGGATGGAGAGCAGGGTCTGGATGGAGAGCAGGGTCTGGATGGAGAGCAGGGTCTGGATGGAGAGCGGGGTCTGGAGGGAGAGCGGGGTCTGGATGGAGAGCGCGGTCTGGAGGGAGAGCAGGGTCTGGCTGGAGAGCGGGGTCTGGATGGAGAGCGGGGTCTGGATGGAGAGCGGGGTCTGGATGGAGAGCGGGGTCTGGATGGAGAGCAGGGTCTGGAGGGAGAGCAGGGTATGGATGGAGAGCGGGGTCTGGATGGAGAGCGGGGTCTGGATGGAGAGCGGGGTCTGGATGGAGAGCGGGGTCTGGATGGAGAGCAGGGTCTGGATGGAGAGCAGGGTCTGGATGGAGAGCGGGGTCTGGATGGAGAGCGGGGTCTGGAGGGAGAGCGGGGTCTGGAGGGAGAGCAGGGTCTGGAGGGAGAGCAGGGTCTGGAGGGAGAGCGGGGTCTGGAGGGAGAGCGGGGTCTGGAGGGAGAGCAGGGTCTGGAGGGAGAGCAGGGTCTGGAGGGAGAGCGGGGTCTGGAGGGAGAGCGGGGTCTGGATGGAGAGCAGGGTCTGGATGGAGAGCGGGGTCTGGATGGAGAGCGGGGTCTGGAGGGAGAGCGGGGTCTGGAGGGAGAGCAGGGTCTGGAGGGAGAGCGGGGTCTGGAGGGAGAGCGGGGTCTGGAGGGAGAGCAGGGTCTGGAGGGAGAGCAGGGTCTGGAGGGAGAGCAGGGTCTGGAGGGAGAGCAGGGCCGTTTCTCATGAGTCTCATTGTGCGATTTAACATTTTCAACAATCTCTCTGATGAAGCCATAGTCCCGCTCGCAACTGCTGGACAAAAACCGAGAAGCTGCGCTAAGGTGTTTGGTGTTTGATGAATTCATCGCAGAATTCCAAAGTTTGGTGAAACAGAAAGACTGCAAAGTTTAGCACTAAATAGTGGCAGACGTTTGTTAAGTAATTATACACGTGTGAAGTACATCTACCTGTATTGTGTACAAGGCGTTTTCTACTAAAATCAGTGCATGTGGTTAAAACCGTTTGACCATAGCCTCACCTGTGGTGAGTCAGCAATTCCTGGTGAACAACACTGGCACGATAAACACACAAGTTCAGAGCACTGGGAATCAAGTCTGCTGGTGAGTAGTGGTGTTGAAAGGGGAGATAGGTCCAGCGCATAGATGCATGGCAAATGCAGTACAATTTGGATAAATGCGAGGTTATCCACTTTGGTGGCAAAAACAGGAAGGCAGATTATTATCTGAACGTCAATAGATTGGGAGAAGGGGAAGTGCAACAAGACCTGGGTGTCCTTGTGCACCAGTCGCTGAAGGTAAGCATGCAGGTGCAGCAGGCGGTTAAGAAGGGAAATGGTATGTTGGCCTTCGTAGCGAGAGGATTCGAGTACAGGAGCAAGGATGTCTTGCTGCAGTTGTACAGAGCCTTGGTGAGACCACACCTTGAGTATTGTGTGCAGTTTTGGTCGCCTTATCTGAGGAAGGATGTTCTTGCCATGGAGGGAGTGCAGCAAAGATTCACCAGACTGATACCTGGGATGGCAGGAATGACGTATGAGGAGAGATTGGGTCGATTGGGCTTATAGTCGCTGGAGTTTAGAAGAATGAGAGGGGATCTCATTGAAACTTATAAAATTCTAACAGGACTAGACAGACTAGATACAGGAAGGATGTTCCCGATGGCAGGGGAGTCCAGAACCAGGGGTCACAGTCTAAGGATAAGGGGTAAGCCATTTAGGACTGAGATGAGGAGGAATTTCTTCACCCAAAGAGTGGTGAACCTGTGGAATTCTCTACCACAGAAGGTAGTTGAGGCCAACTCATTAAATATATTCAAGAAGGAGTTAGATATATTTCTTAAGGCTAAGGGGATCAAGGGATATGGGGGAAAGCAGGGACAGGGTACTGAATTTGGATGGTCAGCCATGATCTCATTAAATGGCGGAGCAGGCTCGAGGGGCTGAATGGCCTACTTCTGCTCCTATCTTCTATGTTTCTATGATCAGCTGTTGGTACAGTGATGAGGTCTCAGTGGGCACAGATACTAACAAAAGATAAGTTTAGAAAAAGGAGACAAGTTTGTTCTCGCTCGCAGAACCTTCAGAGTGTGGCGATGATTATTGGAACCATATTACCTACATATTTATCCAAAGAATGTACCAGTGGATTTTAAGGCAGAAGAGAGTGCTCAGTGCATAACATTCTGCTCACAGTGGGGGTCATTTTGACTTTGGGAGATAGTGTAAGATGGGTGCTATCGGATCAGCCGCCCGTTCGACAGCTCTCCTGATCTTTTCCAGTGAAGTCAATCCAATATCGTCCGGTTTACACTATCACCCAAAAGTCTAAAGTACTCCCAATGACTTCCGATTTGCTTTGGTTGAGACTGGTGCAGTCGGAGAGACTTGTAACAATGTATCACTTTCATGAGCAGCCTTGGAGGCTTCATTCAACATTGAGTGGCAGTTTTTGATCTGAAGTTAATACGTGTGTGAAGTGAGTAAATGGAATTTGATGCTTGTCATACTTCTGGCAAACATTGCATATATTTTTGAAGCAAAAACTGAAAATGTCCGAAATACTCTGTGAGGGTCTATAGGTGAAAAATGAATTCACTCGAGTCTGTCTCAAAGCAGAAGATCACAGTTTATTTAACAGAGTGCTCTGGGAGAAGAACCATAGACCCCGCGGTCTAGTGATCAACTTCTCGTCGTTACAGTTGAATCGAAACTTCTTTTATACATTATAGGGTCAGGTACGCAATTCATTACATACAAATGTCTTCACCCAATCACATTCCCCCAGCAACAAGTACCTAATTATAATCTGCACATTAAGCTATACTTTTACTTCCCTACCGAAACTATAAACATTGGGCCTCGCACGTACGCATGTTGACCACAGACATTACTCATCGCACTGTGTCAGCAAAACCATTCTGTATTTACGAATTTACCTTAACTTTCACATTGCTGCTTTAACTTACATTCTTTGGAGTAGAAATTAGGTCGCGCCCCATTTGGGGCGCAAATATCGTCCGGACGCAAATATTAGCGCCTGGCGCTAATTATCGGCACTGACAGGAAACTTCACGTTTACCGCCCCGGGAGGTGAGTGGAGCGCTAAAGCAGGCGCTGCACACCTCTCTTAAGGCGCAATGGCCGAGCAGTGAGGCGCTAACTCGGAGCGCTGGCGAAGCTCATGTAATGTCAGTCAGCAATGGAACACACACACAATGGCACGGGCCAGTTCTTAAAGGGGATGGTTAATCTTGCTTTCCATCCACATCCTGTTCATTGCTGCCTTGAATCTCGGCCTGGAGAGACTTGCACATCAAATGTGCTGGAAAGAACAATGGAGAGTACCAGGCAAAGAGCTCAGAGTGCAGCTCCCACAGTCTCTGCTAAATCGATACAAGGAATGGCAAATCAAAATGAACCTGCAAAGTGCTGCTCAGTACCCAAAACTCCTTCACACAACGTTGAATCTCTCCAGAAGTCTCTCCCTCTCTCTCTCAGAATGCGTAGTTCAAAAATGCCACCAACAATAAAAGACAGGAAGAGGCCCCCTTTAAATAGCGCCCCCCCCAGCCCCACAGCGATTGATAGCGTTCCAGTCTTCTGGTCGTTGGATGCGCCAGGCGGTAAGGCAGGGGGCGCCACTCAATTTCCGCTCCAGGGCGCCACAAGGGCGTTGCACCATGGAATGACGTCACAATCTGCGCGCGCAGGTGGTCGCAGCGGTAAGTTTTAGCGCCGCCGCACAATCTCAAGTTAAGTTCTCGAGCGGCGCAAACATCGCTGCGCCCGGGCGTTAGCGGCTTTGCGCCCCATTAGCGCCCTCTTAAGGCGCTAACGGGAGGCGCAACCAAGTGAATTTTTACCCCTTTAACTTTTACATTGTTGCTTTAAGCCCTATAATTTTTACCCTAACAGGGTCAGTTAGTGTGTGTGGAGAGAACAGATCCGTCAATGTTTCAGGTGTAACTCTTCATCAGAACTGAAAAGATTAACAGACCAAAGGGGTGGGGAACGAACAGAAACGATCACACACACAAGAGGATATGTCCTGTATTGTGCTTAAAAGAAAAACAGGAGATGAGTAAATGGCTGAAGTGATATCAGCATGAGACAACAGGAAAACTCATCTTGTCTTTCTTAGTCACTGTGCAAACCTCTGGCATCACTAACTTCAAGACCTTAATTTTAGCTTCCATTTTCTTTAAGGCAGTGGATGCTGGCCATGTAGGCTGGCTGTGAGGCGGGTTGGTGCTTGGGGTGGGCACCCTCTGTTGGAACATTGGCCGGAATTTTCTTTACCTGGGTGGGTTGGGTGCGAGCAGTCAGCATGGCGGGTCGGGACCCCGTTCCTCATTTCATGCCGCTCCTCAGAACGACTTTTCCTTAATGAGGCCTAGAAAGGAAGGCCTACACATTACCCGGCCCTATTAAATGGTGCGGGTTTGATGACGTCATCAATGACTCATTTCCAGCTGGGATATTTAAAGGAGCCATGGCCACATTGCATTTAACGGTTCATTTAGGAGTGTGCAGGCACTATGGGCGCAAAATTCGGCTGCTTTGCGCCTGCCATTAGCGCCTCCATGGGGCGCTAACGGGCCGCAAATGGGTTTTCGCCCAGGCACAGCGATATTAGCGCCCCGTGCTAAATTGGGCCAGGTTTTTGCGGAGGCGCTAAGAGTTAGCGCCCCACTCCTGTAGGTACCACTCGGCCGCGCACGACGTTGTTGACATGATCGTCGTGCGCAGCGCCCCGCTAGTGCCCTGGATGCAAAATTCGGCCGCGTCCCCTCACTTACCGCCTGGCACTAACAACGACAGCATCAGCTGTCGAGTTGCAGTCGGGAGTCGGCTTCGTGCGCGCTATTTCAAGGCGCCATCTTGGGAAAACTTTTTTGTTGGCCATAACTCTGCTCAGACATTGTCAGACAAGCTGCTGAACATCTCCAATTTCACATCGCTGAATCAAGTAGCCCTCTCCCTCTCCCTTGCAGCAGCCATGGCACAAAGCAGCCCGCTTGATTGGCACCCCATCCACCACCTTAAACATTCACTCCCTCCACCACCAGCATACCGTGGCTGCAGTGTGTACCATCTACAAGATGCACTGCAGCAACTCGCCAAGGCTTCTTCAAACCCACGACCTCTTCCACCTAGAAGGACAAGGACAGCAGGCGCATGGGAACACCACCCCCTCCAAGTCACACACCATCCTGACTTGGAAGTATATCGCCGTTCCTTCATCGTCGCTGGGTCAAAATCCTGGAACTCCCTCCCTAACAGCATTGTGGGAGCACCTTCACCACAAAGACTGCAGCGGTTCAAGAAGGCGGCTCACCACCACCTTCTCGAGGGCAATTAGGGATGGGCAATAAATGCTGGCCTTGCCAGCGACGCCCACATCCCATAAAAAATGAATTTTAAAAAAAAGGTCAACAGCAGGGATGTGGTGAGGAGGACCTGGGTGCGGTGCCGGAAACATTTCAATGATCTTATTAGATCAGGAAAGGTGAGTACAAAGTCACACTCAACTTCATCCTGCTGTGCCTCTCATCACATCCCCATCACTCTGCCTTCCCACACCTAATCCTGCACATCCTTAGTCACACCAACATACCTTGCACGTCCACCCATCCCTCTCTCTCTATCTACCTATATTATTACATCACCATCTGAATAACCACCCCTCACACTCACCCTCATCCTAATGCAATCACACCAACTAACAACACACAAGGAGGCCATTTGGCATTGGCACGACACTCCCTCGTAGTCACCCTCTAAAGATGTTACCCATCCATTCCTTACACTCATTCCATGACTCTCACTTAAACTTCTCTTCTTTCCCTCCTTGCAGGAGAAGAGAGCCCACAATAAGAGGGAGAGGGAGGAGGAGAGAACCAGAGGTGGCCTTCCATCATTGGTCACGTTAACTCCAGCAGAGGAGGTCGCCCTGCACGTCTCAGGAGTTGCAGAGCAGCTGGAGGTGGGAGACAGAGAGCAACCTAGTGACAGAATTACATCTCATTCATGGCATATGGGGACTGATGTCAGCAGCCAGTGAATGTTCATCATGTGCATAATGGTATCGTTACCCAGTCTTGATGTGACATTTCTAAATCATCTCTACCCTCCCACAGGTCCATCAAGAGCCCCCTCCCCTCACCCCCGCACTGTCCAGGAGGAAGAGGAAGCCGACTCCTCAGAGGAGCCTCCAGCCTCTGAAGGTGCAGCATCACCAGACATACATGCACCCAGCACCAGCGCAGAAGCACACACCTCGGTGCGTCCTACGCGAGATTGAGTAGTGTTGTCTCTTGGTGTGTTACAAGTCAAAAGTGAGCAAGAGCAGATGGTGGAGACAGGGACAGCAGTGGTGACTCCTCGCTGGAGGGCGCAGGACGCTCCCAGGTCTGCTCAGCTGCATGCAGACGCTGAGCCTCGGGGGCCATCCAGAAAGAGGGAGATCCTGGAGGTGCAGGAAGCTCTGACAAGTTTTTCGATCGCGATGTCTGCAAATGTGTAGAGAATGGAGTAGTACATCTCCAACATGAGCACCACCATGTCACAGGTGATGGCGACTGTAGGCTCTTCCATGGAAAGGATGGCCACCTGCATGGAGCAGCTAATGCGCCACTCACAGAAGCACATGGTATCTATGGAGAATCGATGGCAGAGGCTCATAGAACTCCTCTCTAGGAGGGATGTCAACGTAGACTTGGGTCCTCATGGCCCCACTGCTGTTCAGGAAGGTGCTCTCCAGCTCCTTGCTTCCAGGGAAGTGCGGGTGGCCATGAAAGGGATGATGGAAGTGGGGGCTCCTCTCAAAGCACTCACACTTCTTCCCCATTGCCTCCCTCTCAATCAGAGCCCCAGATGCCTCCTGGGATCGCAATGGCCGAGTCTGCCCCTGCACAGTCGCAGGAGGAGCAGACATTGACGGGGCCATCAGAGACTTCAAGACCCAGAGGACGTCCGCCAAAAGCAGTCGCAGCAGAGAAGTGAGCAGGCTGCCTCTACCTCTGCTGAAGCCACAGGGGTAGCACCTCGTAGAAGCACGCGTAAGAGAAAGATGACTCACAAGTAGATGCACAAGGGTAAGCACATGGGTGTTTAAATAAATGTTTCTGTTAAGGTTCCTTACTCTTATGTCACATATAAAACTATTGATTTTCACCAATTTATTGTGGCCAATGTGTGACTGCAGGGCTGGTGCAGGATGGAAGGGCTCACGTTCTTGGACCATTGGAGTGAGTTCTGGAACAAGGGAAAGCTGATCTAAAGGGACGGCCTTCACCGGAACTGGAATGGCCCCAATGTCCTTGCGGAGAGGGTAAATTGAGCAGTGGGGAGGATTTAAACTAAAGGGAAAGGAAAGGGGAAAGTCTAAGTTTGAACCTTGAGAGAGTAGGATTAATAAATCTGTTGGTATAGAAGCAGAAGGCTTATATGAGATAAATAGTAAGAAAATATTATCAGAGGAGAAAGGGCTATGAGACAGTGAGAGATACAAACTGTTGGAGGGGCAAGCGATATCAAAAAAAATTAAAAAGATAGAGAATTTAGGCGCAAAATTCGGATCCGTAACACCCTTAGAATTCCAAAATGGTGTCCGCGGCGCACTTGCACACTTGTAGGGCGAATCGCATCAGACGCCATATTGGCAAGGACGTTACAGTGTGCGCAGTGAACACCCGCCGGAAGTATGCAGAGCAGGCAGATTATGACGTCAGTCAGCGTGAAACACTGATTTGACATCAGCGCTGCCACTTTGGAGCTCAACGCTCCAGCTAATGTCCTCTCTTAACCTCGCACAGCAGAACACACGTTCAACAGCAGGAAGGACCCCCCACTAGCACTATTTAAAGGGATTATCAACTACTTACAGGTGAGTTGCTGATTGATTTCTTCTGGTTGTTGGAACGCTTCGACAAGTGTTTGGTGCTTTCTATAGTTGTTTAAAGTTGCCAAAGTCTACAGGAAGTGGTGTGGCAGGTGCTGAAGGAATTTTGCCTGACTTCAAGGCTTCTGCACAAACCACTTGCTGCCAGACATGGCTGCAATGCTCCATCTCACCCTCAGTAAGCTCCCTGCTGGAGTGGAGCTAATCTAAAGAACAAACGGGAAACTGTTCAACCTCCGTCGCCTCCAGTCCAGATCCAAGGTCATCCCAACCTCTGTCATCGAATTACAGTATGCAGACGACACTTGCGTCTGCGCACACTCTGAGGTTGAACTCCAAACCATCATCAACACCTTCAGCGAAGCGTACGAGAGCATGAGCCTTACACTAAATATCCGTAAGACAAAGGTCCTCTACCAACCTGCCTCCGCCACATAGTACTGCTCCCCGATTATCAAAATCCAGGACGAGGCCTTGGACAACGTGGACCACTTTCCATATCTCGGGAGCCTACTGTCAACAAGGGCAGACGTCGATGACGAAGTCCAACACTGCCTTCAGAGTGCCAGTGCAGCCTTCGGTCGCCTGAGGAAGAGAGTGTTTGAAGACCAGGACCTCAAACCCAGCACCAAGCTCATGGTCTATAGAGCAGTAATGATACCCACCCGCCTGTATGCTTCAGAGACATGGACCATGTACAGCAGGCACCTCAAAGCACTGGAGAGGTACCACCAACGCTGCCTTTGCAAGATCCTGCAAATCCATTGGCAGGATAGGCGCACCAACGTCAGTGTTCTCGCTCAGGCCAACATCCCCAAGCATCGAAGCTTTGACCACGCTCGATCAGCTCCAATGGACAGGCCACATCGTCCGCATGCCCGATACGAGACTCCCAAAACAAGTGCTCTACTCGGAGTTCCAACACGGCAAGAGAGCCCCAGGTGGGCAGAGGAAACGCTTCAAGGACACCCTCAAAGCCTCCTTGAAAAAGTGCAACATCCCCACCGACACCTGGGAATCCCTGGCCCAAGACCGCACAAAGTGGAGGAGAAGCATCCGGGAAGGCGCCGAACACCTCGAGTCTCTTCGCCGGGAGCAAGCGGAAGCCAAGCGCAAACAACGGAAGGAGCGCACGTCAATCCAAGCACCCCACCCACCTTCCCCTTCAACCACCGTCTGCTCCACCTGTGACAGAGACTGTAGGTCCCGCATTGGACTCATCAGTCACCTGAGAACTCATTTTTAGTGTGGAAGCAAGTCATCCTCGGTTCCAAGGGACTGCCTAAGAAGAGAAGAGAAGGAATTCCCCTTGAAATACAGCATGACTTTGAGAATGAACAGAGGCCACGCAGAGCAGGACAAGCTTCTGGAAGAGGGAGGAGGAGGAGAGGGAGAAGGGCTCTCAGTAGGAGGCCTATTCAAAGAGAGCTGACTACATTTCATTCTCTCTTGCCAGAGAGCAGCAGGTGGGGCGAGAACGCGACATAGGATTATGTAAAATACACAGCACAGAAACAGGCCATTCGGCCCAACCAGTCCAGACCGGCATTTATGCTCCACTTGAGCCTCCTCCAGTCTTTCCTCGTCTAAATCTATCAGCATAACCCTTGATTCCCTTCTCCCTCATATGCTTATCTAGCCTCCCCTTAAATGCATCTATACTATTCACCTCAACCACTCCCTGTGGTAGCAAGTTCCACATTCTCATCACTCTGGATAAGGAAGTTTCTTCTGAATTCCCTATTTGATTTCTTGGTCATCTTATATTGATGGCCTCTAGTTTTGCTCTTCCCCACAAGTGAAACATTCTCTCTGTATCCACTCTGTCAAAACCTTTCATAATTTTAAAGACCTCTATTAGGTCACCCCTCAGCCTTCTCTTTTCAAGAGAAAAGAGACCCAGCCTGTTCATCCTTTCCTGATAGGTATAACCTCGCTACTCCGCTAGGATTGCAGGCTTCCCATGGTGCAGGGTGCCATTGACTGCACGCACATCGCTTTGCAGGCGCTGCATGTCAACTCTGCATGTATCGGAACCAAAAGGGATTCCACTCCCTCAACATCCAGCTGGTGTGTGGCCACAGGCAGCGAATCATGCAGGTCAATGCCTGGTATCCTGGCAGTACTCATGATGCCTTCATTCTGCGGCAGTCCGCTGTGCCATCTGCATTTGAGCCACCACGACAAACCAAAGGTTGGCTACTGGGTGAGAAGGGATATCCGCTGACGACATGGCTGATGACTCCGGTGTGTAACCCACGCACACGTACACAGCATGCATACAATGAAAACCATGCTGCCACACGAAATGTGATTGAGCAAACCATTGGCGTGCTGAAGCTTGGAGGAGCCCTGCAGTAGTCGGCAGAGCGGGTGTCAAGATTCATGGTGGTCTGCTGCATGCTGCACAACCTCACCATCATGAGGGCACAGCCTTTGCCACCAGCTATAGGGCGAGCAGCTGAGCAGGAGGAGGAGGAAGAAGAGGAGGAGGAAGAGGGAGAGGAAGGGAGGAGGCAACCTAGACAGCCTTCTCTGGCCGGGTTGTCCATGAAGAACTGATCCGAGTGTGATACTGGTAACCGCAACCCCAATTCCCCATTCACCAACAGTCCCACACCTTCCCTTCCCTCTGTCACTGACCATCACAGCGCCTGCTTGGCCACAATGCAAAAATAAAAGCCTCCACAAAATAAACATTACAAACCAAATTTATGAATCAAACCATGCCATATTGCTTACAAACGTAAACTAATCACGCTTGTGCATTCCCTTAGCGCCTGTCTTCCGTGTGCTTTTGCCTGTCCTAGTGCTCCTATGAAGTGCTATCCCTGTGGCTGCAGCATGGCTGGTGGAAGGCTGCTGACTTTCAGTGGGGGAGACTGCAGATGGCCTTTCAGGACGACCTCAAGCAGCTCTGGGTCTCGAAGGCCCGGCTTCGGACTGCACCATCTCAGCACGAGCAGCAGCAGTCTGGGCTGGCTGGCTGACAGGCAGCAGCAAGGGCAGTGGCAGAGTGGCAGTGGTGGGAGGACGAATGCTGTCATTCTGAGAGAGGACAACAGGTTCACGCTCCACGGAGCCACTGCCACTCCCCCGGGGCGGCGTCTCAGCAATCCTAGTAATCTGCTGGAGGACAGATTGCTGGCCTGCTGTGACACCCTGCAAGACCCTTTCAACACGGGTAACTACAGCCACCATGACAGCAGTCTGAGCTTCCACTGCAGCACTCAGACATTGGGTGGCTTCTGCTTGTGCTGCAATGGAAGCTGAGACATCGGCCATCAGACGCTGCATCATGGTCGGGTCCACAAGTGCGCTAATGGAGTTGGCCACCCCTTCCATGCTGGAAAGGATGGGCTCCAAGTTCTGCGCAAAGCCCTGTGCCAAGTAGGTGCCGGACTCCTCCATGGTCCTTGACATTGCACGCAAGCTTTCTGGTAGGCCGTCCAATGCACCAAGCATTTCGGTGTGTACACCCCTCAGCCTTCTTCTGTAGCCTGGCCCATTGAAGTCCTCATTTGAGTCCTCTGCAAAAGAACTTGTGTGCAAGCTCGCCCTCCGGTGAGCTGGCACCTGCGCTATCCTTTCCCCCTGCCCTGGCTGCAGGCTACTCATGCCCGATGTCTCACCACATGCAGATCCCACGTCCAAGCTATCCTCTAAGATATACAGTGTCAGTATCTGAGCTGGTGGCTGCGAGTGTTAAATCGAGTGACGGTGTGTCTTCATCATCACCATCTTGTTGCTCTTCCACCACTGCCTGGCCAGGTTGCAGTTCTTGGGTCTCTGAAAGGAGAAAGGCACAAGGGTAAGGTTGTGGTGAGGGGTGGGGGTGGAAACAAGAGGTGCGTGCTTACACCATCTGCAGCTTGTAAATCAGAAGAGATTGTGGGATGAGGGGGACGTGGGAAGTAAGGAGGATTAGTATTAGGATAGCGTCACCTTCTATGGTTTCAGCCCCGCTGCTTGCCACAGCCTCAGCAATGGCCGTTCCAATAATGACCAGCACTGTCTCCTCAATGGGGGTTAGGACATACATGTGCGCCTGTTTCCTGCCGATTAGCTCTTGCTGCCTTCGGTTGTGTACAACCTTGTCCTGCAAGAGAGTGAGGTGTGCCAGTGAGTATAAGAACATAAGAAATAAGAGCAGGAGTCGGCCATACGGCCCCTCAAGCCTGCTCCGCCATTCAATAAGATTGTGGCTGATCATCGATCTCAACTCCACTTTCCCGCCCGATCTCCATATCCCTTGATTCCCCTAGAGTCCAAAAATCTATCTATCTCAGCCTTGAATATACTCAAAGACTCAGCATTCACAGCCCTCTGGGGCAGAGAATTCCAAAGATTCACAACCCTCTGAGTGAAGAAATTCCTCCTCATCTCAGTCTTAAATGGCCTACCTATTATCCTGAGACTATGCCCCCTAGTTCTAGACACTCCAGCCAGGGGAAACAACCTCTCAGCATCTACCCTGTCAATCCCCTTTCAGAATCTTATATGTTTCAATGAGATCACCTCTCATTCTTCTAAACTCCAGCGAGTATAGGCCCATTATACACAATCTCTCATCATAGGACAGCCCTCTCAACCCAGGAATCAATCTAGTGAATCTTCGTTGCACCGCCTCCAAGGCAAGTATATCCTTCCTTAGATAAAGAGACCAAAACTGTGCACAGTACTCCAGGTGTGGTCTCACCAAGGCCCTGTACAATTATAGCAAGACATCCTTACTCTTATACTCCAACCCCCTGGCAATAAAGGCCAACATGCCATTTGCCTTCCTTATTGCTTGCTGTACCTGCATGCTAGCTTTCTGTGTTTCTTGCACAAGGACACCCAAATCTCTCTGAACACCAACATTTGAAAGTTTCTCACCATTTAAAAAATATTCTGATTTTCTATTCTTCCTACCAAAGGGAATAACCTCACATTTCCCTACATTATACTCCATCTGCCACCTTACTGCCCACTCATTTCGTCTATCTGTATCCCTTTGCAGACTCTTTGTGTTCTCCTCACAGCTTACTTTCCCACCTAGCTTTATATCATCAGCAAACTTGGATACATTACACTCGGTCCCTTCATCTAGGTCATTAATATAGATTGTAAATAGCTGAGGCCCCAACACTGATCTTTGCGGCACCCCACTAGTTACAGCCTGCCAACCTGAAAAAGATCCATTTATCCCTACTCTCTGTTTTCTGTCCGTTAACCAATCCTCTATCCATGCTACTATATTACCCCCAACCCCATGAGCCCTAATCTTGTGTAATAACCTTTTATGTGGCACCTTATCGAATGCCTTTTGGAAATCCAAATAGATTACATCCACTGGTTCCCCTTTATCTACCCTGCTCGTTACATCCTCAAAAAACTCTAATAAATTTGTCAAACACGATTTCCCTTTCATAAAATCATGTTGACTCTGCCTAATCATGTTATGATTTTCTAAGTGCCCTGATACCACGTCCTTAACAATGGATTCCAGCATTTTCCCGACGACTGGTGTCAGGCTAACTGGCCTGTAGTTCCCTGTTTTTTCTCTCCCTCCTTTCTTGAATAGCTGTGTTACATTTGCGACCCTCCAATCCGCTGGGACCTCTCCAGAATCTAGGGAATTTTGTAAGATCAAAACCAATGCATCCACTATCTCTTCAGCCATCTCTTTTAGAACCCTAGGATGTAGGCCGTCAGGTCCAGGGGATTTGTCGGCTTATAGTCCCATTAGTTTCTCTAGTACTTTTTCTCTACTTATATTAATTACGTTATGTTCTTCACCCTCATTCGATTTGGTTCCCCACCATTTTTGGTATGCTTTTTGTGTCTTCTACTGTGAAGACAGATACAAAATATTTGTTTAATGTTTCTGCCATTTCCTTATTCCCCATAATAATTTCTCCTGTCTCAAGCCTCTAAGGGACCAACATTTACTTTTGCTCTTTTTCTTTTTACATACTTGTAGAAGCTCTTACAATCTGCTTTTATATTTCTTGCTAGTTTTCTCTCATATTCTATTTTTTCCCTTTTTATCAATTTTTTGGTCAACCTTTGCTGGTTTCTGAAACTCTCCCAATCCTCAGGCTTACTACTATTCTTTGCAACATTATAAGCTTCTTCTTTCAATCTAATGCTATCCTTAACTTCTTTACTTAGCCACAGTTGGATCACTTTTCCCGTGGAGTTTTTGTTTCTCAATGGAATGTATTTTTGTTGAGAATTATGAAATATTTCTTTAAATGCTAGTATGGTGCTATCTATTTGGGGATGTGGCTGTCATGGTTGAATAGCTGGCATTGTGTGCAAGGTGTGAGATGTGGGTATGAGGCTTGCAGCCTTTGTAAGTTTGCGAGGCTGAGATGAAGCTATGAATCTGAGGTATGAGTCGTGACAGATCGAGGTTGTTGGTAGGTGAGTGATGGGGGTGTGGTGCATTGAGCAGTGTGTGAGGCAAATGGTGCAGTTGGTGGAATATGGCATTTGAAGATGCATTCACTCACCTTTGAGAGTTTATTGAACTTCTTGCAGCACTGCATCTAGGTCCTCAGGGCTTGACTCCTGGCATTAACTGTCATGGCTTTCTGCTCCCACTGCCTTCTGAACATGTGTCTGGAGGGCCTCCTGGTCCCCTGTGGATACAGCACATCTCTCCTCCTCTCCACCTCCTCCACCAAGGCCACCAGTGCAGCGTCAGAAAACCTTGGGGCCCACTTTCTCCCATGTTGTGCCATTCTTGAGTGTTTCCCAGGTCAGATTCAGTTGTAGAATGAGTTCGAGAATCTGCTCCAGCCACAATGCACCTCCCCTTAAAGAGGTGCAGGTTAGCTTTAAGCAGGGCAGTCTCACCATTTTGGGCCCCCTGCAGCTGCGTGCAACTAATCAACAATGTGGTTAGCGCTGGCTGCACGATGCAATCATGGAAATGAGCAGGCAGCACGATGTTGGCGTGCTGCCTGCATTACATTGAACGGGTGCCGGATAATCGCGCATTGCAATCCCCACACCCATTTCCGGGAGTTATCGAATTTAGCCCCCGAGGGGTTAATGTTCTAAAAAATTGGAGGCAGGATTGAGAAGTATGTGATTACACAAAGTACTTAAAGCAAAATTGCTGAGTTAGCTGCATTGGAACTATGGAAGGATATGATACAGTAGCTATAATGGAAAAGTGGCTTAAATTGGGACAAAACTAGGAACTTAATGCTCCTAGTTATAATATTTTCAGGAGAATTTTCAATGCCCGATAATACTAAGGGCATTAAAACAATAGCCTTGAGCCACTGTGACTATTTCCACTGGAACTGAGAAGGCTAAGAGAAGATATAGTAGAGGCTTTTAAAATGATGAAGGACTTTGATCGATTGAATCGGTAAAGACTATTTCCTCTGGCTGGGGAGTCAGTGATAAGAGGGCATGAATTCAAAATTGACACTAATGCTTGAGGGGAGAAGTGAGGAGAAATTTCTTTACATGGAGAGTTGGAGCATGGGATGCTTTGCCAGAGGGAGTGGTTGAAGCAGAGACCGTTGCATCTCTTAAGGGAAAATTGAATTAAATATTTGAAGCAGAGAAAGATGCATGTCTATGGGCAGAGAGCAGGACAGTGGGATTAGATTTGGATCACTCTCGAAAACAAACGCCACAGACACAATGGATGGAATATTCTCAATGCTCGGACCTGAGCCATTCAATACCTTTCCACTTTTTCTCCCCCTTTTTCTTTTCTCTCTATCCCTCCCTGACCGCACTCTCCTGTCACCATGCCTCCTTTCATCTCTCCTCTCTCGGATACTCTGCTCTCCCAAATCCCTAACCCAATCCTTCAATACTCTTCGACCTTCCTACTCTCCTGCCGCCGTCCCAGGCTTGACTCCCTCTTAGATAAGCCCACAGCTTCCCTCTGTGCCTCTCTCGGCATCCTACGAAGGGCCCATTGAGGCACTCGTCACTGCCGCCCCAACTGTCCCATCCTACTCTCTCACCGACCTTCCCACCCAGCGCGCCCACTGAGGGCTAATCTTGCCAATCTCCTCCCCATCCAACTCATCCCCCCCAGCGCTGACCCTGTGGATGCTGGCAGTGGGGCAGCCATCACCGACCCTCTCCGCATCTCCCTCCAGAATGTCCGTTCACTTGCGAACAAGGCCCTTGCCATCCATGAGCTTATCGTGGATGACTGCATCGACATCATGGCCCTGACAGAAATTTGGTTGAGGGGTGATGACACCTTACCCTTAAATGAAGCCTTCCCGTCTGGCTATATCTTCCACCACTTGCCCCACTCAGACCGCCATGGTGGTGGTGTGGCTCCCATCACCAAATCACACCTTGGTCTGTCCCCCTACTCCTTCGGCACTTTCTCCTCCTTTGAGCATCTCACCATATTCCTCCCCTCTGACCTCTCATTTAAAATTCTCGTTCTCTACCGCCCACCCAAGTACCATAAAAATGTTATTACTAAGATATCTTCACTGCTTTCCTCCCTCAGCCTCTGCACCGAACGACTTATCATCCTCAATGATTTCAACCTCCATCTCAATTCATCATGCTCTCTCTCCTCTGAGTTCACTAGCCTCCTATCCTCCCCTAATCTCTCCCTCCATGTAAACTCCCCAACCCATATTCATGGCCAACCCCTCGACCTTGCCATCTCTCGTGGCCTTGCTACTCCCATCGTGTCAATCGCAGATAAGGCCATCTCTGACCATTTCCTCGTATCGCTCTCCACCCACATCCCCCTTCCACTCCGCCCCCCCCCCCCCCCCACTTCCTTCTGTGTCCGCCCCTGGAAAAAACTCTCTCCCAACTCTCTTACAACTGCACTTATGAAATCCCAACCGTCCAGCCTTCAGGATTAGATTCACTACATTTCTGCAGCTACCGATCTGCTCAACCACACCCTCACCAACACCTTTGATGCCCTAGTCCCTATTAAAACAATTACTCTCTCTCACCCTGGCCGCTCCCCCTGGTACGGCCCCTCATCTTCGCTCCCTTAAGTCCAAGGGACGCAGACTTGAACGGATATGGTGGACAACTGGTTTAGCCATTCACCGCCAGATCTGGCTGGACCACATAAAGCATTATCGGGTCCTGCTCTCGTCTGCCAAAATTGCTCACTATTCCAGAATCATTCTGGAATGCAAAGATAGACCCCGGCTTCTATTCTCCACTGCTAACCGTCTTCTTAAACCCCTCTCCCCTGTCTCCTCCACCCTCACCTCTGACAAAAAGTGTGAGGAGCTCATGGGCTTCTTTGACTCGAAGATTGAGACCATCCGTTCAGTTGCCTCTACCACTTCCCTTCTTTCCCCCAGCCCACCGGGCCAAACTTCCTCTAAGGTTCCCCCCTGCCCTAGCCCTGAACTCACATCTTTCTCCAGTTTTCTCCGATCTCTCCTCCTGACCTATTTGCGCTCATCTTGTCCATGAGACCCACTTCCTGCTCCCTCAACCCTATTCCCACTAAACTGCTGACTACCCAACTGACTTTTCTGGCTCCCATGTTAGCTGACATTGTTAATGGTTCTCTCTCCTCAGGTATTATCTCCCTCTCCCTCAAATTTGCTGTCATCACCCCTCTCAAAAAACCAACCCTTGACCCCTCCGTCCTTGCAAACTACTGCCCCATCTCCAACCTCCCTTTCCTCTCCAAAGTCCTTGAACATGTTGTCGCCTCCCAAATTTGTGCACATCTTTCCCACAATTCCATGTTTGAATCCCTCCAATCAGGTTTCCGCCCTTGCCACAGTACCGAAATGGCTCTTATCAAAGTCACAAATGACATCCTCCTTCTTGACTTGTCTGCAGCCTTTGACACGGTTGACCACTCCATCCTTCTCCCAACGCCT
Organism: Squalus acanthias; assembly: GCA_030390025.1. Lineage (NCBI taxonomy): Eukaryota > Metazoa > Chordata > Chondrichthyes > Squaliformes > Squalidae > Squalus > Squalus acanthias. The sequence continues at coordinate 78,301,166 of CM059434.1, read as the reverse complement.
CTCCACCGTCGTCCAGCTGGGTGGGACTGCACTTGCCTGGTTCCATTCTTATCTATCTAATCGTAGCCAGAGAATCACCTGCAACAGGCTTCTCTTCCCACTCCCGCATTGTCAGACCGCTTGTCCAGCATCCAGTTCTGGATGAGCAGAAATTTTGTCCAATTAATTATTGGGAAGACCTAAGCCATTGTTTTCGGTCCCCGCCACAAACTCCGTTCCCTAGCCACTGACTCCATCCCTCTCGCTAACATCTGTCTGAGGCTGAACCACACTGTTCGCAACCTTGGTGTCATATTTGACCCTGAAATGAGCTACCGACCACATATCTGCAGCATAACAAAGACCACCTACTTCCACCTCCGCAACATCGCCCGTCTCCACCCATGCCTCAGCTCATCCGCTGCTGAAACCCTCATCCATGCCATTGTTACCTCTAGACTTGACTATTCCAACGCACTCCTGGCTGGCCTCCCACATTCTACCCTACATAAACTTGAGGTCATCCAAAACTCAGCTGCCCGTGTTCTAACTTGCACCAAGTCCCGTTCACCCATCACCCCTGTGCTCGCTGACCTACATTGGCTCCCGGTTAAGCAACACCTCAATTTCAAAATTCTCATCCTTGTTTTCAAATCCCACCATGGCCTCGCCCCTCCCTATCTCTGTAATCTCCTCCAGCCCCACAAACCCCCGAGATATCTGCGCTCCTGTAATTCTGCCCTCTTGAGCATCCCTGATTATAATCGCTCACCCATTGGTGGCCGTGCCTTCTGTTGCCTAGGCCCTAAGCTCTGGAATTCCCTGCCTAAACCTCTCCGCCTCGCTACCTCTCTTTCCTCCTTTAAGACGCTCCTTAAAACCTATCTCTTTGACCAAGCTTTTGGTCACCTGCCCTAATTTCTCCTTATGTGGCTCGGTGTCAAATTTTTTGTCTTATAATATTCCTGTGCAACGCCTTGGGACGTTTTACTATGGTAAAGGCGCTATATAAATACAAGTTGTTGTTGTTAACCTCTATGGTTCTGTAAAGGTTTTTTTTATTAAATGTCACATGTCCAGAACAGTATTTTCTCTTTAAGATACTTCTCCTAATGGAAGTTCCCTTTAACTGAACAATGTTAATAAGTTAAATGAATTTAATGGAATAACAGTAGAAATTCATTGGCTGCAGTGCAAACACTTCTCAGTGGCTCCAAACCATGCCCTTCCAAAAAATCCATTTTTTGGCTGTTAGCCAGTTGATTTAATGTCTAAATGTCAGCTTGGCTCATTTGCCTCTGGGTCACAGGTTGTGGGTTTGAGCCCTACACCTGCGCATAATCTAGATTGACACTCCAGAATAGTTTCAGATAAGATGTTAAGGATCCTTCTGCCAGTTCCTGTGGATGTGAAAGATCCCTGGCACTCTCTGAAGGAGAGCAGAGGGTCATCCATGTATCTGGCTGATATTCAACAAACAAGCTGTTTTATGTAACTACAGATAATGAGAGTCCAGGCATCAGCGGTATAATGCAGGCATTTTAATTAGTAGAAGCAATCAACTGATATAATCATTTGATTCTGATACAGAGCAAATACTGCTCACGACTTATTTGGAAGAATTAAACCTACAGTTTTACATAGTGCAAAAAGTAAACTGAATGGGACAGGCTGGAAATTTAGAAAACAAATTGTGAAATATTATTCAACAACTTAAAAACTACAAACTGTGCTTTAAAACAGTACCAACCTACTGGAAGTGATGAAATATTGATTGTATTATATCTATCAAATGAATAGTGTGTCTGAGTTAGCTTGTGGAAGAAATGTCCAGGTACATATTATGAGTAAATGTGAAAGGAAGATCAAAACAAAATATTTTAAAGACATTGTTATCAGATGCAAGTTCCAAATTGTGTGAATGAAGTAAAGATAGAGTAATTCAATCTGATTCCAAGAAAGAAATCAGCCACTTGAAGAGACTCCCCTGCTTTAACACATATCCAATCGCAGGATTAAATATTTTTTCCAGCTGTTCTAGGGTCTCGAAGGAAACTTCAAAGGGGATCTATTGAGAAAGTAAATGAATTTAATACAATATATGAAGTAGCCTATGTTAAAGCTTTTATACAGTATTTGTTATAAAAAGGATATGAGAAAGAAGCAAAAGGCATTTGTTTGTAATCTTTGTGGCGATTCTCCAGCAAGAGATTGATGGAACCCCTGAGGGAATGGCACAAAAGCCTAAAAGCAGCCATTTATGTCACTTTTCCGGGGATTCTGCTGAAGTTATGGCTGGAAATCGGGAGAATCCCGTGTAAATACGGGGCTATTTAGTCCAATAAGGCCATGTATAATCAGTTCCATCTTGGACATTATCCCAACTTATTTACTTTCCTGAGGAAATGTTCTGCAATTTCTCCCTAACTCCTAAATATAAATCAAACATTAACTCCAGGATTCGTGTCTAAATTATAATCTGCATTATAAATACTTGCTTTCTTTGGCATGAAATGTCCAGTTCCAGCCACGGAGAACCATCATGTTTCGTACGCCATTCAATCCACTCTACCAGTACTTGTTCGTATAAATCGCAATCAGTTCTCGAACCAGATACACCTCCAGCTCATTTTAAAGATACAGTATTAAGTTTTTTAGCTGCAACTCTATCCTACATATCTACTCCTCTTTAGGGAAAACAGATCTTGCTTGAGACATGCTAATTTTATCCTCATTTTCTCTACTTCTGCACTACAGCTCCCAAGTATCCCAAGTAGTATAAAATATCAATGACTTCACCACAAATGAGCTGGAAGTGCTAGACAGGCTAAATGGGCTAAACAAATAAATCTCCAAGGATAGATGGTAATTATCCCAGACTGATGAGAGAGACTAGGGAAAAAATTTGTGAAACACTGGTAATCATTATGAGGGAGGTACTGGACACTGAGGAGGTACAAGTAGTTTGGAAACAGGCTACTGTGGTGCCCGTATTCAAAAAAGATGGCAAGACAGACACAGCCAACTACAGACCCATTAATCTTCCATTCCACATAAAATAATGGAATTGATTATCAAGAGTAATCTTGAGGTTCATCTGTACAATGATAATCAAATAACCAGAAGTCAGCATGAATTCCAAAGGGGAAGATCCTGCCTGACCAACCTTCTTGACTTCTTTGAGGAAGTGACAACAAGTGGACTGTGTTAAGCTCTATGGTATGGTGTATCTTGACTTCCAAAAGACGTTTGGTCAAGTTTTACTTGAAAGATTGTTAATTAAACTCAAAGCTCTGGGGATTCAGGGTAAAACCTGGGAACTGATAAGGAACTAGCTGAAAGGTAGAACAAATGAGTACTCATTGGAGGAGTTATGTCAAGAGTGGTGGGAAGTACTGAGTGGAGTGACTCGGGGCTCAGTGCTGGGACCACTGCTGTTTCAAATTTACATGGATTACGTGGATTCAGGAACTCAATGCAAAGTGGTCAAAATGCAGATTATACCAAACTAGGAGGGGCAGTGGAATTGGAATTGGAATTGCAAGAGGCAGATGAGAAATTACAGAATGAGTTGTACAAGGTATGCATTTGGGCAAAACAATGTCAGATGTAATTTAATGCAGATAAGTGTTTTTTTATTGCTGGTAAGGTCGGCATTTATTGCTCATACCTAGTTGCCCTGAGGCAGTGTTGAGCCTTATTCTTGGACTGCTGCAGTTGTGTGGTAAAGGTGCTGTTATGTATCGAGTTGTTATTCTATGTAGTGGTCTGATACAACTGTGTGGCTTGCTAGGTCACTTTAGAGAGCCGTTAAGGGTCAACCACTTTGGTGTGGGACTGGAGTCAGACCAGGTAAGGACAGCAGATTTCCTTCCCTAAAGGGCATTAGTGAACCAGTTAGGTTATTATGACAATCCAACAGCTTCATTGTCACTTATACTGAAGCCAGCTATTTATTTCCAGATTTATTAAACTGAATTTGAGTTGTCAAACTGCCATGAAGGGATTTGAACTCATGTTCTTTGGATTATTAGTCTAGTAATATAACCACTACACTACTGTGCTACACATAAGAAGGAAAAATAGATGACATACATACTCCAGGAATGGTGTTGAATTAGCTGAGGATGAAACTGAAAGAGACTGAGGAGTCTCAGTAGACTCGCCACTAAACATGCCCATCAAAGCCAACAGGATGTTGAACTACATAACCAAGACAGTAGAATATAATTCAGAAGGCGCAGTGAGAAACTGTACAGTGCTCTGGTCAGACTGCACCTTGAATACTGCATCCTGTTCTGGTTGCCATGAAACAAGAGAGATATTCAAGAGCTGGAGACAGTACAGAAAAGAGCCATGAGTCTGATCCCCAGTGTCGGGGGTCGAAGTTATGGGGAAAGACTGGAAAGGAGGAGTCTGAGAGGTGATCTTATAGAAAGATACAAGATAGTTAACTGTATCGAAGAAGGTAACCTGGAATATTACTTTAAATTAAACTGTGGGAGTAGAATTAAGGGACTCGGGCTCAAACAAGAGAAAGGTAATTTTACGACTGATATCAGGAAATTCTTCTTCACACAAAGTATAATCACCCCTGTGCTCACTGACCTACAATGGCTCCTGGTTAAGCAATGCCTCAATTTTAAAATTCTCATCCTAGTTTTCAAATCCCTCCATGGCCTCGACCCTCCCTATCTCTGTAACCTCCTCCAGCCCTACAACCCTCCGAGATCTCTGCAGTCCTCCAATTCCGCCCTCATGTGCATCCCCGATTTTAATCGCTCCACCATTGGCGGCCGTGCCTTTAGCTGCCTAGGGCCTAAGCTCTGGAATTCCCTCCCGAAACCTCTTCGCCTCTCTACCTCTCTCTCCTCCTTTAAGACGCTCCTTAAAACCTACATCTTTGACCAATCTGTCCTAATATCTCCTTATGTGGCTTGGTGTCAAATTTTGTTTGGTGCTCCTGTGAAGTGGCTTGGGACGTTTTACTAACGTTAAAGGTACTATATAAATGTAAGTTGTTGTTGTTGAATTTATCCTGTTTATTCACATACTACATGTAAAATAAACCCACTCCTTGTGCCGCTGATCAATCCACCTTCTGGAAGATAGGCACTTGAGGCTATATATGAGATTACCGTATTCAATACAGACAACACACAAAATCGCGTCTGGGTAACGCTATCATATGACTAGATATTGGACAGTAAAGGTGAACTCCAGATTTTAGGTGATACAGGGCCTGCTTAGGAGACGAACTGTCTATTCCGAACCAGACAGAATATCTAGCACAGGCCCAAAATTTGTAACACTCATCCAACATCTGAGCACACAAACCTGCTGAATGGGTCACTGGATAGTGAAGGGGAGTGGGAACCCTGGGTGATTTTTCCCTCCCTAAGCCTGAGGCTAACTCTAAAATCATCGAAAGTTACAGCACGGAAGGAGGCCATTTCGGCCCATTGTGTCCGCGCCGGCCAACAAAGAGCTATCCAGCCTAATCCCGCTTCCCAGCTCTTAGTCCGTAGCCCTGCAGGTTAGAGCATCCCAAGTGCACATCCAAGTACTTTTTAAATGTGGTTAGGGTTCCTGCCTCTACCATCCTTTCAGGCAGTGAGTTCCAGATCCCCACAACCCTCTGGGTGAAGAAATTTCCCCTCAAATCCCCTCTAAACCTTCCACCATTTACTTTAAATCTGTGCCCCCTGGTTTTTGACCTCGCTGCTAAGGGAAATAGGTCCTTTCCCACCACCGAGGTTAGGCTGACTGGCCTGTAATTACTCGGTCTATCCTTTTCTCCCTTTTTAAACAAGGGTACCACATTAGCAGTCCTCCGGCACCACACCTGAAGCCAGAGAGGATTGAAAAATGATGGTCAGCGCCTCTGCTATTTCCTCTTTTGCTTCGCTTAACAGCCTGGGATACATTTCATCTGGGCCTGGAAATGTATCCACTTTTAAAGCTGCTAAACCCCTTAATACTTCCTCTCTCACTATGTTTATTCCATCTAATATTTCACACTCCTCCCCCCTGATAGCAATGTCTGCTTCACTCCCTCTCCTTTGTGAAAACAGACGCAAAGTATTCATTAAGAACCCTACCGACGTCTCCCGCCTCCACACACAGATTACCCTCATGATCTCTAATAGGCCCTACCCTTTCTTTAGTTATCCTCTTACTCTTAATATATTTCTAAAACATCTTTGGGTTTTCCTTGATTTTACTTGCCAAGAATTTTTCATGCTCTCTCTTTGCTTTCCTAATATCCTTTTTAATTGCACCCCTGCACTTTCTGTACTCCTCTAAAGATTCTGGAGTATTTAGCCCTCGGTATCTATCATACGCCTCTCTTTTTTTCTTTATCCTACCCTGTAGGCAAAAAAGAAAGGGAGGTGGGGTAGCATTGCTGGTTAAAGAGGGGATTAACACAATTGAAAGGAAGGATATTAGCTCTGATGATGCGGAATCTGTATGGGTAGAACTGAGAAATAACAAGGGGCAGAAAACGTTAGTGGGAGTGGTATATAGACCTCCAAACAGTAATACGGAGGTTGGGATGGCATTAAAAGGGAAATTAGAGAAGCATGCAGTAAGGGCACAGCAGTCATCATGGGTGACTTTAATTTACATATAGATTGGGCTAACCAAATTAGTAAAAATACTGTGGAGGAGGAATTCCTAGAATGTTTACGGGATGGTTTTCTGGAACAATATGTCGAGGAACCAACCAGAGATCAGGCCATCTTACACTGGGTATTATGTAACGAGAAAGGATTAATTAGCAATCTTGTTGTACGAGGCCCCTTGGGTCAGAGTGATCATAATATGATAAAATTCTTCATTAGGATGGAGAGTGAAGTAGTAGAATCAGAGACTAGGGTCCTGAATTTAAATAAAGGAAACTACGATGGTATGAGGCGCAAATTGGGTAGGATTGATTGGGGAATGTCACTCAAGGGTTGACGGTGGATAGGCAATGGCAAACATTCAAAGACTGCATAGATGAACTACAGAATTTGTTCATCCCAGTGTGGCATAAGAATAAAACAAAAAGGGTGACTCAACCGTGGCTAACAAGGGAAATTAGGGATAGCATAAGATCCAAGGAGAGGGCATATAAATTGGCCAGAAAAAGCGGTAACCCTGAGGATTGGGAGCAGTTTAGGATTCAACAAAGGAGGACAAAGGGATTAATTAAGAAGGGGAAAATAGAATATGAAAGTAAGCTTGCAGGGAACATAAAAACTGACTGTAAGAGCTTTTATAGATATGTGAAGAGAAAAAGATTAGTGAAATCAAGTGTAGGTCCCTTGCAGTCAGAAGCGGGGGAAGTTATAATGGGGAACAAAGAAATGGCAGACCAATTAAATGCATATTTTGGTTCTGTCTTCACAAAGGAGGACACAAATAACCTCCCAGAGATGCTGGAGAACATACGGTCTGATGAAAGGGAGGAACTGAAAGAAATCAGTATTTGCAGGGAAATGGTGTTAGGGAAATTGACGGGATTGAAGGCCGATAAATCCCCAGGGCCTGATAATCTACATCCTAGGGTACTTAAGGAAGTGGCCCTAGAAATAGTAGAGGCATGGCTGATCATCTTCCAACATTCGATGGAATCTGGAACTGTACCCATGGATTGGAGGGTAGCTAATGTTACCCCACTATTCAAAAAGGGTGGTAGAGAGAAAGCGGGGAATTACAGACCAGTAAGCCTGACATCAGGTAGTGGGGAAATGCTAGAGTCCATTATAAAGGATGTAATAGCTGAGCACTTGAAAAACAGTGACAGGATCGGACAAAGTCAACATGGATTTACAAAAGGTAAATCGTGCTTGACTAATCTACTGGAATTTTTTGAGGATGTAACTGGGAAAATAGATAAGGGAGAACCAGTAGATGTGGTGTATTTGGACTTTCAAAAGGCTTTCGATAAGGTCCCGCATAAGAGATTAGCGTGTAAAGTTAAGGCACATGGGATTGGGGGCAAGGTATTGACTTGGATAGAGAACTGGTTGACGGACAGAAAGCAGAGAGTAGGAATTAATGGGTCTTTTTCCGAGTGGCAAGCTGTGACTAGCGGGGTACCGCAGGGATCGGTCCTTGGACCCCAGCTATTCACAATATACATTAATGATCTAGATAAGGGAACTAAATGTAATATCTCCAAGTTTGCAGATGACACAAAGCTGGGTGGGAGTGTGTGCTGTGAGGAGGATACCGAGAAACTCCAGGATGATTTGGACAGGTTGGGTGAGTGGGCAGAAGCGTGGCAGATGCAATATAACGTGGATAAATGCGAGGTTATCCACTTTGGTGTCAAAAACAGAAAGGCAGACTATTATCTGAATGGCAATAGATTGGGAGAAGGGGAAGTGCAACGAGACCTGGGTGTCCTTGTGCACCAGTCGCTGAAGGTAAGCATGCAGGTGCAGCAGGCGGTGAAGAAGGCAAATGGTATGTTGGCCTTCATAGCGAAAGGGTTTGAGTATAGGAACAGGGATGTCCTGCTGCAGTTGTACAGGGCCTTGGTGAGACCACACCTTGAGTATTGTGTGCAGTTTTGGTCGCCTTATCTGAGGAAGGATGTTCTTGCCATGGAGGGAGTTCAGCGAAGATTCACAAAGCTGATACCTGGGATGGCAGGAATGACATATGAGGAGAGATTGGGTCGATTGGGCTTATACTTGCTGGAGTATAGAAGAATGAGAGGGGATCTCATCGAAACATATAAAATTCTGACAGGTTGGACAAACTAGATGCAGGAAGAATGTTCCCGATGGTCGGAGAGTCCAGAACCAGGGGTCATAATCTAAGGATAAGGGGTAAGCCATTTCGGACAGAAATGAGGAAGAATTTCTTCACCCAGAGAGTGGTGCACCTGTGGAATTCTCTACCACAGAAGGTAGTTGAGGCCAAGTCATTAAATATATTCAAGAATGAGTTAGATATATTTCTTAAAGCTAAAGGTATCAAGGGATATAGGGAGAAGGCAGGTACAGGGTACTGAGTTTGGATGATCAGCCATGATCTCATTGAATGGCGGAGCAGGCTCGAGGGGCCGAATGGCCTACTCCTGCTCCTATCTTCTATGTTTCTATGTATGTCCCTAGACATCCAGGGGGCTGTAGATTTGTTAGTCCCACCTTTTTTCTTTAAGGGCACATATTTGGTCTGAACCCTCCGGATCTCCTCCTTGAATGCCTCCCACTGCTCTGACACTGATTTATCTTCAAGTAGCTGTTTCCAGTCCACTATGGCTAAATCCCCTCTGAGCTTAGCAAAATTTGCTTTTCCCCAATTTAGAATTTTTATTCCTGGTCCATCCTTGTCCTTTTCCATAACTACCTTAAATCTAACAGAATTATGGTCACTAGCACCAAAATGCTCTAGCAACCCTACTGCCACTCTAGATGAGTTCAGTTAATTCAGCACAACCCGAGGATGGAACCTGGAAGCTTTTTGATCTAATATGGCTCAGCGTCTCATTGGATAAACTCATTGAGCCACCAGGATAGCTACCATCTTGTTTAAAGAAGAAAAACATTGGCATATTTGCCCAAACATCAATATGAATTCCTGAAATAACCATTAGTAAAGAAACAATTAAAAATACGAATGCTCATCGGTGACTGTACCTCTGATTCTAGACTGAAGGTTGATCCTGGAAGCAACAATTCTTTTATTTCTCTGCATAAATTCAGAACCGTGTCCTGTGAAAAGATTCAGAAATTGTTAACTTGTAAAGAATTTTATAGGCCGTCAAGTCACTTCTGATTAATACATCAGTATCTTGTTTTGTTATCAACTGTCAATAATATACTTACTGGGAAAGCGTAGATCTTTATTTTTCTAAACTCACAGGATTGCCTTGCCAACATTGTTGGAGCATGGGTATTGTTTGATTTGCCTTTGGGACTGAGATATGAGGGGGAGGGGGAGGGCCAGCAAGGAATGCAGCAGAAGGCTTCGAGAAGAGGGTGGAGAGGGAAGAGCGGAGGAGGCCTTACACCATTAGGCTTACAGGAACCAGATTTCCTACCTCAGCTTTACAGAGGATCAGTGCATCAGATGGCTTCAGTTCTTCAGGGAGGCAGGGGCTGAGCTCTGCCACCAGCTGAACCAAGAATTACAGCCCATCACCAGGACATCTACAGCACTGCCTGTGGCTGTGAAGGTGACTGTGACCCTGAACCTTTATGCATCGGGCTGCTTCCAACATCCAGCGGGTGACATCAGTAACATCTCTCAGTTTGCTGTGCCCACTGCAATCAAGGAGGTAACAGATGCACTGTTTACTATGCACCAGGAACTGATCACCTTCCCAAAGGAGGCTGCCAAGCAGGAGAATGCTTTGGGGGTTTCAAGAGTTGCTGGATTTGCCCAGGTGTAGGGATAATCATCTGTGCCAACATGGCCTTGCATGCTCCTGTACAAGACTAAGCCCTCTACTACAATAGGAAGGGATTCTTTTCTGTAAACGTGAAACTTGTCTGCGACCATAGGCATCAAATTATGTGGGTCGTGCCTGGTATTCTGGTAGTAGTCATGATGCTTTCATCTTACACCAGTCCCAATAAAAGACTTTCTTTTATAAAGCACCTTTCACGACCACCAGACGTCCCAAAGCGCTTTACAGCCAAATGAAGTACTTTTTGAAGTGCGGTCACTGTTGTAATGTAGGAAACGCAGCAGCCAATTTGCACACAATGTGATAATGACCAAATAGTCTGTTTTAGTGATGTTGATTGAGAGATAAATATTGGCTAGGACACTGGGGATAACTCCCCTGCTCTTCTTCGAAAGAGTGCCATGAGATCTTTTACATCCACCTGAGAGAACATCTCATCCCAAAGACAGCAACTCCGATAGTGCAGCACTCCCTCAGCACTGCACTGGAATGTCAACCTAGATTTTTGTGCTCAAGCATCTGGAGTGGGACTTGAACCCACAACTTTCTGACTCAGAGGTGAGAGGGCTACCCACTGAGCCACGGCTGACACTTGGAAAAAAGGACGTATTGAGGACAGGATCATGACTCCTGTCGGGAACTCGGGCACAGAGGCACAGCGTATATACAATGAGTCAAGCCAGAACCAGGGCTTTCATACATCAGACCATTGGCCTTCTCAAATGACGATTCCGATGCCTCGACAGAGCTGCAGGTGACGTTCAACACAGCTTGGAGCAAGTGTCTAGATCTGTCATTGTATGCCGCCTCACAAAGAGGGCAAGCATTGGAGCTGCAAGAGCAGGAAGAACTTGAGGAACAAGAATAAGGGGATGGGAATGCTGAGATTGCAGGGGAAGAGCAAGGCCCAACAGCGCTGCCAGAACTCTCAGACAGCAACTCATTGATGAGAGATTCTCATGAATGTTCCCTTCCCTCCCCAATGCACCAACAGTCCCTCGATCCACCTAAACCAGTCCTCACAACTGCCATCTGTATGCCGTCATACAGTCCACGTTCATGGGAGTTGGCTTTATATGACTAAGAATATCAAGTTCAACAGCAATCTAAGAAAAAAAATATTTACTATACCAAGGTACTTCATCGCTCTTCAGTTGACAATTGCTCATATTGAGCATAGAGAACTAAAATTCACCATTGTTGAAAACCCTAGTGCCTGTCTTCAGTGCTCATTTATCTATTCTAGTGCTCCTACAATATCCATCCCCAGTGGATACAGTAGGGGAGTTGGAAGGCTGCTGAACTTCCATTGAGGACTCCTGAGATGACCGTGGTGGGTAAGCTCGAGTAGTTCTGGCCGTAGAAGGCCCGGCTGCAGCCTACAATGGCTGGGACAGTCTGGCTCACCTCTCTATCTTGCACCAACAAGGGTACTATTTGAGTGTGTGGCAGGGGTGCAGATGTGCTGACATCCTGAGGGAGGACAGCATCTGCCTCTCCCATGGAGCCAATGCCACTCTCGTGAGGCTGCATCTCAGCACTCCCGCTGCTATGCATGGAGTGATGAGATGCTTCAAAACCCTTATCACTATTCTCCTTCATGCCCTGAAAGCCAGAGATGCTGGAGCCCAGAGCCAAGAAGGCAGCAGCCTCAGCTTCCATCAAAGCTGCCACAAGAAGCTAAAGCATTGCGGGTCCCAATGCAGTGACCACTCGCTCCATGGTTGACTGCATGGTCTGAATGCAGTACGCGAAGACCCCGCACAAGTTGGAGCTGAACACCTCCATGCTCTCTGCCATTGTCAGAAACTTGTTGCCAGGCTGCCCTTGCTTCTGCACACTTGTGCAGACCTCACTACTCTAGCCTCTAAACTACACAGAGTGCCAGTCTCTGAGCTGGTGCTTGCTTGGGTAAGGTTCAGTGATGTTGCATTTCTGGAGCGATGTCCTCCTCTTCCTCCGGTCCTGCTATGCCCTCTGGAGTTTCAGGATCTGAAAGGGACGAGCGGAACAAGGGTTAGCAGTTAGTGGCAAGTGCCATGCAAAGTTTGTGAGGGTGAGATTTCATTGAGAAGGGAAAGAAGGCAAAATGGCTAAAAAAAACCCTGCGGGATATCTCCTCCAGCCTCTCCAGAAGCCACGCTCCTCATGTGCCCCTGCCCACAGTGTCCATAACGATCTCTTGCAGAGGGGACAGGATAAATGCATAGATGCTGGGCCCCCCCAAAGCTGCCTACTCTCTGTTATTGTGTGCCAGCTTCTCCTGAAAGAAAGAAGGGAGTATGTGAGTGTTTTGAGGATGTGCATGTCAGGGTAGAATAGTGTGTGAAAAATGGCACAGGTGGGAGGAGCTGAGAGAAGTCATAGTGAGGAATGCTGCAAGTGCAGTGTATTGCAGTAGCAGCAGAAGGACATGGAGTGAAGCATGCTGCGGTGATTGGAGGAGAGTGTAGGAAGTGTGGGAGGGAAGAGTTGTGAGTGCTGAGGCTACAAGTAATGCAGAGTTAAGCAGAGCCATAAGAGATGTACGTTAGGAGTCTTACCTTAGTAGTCCCTGTCAGGTCATTGAACATTTTTTCTGCATTGCAGCCAGATCCTTGGAGCAATGCTTCTGGCACTGACGTGCTCTGCCACCTCTGCCCACTGTTGTCAGGAAGCTACCTTCTTGCCACTGGGTCGAAACCTCCTCCTGCTGACCTCCTCCCCCAGCACCTCTTAAGCTGCATCTGAGAAGCAGGGGTCCCTTCCAGCATCTTGTCTGCCTGCCATTTTACTGGTGTTCAGAATGAAGCTGATTGCAACCACAGTGCACTTCCCCTTTAAGAAGTGCTGGCTGCCGCTAAATGACATCAGTGACATCCGATTTCCTGCCCCTCCCCTGCGTTAGATGAACAGCCAATGAAGAGCGTAAGTAGTACTGGAAGTTAAAAGTTCCGGCCTGTGGAACTGCTTAGCTGGTGACTCTCAGTTCTATGGTAGGAGAGCGAGGCTTTTGGTAAATACACTGTCATAGAACTTCTAACTCCTCTTTCAGTTATAACAGGAAAGACTGTTCCTCCATTCAGTTGTTAATTAAGGAAGAGATCTCAGCAAATAAAGCACAAATACATTTGGGAATTCCAATGGTTCATAATTTTTATTGACTTTTTCTACTCAAGAAAATTACATTCTATGTGCTGAGAGGGAGAATTTCCACAGGGGTTCTCCTGCTTGTCCGCCATAACTTTGGTAGATCCGTGGATCCACAAACCGTGGATAAACGGCAAAAACACCATTTATGCCATTTTTCTGGGCTTTCTGTGGCTCCTTTGCCAAGGTTACAGCGGATGAATGGGAGAACCCTCATGGAAATTCACCCCCTAAGTGTCACATTGGCCAGTCTAACGCCATTCTTCAAATTGCAACATAGGTTCAATATAGTTGTAAATCTTTTACACTATTTGAGTAAAATTACTGGATGGTGGATCCAGTTGACATTAGTCATGCTGAAAATTTCAATCCATTATATAGTTTCATCAAGTTGCATTCTAAGTAACATTTGGACCAGACTTTGCTGTGGGCTAGCAGATTAAGTGAGATTGAAATCATCACATTTTAAATATTTCTCAGTTATGTGTCAATTAATATGATATATCTATCACTAATATTGACGAATTCTGTCAAGGCTAAGTTTAAGTATCTGGGCTTCAGCACAGGAAAATGCTCCCCCCCAAACCCAGAAAAATCCCCACACCACTCGCTTATACAAGAAACAGGTGACAAGTGTCCAAAAAACTCCAGAAAAACACCTTTGTCATCTGTCAAAATAACTCCAGGAATGTGAAAAAGGTGCCCAAAAATAACAGATAAGGCTAAAATGAACTCTTAAATATTCTTAGTATGAGCAGCTGAGAATGCATTGGTCTAGAAATTGGATAATGCCCGAAAATGGGCCTTCGTGCTGCCTGCTAATTTAAATGACTGCAGTGTGCAGCCCAGTATTAAACGCACTGTTGAATGGCTGCACATCTCAGCAAGGAGCCCAAGTTCATGCGAGGCTAGCACCAATTAAAGCTAGCCTGCACTTCTTAAAGCCATCATGCACCATTTAAAGGGGAGGTGCATTCTGGCTACAGCAGGTACTGAAAGTCGTTGTAGAGGAGAGTGTGACCTACAGGAAGAGTGAAGATGGCGCAACATGGCAGAGAGAAGGCTCCCAGATTTTCGGATGCAGCACTCGAGGCTCTGGTGCAGGAGGTGGAAGGAGAGGTGTCCTCTATCTGTAGGGGGCCAAGAGGCTGAGAAGTGAATGGCAGCAGATAGCCGTCGCTGTCAATGCCAGTAGTGTAGCCCTGAGGACCTAGATGCAGTACAGGAAGAAGTTTAATGACCTCACACGAGTGGTCAAGGTCAGTGAATTCATCTTCAATTGCCATATCCCTCCATCTGCACCACTAGCATCACACACTGCTCAATGCACCACACCCCCATCACTCACCTACCAGCAATCTCTATCACACATGACCTCACATTCATAGCTTCCCCTCACCCTCACATACTTACCACTACTGCAAGCCTCACACCCACATCTCACAGCTTGCACACACTGCCAGCTATTCAACCATGACAGGCACATCACCCAAACACATTGCACCACACTCACTGACACACTTCCCTTTCTCTTGCAGGACAAGGGGGCTCACAACCAGCAGCAGCAGGACCTAACCCGCGGGGGACAGGTGCGCCTGCATGACCTCACCCCCATGGAGGAGACGGTGCTGGAGATATTTGGAATGGCCATCGCAGAGCCCGTGGCTCACATCCCACTTCCCCCTCATCCCACAATCTCGTCTGATTTACAAACTGCAGATGGTGTAAGTATGCACCTCTTGCCTTCCCCCCCCGCCCCTCAATGCAACCCAACCCTAGTGCCTTTCTCCTTTCAGATAGCCAAGAACATCAACCTGGCCAGGCAGTGGTGGAGGAGCAGGAAGTGCAAGAGGAAGAAGGAAGTGATGCAGAAGGCACACCATCGTCACTTGATTTCACACTCGCAGCCACCAGCTCAGATACTGACACTCCGCATACTTCAGAGGATAGGTTGGACGCGGGATCTGCATGTGGTGAGACACCGGGCACGAGTGGCCTGCAGCCAGGGCAGGGGGAAAGGGTAGCACAGGTGCTAGCTCCCCAGAGGGTGAGGTCGCACACGAGTTCTGCTGCACAGGACTCAGATGAGGACTTCGATGGGCCAGGCTACAGAAGAAGGCTGATGGATATACACAATGAAATGTTTGGTGCATTGGCAGGCTTGCCAGAAAGCCTGAGTGCAATGTCAAGGAGCATGGAGGAGTCCGGCACCAACCTTGCACAGGGCTTTGTGCAGAGCTTGGCGCCCATCCTTTCCAGCATGGAAGGGGTGGGCAACTCCATTAGTGGAATTGTGGACCCAACCATGATGCAGCCTCTGATGGCCGATGTCTCAGCTTCCATTGCAGCACAAGCAGAAGCCACCCAATGTCTGAGTGCTGCAGTGGAAGCTCAGACTGAAGTCATACAAGCTCAGCTTGCTGCCACACAAGCTCAGACTGCTGCCATCATGGCTGTAGTTACCAGTGTTGAAAGGGGCTTGCAGGGTGTCACAGCAGGCCAGCAATCTGTCCTCCAGCAGATTACTAGGATTGCTGAGGCGCCGCCCCGGGGGAATGGCAGTGGGTCCGTGGAGCGTGAACCTGCTGTCCTCTCTCAGAATGACAGCATTCCTGCTCCCACCCCTGCCACTCCGCCAGTGCCCTTGCTGTTGCCCATCAGCCAGCCAGCCCAGACTGCTGCCGCCTATGCCGAGGTGGTGCAGTCCACAGCCTGGCCTCCTAGGCCCAGAGGTCCTCGAGGCCATCCTGCAAGGCCATCTGCAGTCTCCCCCACTGAAAATCAGCAGCCTTCCACCAGCCATGCTGCAGCCACTGGGGTAGCACTGCGTAGGAGCACTAGGACAGGCAAAGGCACACGGAAGACAGACACGAAGGGAATGCACAAGGGTGATTAGTAGACTTTGTTATGTAATATTGGATGGATTGAGGTATAAATTTGGTTTGGAGTGTTTGTTTTGTGGTGGCTTTTATTGTAGCATTGTGGCCAAGAGGATTCTGTGATGGTCCATAACAGAGGGATGGTAAGGTGTGGGACTATAGGTGAATGAACAATTGGGGTTGCGTTCACTGGTACCGCAATCGGATCAGTTGATCCCAGGCAGCCCATCCAGAAAGGCTCAGTCTAGGTTGCCTCCTCCCTTCCTCCTCCTCCTCAGCTCCACTGTATAACTGGTGGCAAGGGCTGTGCCCTCATGATGGTGAAGTTGTGCAGCATGCAGCAGACCATGACGAATTTTGAGACGCACTCAAGCGAGTACTGAAGGGCTCCTCCAGAGCGGTCCAGGCAACAGAAGCGTTGTTTAAGGACCCCAGTGGGCTGCTCGATCAAATTCCATGTGTCACCATGGCTTTCGTTATATGCATGCTGCCCACGTATGGTTGGGTTGCGCACTGGAGTCATGAGCCAGGATAGCCCTTGTCGCCCAGTAGCCACCCTCTGGTTTTTCATGGTGGCTGAAAAGCAGATGGTACAGCGGACTACCACAGAATGAAAGTATCATGGCTGCTGCCAGGATACCGAGTATTGACCTGCATGATGCGCTAAGTATGGTCGCACACCAGCTGGACATTGAGGGAGTGGAATCCCTTCCGGTTGTGGTACATTTCCGAGTTCACATGTGGTGCCTGCAAAGCAATGTGTGTGCAGGCAATGGCACCGTGCACCATGGGGAAGCCTGCAATCCTGGCGAAGCTGTGTGCTCGCTCCGCCTGATTCTCTCTGGCAAGAGAGAATGAAATGTATTCACCTCTCTTTGCATACAGGATCTCAGTGACCTCCCTTATGCAACAGTGAACGGCGAACTGTGAGATGTCACCTGCTCCAGCCAGGAAGGAGCCTGGCGCATAAAATTTCAAGGCCACGCTCACCTTCATAGCCACTAGCAACGCCGTTCTCATCCTGCTCTGAGGCTGCAGGTCTGCTTGCAACAGGCCGCAGATTTCAGTCAGTACCTCTTAGTGAAGCGGAGACATCGCACACACTGTTCCTCGCTGAGGTTGAAGTAGGAGAATTGCTCCCTGAAGACCCTGGGTGGGTACGGCCTCCTGCTGAGAGTTCTTCTCCCCCTTCTCCCTCTTCGAGCAGCTTTTCCTCCTCTGTGTCGCCTCTGCTCATTCTCCCCATCATGTTGCAGGCCAAGGGGGATACAAACTATGTCTGGGAGCAACTGGTCTGAGCAGAAGCCTTGAAGTAACCTGCCATACCACTCCCTTGAGAATTCAGCAACTTCAAATAAGACACCAAACCAAGAAACACCTCTACAAACTCACCAAGAGCCAGTAGAAATCAATCAGCAACTAACCTGAAAGCAGGTGATGATCCCTTTAAATAGTGCTGGTGGGGTGTCCTTCCTGCTGCTGAACGCATGTTCAGCTCTGCGTGTTGGCTGCAGCGTTGAGGTCGAAAATGACAGCGCTAGCGTCAAATCAGTGTTACACCAAAATGGTGTCCAATGCGGACGCCATTTTGGGCGCAAAACAGCACATGTAGCGCCAAAAAACCAGGCACCACCGAGTCGAATTTCGCAGCCATTGACTCTCTTTGTTCTCTCACTTCTCTTTGTTTACTCTTAACCCTTACTTTGTTCTCTCAGTGCTTCTCTCAGTCCTTGTGTGTGTGCATTTTTCATTCTGCACCTACCTCTCTTCATGCGCTAAATCCCGATCTGTCAAGTTCCGACTGCACATAGGCTTCACTGCACATTTCACCTCCTCAAGCTCAGTGGGTAGCACTCTTGTCTCTGAGTCAGAAGGTTGTGGGCTCAAGCCTCACTCCAGAGACTTGAGCACAAAAATCTAGGTTCACACTCCAGTGCAGTGCTGAGAGAGTGCTGCACTGTTGGAAGTGCCGTCTTTCAGATGAGACATTAAACCGAGGCCCGTCTGCCCTCTCAGGTGGATGTAAAAGATGCTATGACACTATTTTGAAGAAGAGCAGGGAAGTTATCCCCGGTGTCCTGGCCAAGATTTATCCCTCAATCAGCATCACTAAATACAGATTATCTGGTCATTATCATATTGCTGTTTGTGGGAGTTTGTTTTACGCAAATTCGCTTCCACGTTTCCTACATTACAATAGTGACTACACTTCAAAAAGTACTTCGTTAGCTGTAAAGTGCTTTGGGACGTCCGGTGGTCATGAAAAGCGCTATAGAAATGCAAGTCTTTCTTTTTTTTCATTCAAATCAACGTGCTGGCGAAAAGTTGGGCTAATTGCCCACCTACTGCGCATTAATTACCCTGAAGATTTTTACGTCTGTTGCAAACAAGCGTAGGAGCCTGTTGCACAGCGTAAGGGGAGGGGCGATGAGAAAATTGTATTAATGTTGAGCTAGATTTATGCTACAGCCCATAACAATAAGGCACTGGTTCATGCCTGAGTGGATACAAATTTTGAAAGAAACTTTAATTTGTTCGAATTTGAAAACAGGGCCTTTTTGTGTCACCGTCTTTGCTGCCCAAAAACCTTTTGTAGTTTCAGTTTAATTATTTCCCAACTTCTATTTAGATAGGATTTAATTCACTTTCATGATTTCCTTATCAGACATTTAGGGCTGGATTTTGTGAATGGAGACGTGCTGGAGGCGGGACTGCTGCTTGTCGGGTCTCAGTCCCGCCTCCATCACGTTCTGGCCAACCAGCGGGATTTTCCCCTGATTGAACTTGTTAAGCCCGCCCTGCGGGCTCAGCAGGCCAATTAGGGGGAAGTCACTGACAGAGCACGTCAACGTCTGACGTGCCATCTGTCAAGACTTCTTGAAAGAAGAAATGTCAGCATTTGACAGCTCTGTGAAGCTGTCAAACACTGACATTCTGTGTAGTTTGATGAGGCCTTGTGTTCAGGACTCATCAAACCTTTCAACTTTGTAGAAAGCAGATGACTGTTGGTTCGGAGGATCCAACAGCCAGTCTGTGAAATCTACAATGGAGATGTCGGGGACTCCGGAGCCACAGCGGCTGAAGGCTGTAGGCAGAAACAAAGGTAAGTGAACATTTTCTAACACTTAACACTCACCTCACATACTTACCACTCCACACTTGCACCCATCACTCACCTCTACATCGCATTTTCAGGCCCCTCCGACCCCCGCAGACCTCCTACTCGACTCCTCCAACCCGGCAGGGTTCTCCAAGGTCGGGAAGCCTTCACCTGAAAAGGTAAAATGGCACTAATCCTTTTTTCCGCCTGTTAACTACCTGTTAACAGGCAGTTAAAAGGATTAATCCCTTTCCCGCCTCGAGGAGACGGGACCCGGGGCAGGACGGCTTCCCGCCTCCCGGCAAAAGGGCATGGAGGCGGGTTTGCCATCCGCCCCCACTTTCTGCAACTTTACCGGCAGTCCCGCCTCCATACCCGCCTCCTCGGGGCTGACAAAAATCCAGCCTAGAAACTCTCAATTTTAGATTATTTAAATGAATCGAAAGTTAGTTAGTCTAATAGAGGAGAAATAAATCGATAGGACTATAAGACTGTAATTATAGGTTTATGTTGTCATGGCCCAGAATTAAAGGGCCGATGTTAATTCAGCTGCATGCTTTGTATAAAAAGCTTCCTAATCGAGTTTTAAGGACACCTTCAGTAAAAAGTATCTCAAGACTTTTCAGTGTTTGATCGAATTCTATGAACGTTGAAATCTTGGTTTGTGTATTAAATACTATTGCAATGATCATAATTTATTAATAAAATAGCATTTCTGGCTGCTAAATTATTTAAAATGAGTTGTGGGCAAATCAGCAATCTCCTCTGTTTCCTGATTGACTAAGAGTCAGGAAGTGAAAGGAGCACCGCCCCATGTGATCCCAGGTTCGCATACGCACAATGGTGCACCCCTGGGATCCGTGGGGCACTACGCTGCAACTCTGCAGAGTTTGAAAGCAACTTCTTGAAGCGAGGTTCGCACAAGGTAAGTGTGGATTTCGATCGGGTGTCGGCAGCGTACTCCTTAACTACACCACCGACCGTGAATTCAGGGCCAATCTATGCTATTCTAATACCTGTTTTAACTTACTTCTATCTGTGTAGGTAGTTTTCGAAGATTCACTGAAGAGTCAGTTCGAGTATACCTTTGTCTCAGTCTATGAAGACTGCGCTGAATTGAAGCAGATTGTAGAATTTCTGGTTGCAGTAGCATCTCAGACTTTTGTTTTAATGCAGAAATTTTCTTGAGCAACACAGCAACTCTAAAAAAAATATGGAAACATTAAAAGTTTAGTGTCTTTAGGAATACATTACTGAAGAAACCTATAATTGTAGAAACCTAGGCTATACCTCTACTCAGCCCCACTCCTCATTTCCAGGTCCCACTCCCTGTTCGCTCAAAGCTCCAGACTTCCCCTCCACTGCAGGATCAAGCAAAGAGGGTGGGGCAAGAAGCTATAGAAAAATATAGGCCTCTCTCCCCCTTCAATATTAATAGAGTGAAGTTCTAATACCACTATCATCACAAAAGTTACAGCCTTTCCACCATCTACAAGGCACAAGTAAGGTGTGTGATGGAATACTCTCCACCTGCCTGGATGAGTGCAGCTCCAACAACACTCAAGAAGCTTGACACCATCCAGGACAAAGCAGCCCGCTTGATTGGCACCCCATCCACCACCTTAAACATTCACTCCCTCCACCACTGGCATACCGTGGCTGCAGTGTGTACCATCTACAAGATGCACTGCAGCAACTCGCCAAGGCTTCTTCGGCAGCACCTCCCAAACCCGCGACCTCTTCCACCTAGAAGGACAAGGGCAGCAGGCGCATGGGAACACCACTACCTCCACGTTCCCCTCCCAAGTCACACACCATCCTGACTTAGAACTATATCTCCAATCCTTCATCGTCGCTGGGTGAAAGTCCTGGAACTCCCTACCTTACAGCACTGTGGGAGTACCAAGGAAAAAGAAAGTTCAACTAGGCAGTTTTCTAAAAAGGTAAGATTAACCCCTTGTGGACTGATTCCAATTGCTGCATATAAATAAACTAATACAAGATAGGAGATGTAGTGGACATCTTATGTATCCTCGAGGAAATAATTTACCATGATTCAGGTTAATTGTTAGAGTTTGCTACACTAATATAAGTGAGACAAAGAATTAATGTGTTTCAGTTAATAGGAGACTAAAACAGTTGTCAACATGAAAAAGGGATTTGGAAAAAAGGTCTAAACCGTAACAATTTGAATTTCAATGACTAGGGTTTTTAGCTATGAACTTATGACTCTTAGCAGTTTAATTTGCTCTTAGTGCAGTGATTATGTACTACATTTTCTTCCTTTTCTAACACACTTACAGAACGTACCTTACGTGTTTAAGTTCTCAGGTGCATGACAAGTAAAGCACAACTGAATAGTACTGCAATAATCTGCTGAATTATTGTTAACTGTTCTAAAGGCACGTAATCACTATAAAAAAAAAATCTCAGTCCATCAATCCAGTTGTGAAGTCAGCAAATTTGGGCACTCATGGAAGGAACAAGGAGATCTCGAAAGCCTGCTTCACAGATGAGGCCCCACAGATCCTGTGGCTAGTATAAGGGAACAGGAAAATGCCCTCTGCAGAATGGTGACAGACCATTGAGTAGAGGGTCCAGCAAACAAGAAAGGCAATTTCAAAATTACTGCACCTCAACGTACAATTAACCTATGTAACGGGCAAATTACTAACATATGCAATTAATAATTTGCGCAGAAGAGTAATTGCTCTTCAGTTTAGTAAAATACTGTTATATATCTCAATTGGCATGGAGCAGGTTTCACATCGATAATTATGAGCAAAATAACATATATTTAATGAACTTTGCACCTTTTAAGATAATTATCCTTCTATTGTGATAGTCTTGCTAAAAACAAATTCACTGTTTTAGTAAAGTATAAAGCTAATATATATTTACAAAAATATATTTTTAATACCGTTTTAAAAAAATCCACTTGCAACCACAGAAACCATTAGTCAACGTGCTTGTCTTGAGACTGATCAATGTAACAGGCTTTACATTGTAGGCATACATAAGTAAGACCTGAATGAAGCAAAAAAAAAGCAATTTTCAGTTATTTTTTTTTCTTTTCCTCATTCATAGATGACAGTTGCAATGCAGTAAAAGAATGACCCCTTTTTAAATAAAAACAGAAAATATTGGAAATACTCAGCAGTTCAGGCAGCATCTGTGGAGAGAGAAACAGAGTTAACGTTTCAGGTCGATGACCTTTCGTTAGAACTGGAAAAAGTTAGAGATATAGCAGGTTTTAAGTACATGCAGAGGCAGGGAAAGGGGAGAGGGGAGGAAAGAACAAAAGGGAAGGTCTGTGATAGGATGGAAGGCAGGAGTGATTAAATGACAAAAGGGATGATTGTACAAGGCAAAGGGAGATGGTAATGGGACAAGTAAAGAAACAAAAGATGGGTCTAGAGGAGGTGTAAATGGGAATATCAGAATCATCAACAGCTGCCATCTGAAAAAATTGGGCAGAGGTTATGGTCTGAAATTGTTGAACTCGATGTCGAGTCCAGAAGGCTGTAAATTTCCTAATCGAAAGAGGAGGAGCGGTTCCTCGAGCTTGCGTTGAGCTTCTTGGAACAGTGTAGGATGCCGAGGACAGAGAGGTCAGAGTGGGAGTGGAGCGGAGAATTAAAGTGACAGGTGACTGGAAGCTCGGGGTCACGCTTGCGGACTGAACGGAGGTGTTTCGCAAGGCAGTCACCCAATCTGTGTTTGGTCTCCCCAATGTAGAGGAGACCGCATCGTGAGCAGCGAATACAGTGTACTAGATTGAAAGAAGTACAAGTAAATCGCTGTTTCACCTGGAAGGAGTGTTTGGGGCCCTGGATGGTGGGAAGGGAGGAGGTAAAAGGGCAGGTGTTGCATCTCCTGTGCTTGCAAGGGAAGGTGCCGTAGGAAGGGGAAGGGGGTGTTGGGGGTGATTGAGGAGTGGACAAGGGTGTCGCTGAGGGAGCGGTCCCTTCGGAATGCTGAAAGGGGAGGGGAGGGGAAGATGTGTTTGGTGGTGGGATCACGCTGGAGGTGGCGGAAATGGTGGAGGATGATCCGTTGAATGTGGAGGCTGGTGGGGTGAAAAGTGAGGACAAGGGGAACCCTGTCGTGGTTCTGGGAGGATGGGGAAGGGGTGAGACCAGAAGTGCGGGAAATGGAACGGACTCAGTCGTGGGCCCTGTCAACCACGGTAGATGGGAATCCTCGGTTAAGGGAAAAGGAAGACATATCGGACGCACTGGTATGGAAGGTGATCATTGTCAGAACAGATGCGGCGGAGACGGAGAAACTGGGAGAGCGGAATTGAGTCCTTACAGGAAGTGGGGTGGGAGGAAGTATAGTCAAGGTAACTGGGAGTCAGTGGCCTTATAGTGGATGTTGGTTGATAGCCTATCCCCAAAAATGGAGACAGAGAAGTCGAGGAAGGGAAGAGTCGGAGATGGACCATGTGAAGGTAGCAAAGAGAATGACATTTTCCAGTTCAGGGCGAGGCCAGGAAATGGCACGGATACAGTCATCAAGAGGTGAGGGAGGGGACCTGAATAGGATTGGAACAAAGAATGTTCCACATATCCCATTAAAAGGCAGGCATAGGTAGGACCCATGTGGGTTCCCATAGCAACACCTTTTATTTGGAGGAAGTGAGTGGAGTCAAAGGAGAAGTTGTTCAATGTGAGAACAAGTTCAGCCAGGCGGAGGAGGGTGGTGGTGGATGGGGACTAGTTGGGCCTCTGTTCAAAGAAGAAGCGGAGCACCCTCAGGCTGTCCTAATGGGGGATGGAAGTGTAGAGGGATTGGACCCGTGACTACCCTGATGAAGTTTCAGTGTCAGGAGTCTCCATTGTCACAATCAATGTTGTTTCATTGCTTTCTAGTGCTGCATCTCCAGGCAGGGAAAGATGGCAACGAACTGCTGCTAACATTATTACTGTTCTCGTGCAGGCCACTGCTGAGACCATCTCCTGACTAAGCACAAAGATCTGCTCGAATGTAGAATAGAGGTCTTTGAAACCCTTTCTAATGGTTGCACTTAAGGTTTCCCAAGACAGCCAAATGTGGCTTTGATTGCTCCTTGAATCTTGCACCACAAATCATTAATAGCAGCAGTGTTACCATTCAGGAGAGATGACCCAACTGTGTGTATATGGCCAGCGTTACTGAAGTCAACACTACAGTTGTCACTACTGAAGCTCTCTGCTCCATGGCAGACTCACTGATCATAACCACTCTTCCACCCTTACATTACTATTGACATAAAGTCAAAACCGTGCTCAACACATTCCAGGCGCTCTTATCAACCTCAGTTGGAAGCAATGCACTTAGGGTAGGATAAAGAGGCAAGTCGTCAGGGGCATGCAGCACACAGGACCTCTATCTACAATGCGCTGGCCCATCATCACTAGTCTCCTACCTGACACAATCACCTCTGATACGTATTTCATTGTATGTTGCCTCCCCAGTTCGATAAATAATGGCCACGCAATTTCTGTCTCTGGGCTTTGTGCCGGTGTGACTGTTAATGCAGGATGCCCTGGTGAGTGGTGCTGTATCAGGGTTGCTGCAGACTTTCATCATCCTTTGTGAGAATGAATGGCACTTTATTGATCTGGCTATTATTTTGTCAATTTATGGCCTATTAACCACTTTTCCCTAAGAGTCTGTGAAGACATAGGATATAACATGTGGTGGACTGGATGTGTTTTGGAAGATATGACTAGGTATCCAATCTCTTCAATATCTGAGCCTTCCACTACTCTATGCTGAAGAGCTCCATAATGCGTTGGTCATATGGTGTTAATAAGTAGTCCTGGTATTGGCCCCATCTGTTCTTCTCCTTGTTTTGCTGTTCATGTAAATCTGACTTTTAAGACATATAGGGGTTTAATTTTCTCTGGGGTGAGAGAGTTGGCACTTAGTGCCAGTGCCACATGGCACGAGAGACATTTTTGGAGGCTTTCTCGCTTGAACACCCAACAGTTTGCCTCTCCTCTACCCTACTTTATTGAGGAAAGTTTGCAGGTTCAACTTATTGAAGCTGTGGCTCTTCTCATGCCTCTGTGTTGTGCCCTTGTCCCTTCTCTGGCATTCTTTGCCAGCTGCTCCTGTGGTAGGCATTCTTGAAAAGAGGCACAAAAACACATCCAGTCAAGCTACCCGACACAGAACCAAGTGAGACACGCACTTTGCTACCTACCTGCTGCTCCCCTCAGCCTGCTACTGCAATTTTCACCCAGAATTGGCTTTTTAAAGGCGGCACTCCAATCTCCAATTACCCCAGCACATTACTCCTGTTTTACACGGGATTTACGCCAGTGACTCCTCCAATGGATACACAAATGAGTTGACCTCCAAAATTCTTGTGCAAACAGCTCTCCAGACCATCAGCAGGCACAACTCATGTCGCATTGGTGCAAATGTGGAGCAACTGACTGTGCGGAATTTCAGGGCCGAAAACTGCAATTTGTTCACCTAGTTGGCTATTTGTATGCTGCTTTGCACCTAGTTATTACCTTCTGAGTTTCACAACTTGTAGGAGGTGTTATCAGAGCTGGCAGGTACCACTGGATACGTAGCTCTTTGTCTGTAGAATGTACTGCCATGCTCATCTGAGGAGTAAGTTTACCCATGTAACTGTTCGCTGGGGATGTTAACACATATTCTCCAAAGACACTTGTGTAAATCTGCAACATACAAAATTACTAATTAATGTCTAATTAATAAAGGCTTAAAGTTCGATGGCTCTGCTCATGTTTGGAATTTAGCAACATGAAAGTGGCAACATCAAATACAGCCATTAATTGTCTTAGAACAGCTAATATAATCTTAAAGAAGGCTGGAAGCAAGTTCTTGGAATTACAGGCCTCTTAGCTAGGGTCTGATTGAGGAAAAAAATCTTGTTGTCTATTGAGGTCACGAATCCCAAGTGGCTAGTGATGTAATGTCAATAATTGTAAGTTGATGTGGGTTTATGAAAGGGAGGCCATGGGCGGGAATTTCCTCCCATGCTCCACTGTGGAACTATGTTTCCACCGCACTTCCTGTGAAGTTATACCGGCAGAGTGGCAGCAGCTCCGAGGAAATTCGCGGCTCATGTCACTGAGGAGCATTTTGTCAGATGCTAGTCACGACTGGCATCCACTAATACTTTTTACCTCCTCCCTTCCCACCGTCCAGGGCCCCAAACACTCCTTCCAGTGAAACAGCGATTTACTTGTACTTCTTTCAATTTAGTATACTGTATTCACTGCTCACGATGCGGTCTCCTCTACATTGGGGAGACCAAACACAGACTGGGTGACCGCTTTGCGGAACAGCTCCATTCAGTCCGCAAGCGTGACCCTGAGCTTCCGGTCGCCTGTCATATTAATTTGCTGTCCCACTCTCACTCTGATCTCTCTGTCCTTGGCCTCCTACACTGTTCCAATGAAGCTCAACGTAAACTCGAGGAACAGCACCTCATCTTTCTATTAGGCATTTTACAGCCTTCCAGACTCAACACTGAATTCAACAATTTTAGATCATAACCTCTTCCTCCATTTTTTCAGATGGCAGCTGTTGCTGATGATTCTGATATTCCCATTTACACCTCCTCCAGACCCATCTTTTGTTTCTTTACTTGTGTCATTACCTCCTTTCGCCTTGTATCATCATCCCTTTTGTCATTTAATCACTTCTGCCTTCCACCCTATCACAGACCTTCCCTTTTGTTCTTTCCTCCCCTTCCCCCCTTTCCCTGCCTCTGTATTGCTTAAAATCTGTTACATCTCTAACTTTTTCCAGTTCTGACGAAAGGTCATCGACCTGAAACGTTTCTCTCTGCACATATGCTGCCTGACCTGCTGAGTATTTCCAGCATTTTCTGTTTTTATTTAAAATTTACAGCATCTGCAGTATTTTGCTTTTCCATTAATACTATCTGTTTGGGCAATGACATTTTTCAGATTCCTGAATAATTTCAGCTTATTAGTTTGGGTTGATGGGGAAGGGGGAAAAAAAACCCTGAAAGGGTATTCAATGCACAGTGAGAAGGGGCTAGGGAATTGATTATGCCAACTGTTGCCAATCAATACAGGAATGAGCCATACAAGCCAAGAAGATAGAGGTGTACAAGATTATGACAGGTTTGGAAAGGCTAGACGGGGAAAGGCTGTTCCCACTAGTTGATGGTATAAGGACTAGGGGATACATATTTAAGGTTTTGGGCAAGAGATACAGTGGGGACATGAGGGAAAACATTTTTACGCAGTGAGTGGTGATGACCTGGAACTCGCTGCCGACGGAAGTGGTGGAAGCGGAGACACTCAATGTTTTCAAGGGGAGACTGGATAGGCACTTGAGGGAAATAAACTTGCAGGGCTACGGGGATAGAGCGGGGGAATGGGACTGACTGGATTGCTCTACAGAGAGCCGGCACGGACTCGATGGGCCGAATGGCCTCCTTCTGTGCCGTTATGACTCTATAAAAGGTTCCCAGGTTTGATCCCGGTTTGCTGAGTTTGCTGATCTCAACTGGAGCAGAAGTAAAGGCACTACTATTGGCTTCAGTATCCTTAGGTTAGAGAGGGGAAAATCATGGTTCCCATTCCTGATTGCTACCTAATGACCACTGTTGGAAGTTCGTATGTATGGACATCAGATGATGATAGAAGCAGGTTTGCCTGTGATGCACGGCAGTCGAAGACTGTGTTAACATCTAGATTTACACATGAAAAATGGTCTTAGACGAGGTACCAGAGGGCACCTGGCATCTAGAGAACAGTACCTCAGCAAGGAATCAAGTCAACACCTTCAGGAAGGAGGGGGGCAAATGGGAAAAAGCAGAGTGGGAAAAAAAGTGTTAATCAATAATAAGACTTAGATTTTTCAACTTATTTTAATAGTGCTATTGATATTCTTCATTCTGAACTCATTTTCTTGAATATCATTAGGGGTGTACATTTTTCATTGGCTGCGTTTCATATTGTTCTACACTGATTTTAGGAGATTTGGATAAGTTTCCCTGGGTCGCTCCGACTGCAAAATATAACCGTGAAAACATACAATCCTAAATCCCATTCATCCACTGTTAAAAAACACATACACAGCAAAAGTTGGGCTGCAGTGTGCACAATTTAAATTTGTTGATAATGTCAAAAGCTTAAAAAGTTAAGGCTGGCATCTTTATCTAAGATATCACCAATCTAACAGTGTGCTACAATTTGTAAAACACTTTCGCCGAATTTTTATTTTGCAGACTGTAAATGTAGGCTATTTAATTTCTCATTTGGAAATGTCTGCAGTGCAGCTGACACAGACACCTTCGAATCTGTCATCAGTTCTGAGCTCTGGATTCCAATTCTGCATGAGAATCTGAAGCAAGGCGAGGCTTGGCGAGGATCACTTCTTAAAAAATAGACTTTTTCAGGTTCCATTTTGGGTTTTGTTGTCTTTCTTTAACATTTTAACTCACAATGTTTAAACAAGTGTGCTTATTTGAAGCAATCTCTTCAAAACAGCATGAATTAGTGCACTAAACTCACTCTTGGCAGTATTTGTGCACAACTTTATCTCAGCCGCTGAGAGTACACAATAGGCTAGATTGTACAAGACTAGTGGAAGTAACTAGTTTGATGGGCTGAATGGCCTTTCTTAATCTGTGCTGTCTGATGTCACTGAGCATGACTGTACAGCAAACAGTTATAACAAACTTCCTAAACTATATCAAATAACATTACAGGAAGGGCTAATGAGGCGCTAATATTTTTTTATTGTGTGATGCTGAAAATTTATATAGCCCGTGTATGCCATTCAAGAAGCTAATTCTGGGAAGTCTTTGGAAAATTCACCACAAAATATTGCAAACGTAAATTTCACCTCAGGGTGGAAGTCCGGGAATCTGAGACTCCTGTCAAATAGTTCATATAGGATTATAGGAATACTCTCAACACAGCAAGAAGCTTTATATGCAGGTAGGTGGGTCATTAAAAATGGATGCATCACTCCCAGTCGTAGACAAAGGCCTGTGTTAAAAACAGGTGTATGAACTCCATCTTCAGTGTCATTCATAGCACACTTGAATAAATCTCGATCAACTGAAAGAAAAATATTTAAGGATTCAATTTTAAAATACAAATGTAAAATATCTCAAGTATTCATAACTAAAGATCCTTTGCTCCACAACAATAATCTTATAGCACACTCATGACTGGTGTCAATTGCTACACTTCTGTAACTGTAATAAATCTTTTTATTGCCCAGTTTTTAACCTATATTACTAAATTAATATTATACTCGCCAGCCTCTTTGAACCAACAACAATCACTAATAGGTGAGAACATCAACATAAATTTAAAATGTTGGGGCAGTTAGTACACTGCCCATTCAGGTTGTCAGTTTAGCTCAAGGGTGTGGGCTTGAATCAAGCAAGAATAACGTCACTTCTCTCTACCAATAAAAAGAGAGTCCCTTTTCTTGCCAAGTGTAACCAAAATGAGTGAATAGTCTTAATTCAGGTCCGAATGGTAAAGGACCTATTGTACAAAACTGCCACTATTTTGTAATCCATGGCTGGAGTGAACAATGAAAAAATTCACAATGATGCAATAAGGGTTGTTCTTCTGAGGTGGCGAAGTCACATTGTTGGGGCTGGCTGGAGAGAGTTTTACTCTTCACCTAACCTAAGTTATACCTGACCTGGAACTGCTTGATATTGACAATTGATGGCACTAAAATAAGCAAAAATATTCACTGAGAAGAAAGAAGTACATAAAACTTAGAATCAAAGCTAATAAAAAAAAGTCAATAAATTGCACCAACTGAGTACACAGGTGCAATGGGCGTCAGCCAGTAGCACTCTCGTCTCTGAAGGTCAGAAGGTTGTGGGCTCAAGCCCGACTCTAGTGAGTTGAGCACATAAGCTGACACTTCAGTGCAGTACTGTCAGAGGTACCGTCTTTTTGGATGAGATGTGAAACCGAGGTCCCGTCTGCCCTCTCAGGTGGACGTAAAAGATCCCACAGCACTATTTGAAGAAGAGCAGGGGAGTTCTCCCCGGTGTCCTGGCCAATATTTATCCCTCAATCAACATCACTAGCACAGATTATCTGGTCATTATCATAGATCTGTTTGTGGGAGCTTGCAGTGTGTAAATGGGCTCCCGTGTTTCCACTTCAAAAGTACTTTATTGACTGTAAAGTGCTTTGGAACGTCCTGCGGTCATTAAAGATGCTGTGTAAATGCAAGTCTTTTGTTTCCTTAATTTTGGCGGGTACCATGCTTTAGGGCAGAATCTGGATCCACCAAGCTTCTGCTCTATTGAAGGCAAACAAAGGAATTGCGCTTGGTGGGTACAGGCACTTCCGATCCCGTAGTTTGGGACCATGTTGGAAGGTGTTGACAGGCTTCCCTGAGAATTTCACCCCAAGTGTCACTAATAGGCCTAGTGTGACCCATGTCTTGCTGAGAGCAGGTATAAGTTCTGTTGTGAGCCTGAATTTGAAACTGCAAATAGTAATCATTCTCAGATTGTCGTTGCTACAGGTATTGTAGGATACAGCTAGGAGAACATTGGAATAGTCGAGTGAGGTGGTGACAAATGGATGGATCAGGGTTTCAGCACAAGGCTGAGGCAGGGGCTGAAGTGGGTGAGTTGAATAGACACCAAGGTTGCAGAGTCTGGTTCAGCCTAAGACAATGACCAAGGAGGGGGATGGAATCAGTGGTCAGGATATGGAGTTTGTGGTGGGGACTGAAGACAATAGCTTCAGTCCCAATGTTCAACTGAATCCTTGGGGGGCTCCGGAGGTAACAGTGCAAGGTGGGAAGAGAAGCCATTGCTGAAGATGCTCTGGCTATGAATGGATAAGTAAGAATGGAACCAGGTGAGGGCAATTCCACTGAGCAGAACAACAGAGGAGAGGCATTGGAGGAGGATGGTGTGTTCGACTGTGTCAAAGGCTGCCTGGAGGTCGAGGAGGATGAGGAGGGATAATGAACCAATGTCACAGTCATAGAGGATGTAATTTGTTACTTTGATAAGGGCCGTTTCAGTGCTGTGTCAAGGATGGAAACCTGCTTGGAGAGATTCAAACATGGAGTTGCAGGAAAGATGGACACAGATTTAGGAGGCGACAAAATGTTCAAGAACTTTGGAGAGAAGGTTGGAAATGGAGGTGAGGGTGAAGAGGGCCGGGGAGATGTGTTTAAGGAGACGGTTGGTAGTGAAGAAAAGTCATGGGTTATCTTTGCTCTCCTCAATGATCCTGGAATAGTGTGCGGTTTAGCGGAGGAGAGTACGGCCCAATAGCACTTGTTGTGATCCAGCCACATATGGTGATTATTGGCTAAACCACTTGTGCTCTAGATTTGCTCAAGTATGTGCCCCTTGGACTTAAGTGAGTGAAGCTGGAGGTTATAGTGGAGGATCAACCGAAATGGGAGATTAAAAGTTTCGCTGGGAACCAGGGCATCAATGGTGGACATGAGGGAGTGGATAAGCAGATTGATGACTTCATATTATGGTAAATGGAGGGCCAAAGACTAGGCAGTTGGGATTTAGGGAATGCAGTTGTCACAGAAGGAAGTGGGGTTGGAATGGGTGGGGGATGTGGTGGCAAGAGAAAAATTCGGTTGCTTTGCGCCTCCAGTTAGCACCCTAAGAGGGCGCTAATGGGGCGCAAAGCAACTAGCGCCCGGGCACGGCGCCGCTAACGCCTCCCGCAAAATTCAGCTCGCGATCTTCGGTAGCGCCCCCTGACTTACCGCCGGACGCTATGTCCAACGGGGTCAGGGGGAACTACCTGCGACCGGGGCGGCGTTAATTAAAGGCGAGGTGCCGGGCGGCCATTTTTGTTGCTGGCCGCCTGCCAGTACCTGCCCGCTTTGCTGTCCCCGGCCTTCTGTGAAGCCCCCCCCCGCGGAGTGCCGGCTGCGCTCCGTGAGCCCGGCACTTCTCTTGAGTGCCGGGCTCTTTTGCCGGCACTCTGATCCCTGCTGGGCCCCGGGTCACGCTGCGCAAGGCCCTTCCTCTTTAAGGGGAGGAAGGCCTGCAGTACCGTGGCACGTAGCGCCGCGATATTCCCTCATAGCGCCCCAAGAGGGAGGTGGGGCGCTTCCAGTAGCGCCCCGCTTCCCTCTTGGGGCGCAACCATTGAATTTCGGCTGTGGGGGCGCTAATTTTTTCAGGGCGCTAAAAGTCGCCCACCAGCGAAGTTAGCGCCCCAAAGGGGGCGCGATTCAATTTTTCCCCCATGGAAGTGGTTGGAGATGGCCTTGGAGTAAGAGAAAATAGGAGTAGCCAGGGGTTGAGGGAATGGCCATGAATACGGGTAGATATGGATACGGGGTGGTGCCAGAGGACTGGAGAATTGCAAATGTTACACACTTGTTCAAAAAAGGGTGTAAGGATAAACACAGCAACTACAGGCCAGTCAGTTTAATCTTGGTAGTGGGGAAGCTTTTAGAAACGATAATCAGGGACAAAGTTAACAGTCACTTGTGCAAGTGTGGATTAATTAAGGAAAGCCAGCAAGGATTTGTTAAAGGCGAATCGTGTTTAACTAACTTGATCGAGTTTTTTGATGAGGTAACAGAGAGGGTTGATGAGGACAATGTGGTTGACGTGGTGTACATGGACTTCCAAAAGGCGTTTGATAAAGTACCACATAATAGGCTTGCCAGCAAAGTTGAAGCTCACGGAATAAAAGGGATAGTGACAGCATGGATATAAAATTGGCTAAGTGACAGGAAACAGAGAGTAGTGGTGAACGGTTGTTTTTTGGACTGGAAGAAGGTACACAGTGGTGTTCCCCAGGGGTCGGTACTAGGACCAATGCTTTTCTTGATATATGTTAATGATTTGGACTTGAAGTACAGGGCACAATTTCAAAATTTGCAGATGACACAAAACTTGAAAGTATAGTGAACAGTGAGGAGGATAGTGATAGACTTCAAGAAGACATAGACAGGCTGGTGGAATGGGCAGACACGTGGCAGATGAAATTTAATGCAGAAAAGTGCGAAGTGATACATTTTGGTCGGAAGAACTAGGAGAGGCAATATAAACTAAAGGATACAATCCTAAAGGGGGTGCATGAACAGAGAGAAATGGGGGTATATGTGCACAAATTGTTGAAGGTGGCAGGGCAGGTTGAGAAAGTGGTTGAAAAAGCATACGGGATACTGGGCTTCATAAATAGAGGCATAGAGTACAAAAGCAAGGAAGTTATGATGAACCTTTATAAAACACTGGTTCGGCCTCAACTGGACTATTGTGTCCAATTCTGGGCACCGCACTTTAGGAAGGATGTGAAGACCTTAGAGAGGGTGCAGAAAGATTTATGAGAATGATTCCAAGGATGAGGGACTTCAGTTACGTGGATAGACTGGAGAAGCTGGGGTTGTTCTCCTTAGAGCAGAGAAGGTTGAGAGGAGATTTGATAGAGGTGTTCAAAATCATGAGGGGTCTAGACAGAGTAGATAGAGAGAAACTGTTCCCATTGGCGGAAGGGTTGAGAACCAGAGGACACAGATTCAAGGTGATTGGCAAAAGAACCAAAGGCGATAACGAGAGGCGCAAATCAACCCAATTTTCCCCCTATGATTCTAGGCGAGACTAGAGAAGCTGGGATTGTTCTCCCTGGAGCAGAGAAGGTTAAGGGGAGATTTAATACAGGTGTTCAAAATTCTGAATGGTTTTGATAGCTTAGATAGGGAGAAACTGATCCCACTGGCAGGATGGTCGCTAACCAAATGACACAGATTTAAGATAATTGGCAAAAGAACAGATAGGAAATTAGGAGAATTTTTTTATGCAGCACCTTGTTATGATTTGGAATGCACTGCCTGAAAGGATGGTAAAGGCAGATTCAATGGTAACTTTCAAAAGGAAATTGGATATATACCTGAAGAGGAACAAAAATGGCAGGGCTATGAGGAAAGAGCAGGGGAGTGGGACTAATTGGATAGCTCTTTCAAAGAGCCAGCACAGGCACGATGGGCCGAATGGCCTCTTTATATGCTGTATGATTCTATGAGAGCTTATATGGAGGGTGATGTTTAAGGAGGAAAGGAGGGCAGTGAGTTCAGAGGAGAAATAGCAGGGGAAGCTGAGATGGGAACTGAAATCACTGAGGATGAGGAGTTTCTCGGTGCAGAGGATGAGGGAGGAAAGGAGCGAGGATAGCTGGGTGAGAAAGTCAGAGTGAGGCTTGTGAGAAAGAGAACAAGGATTTTAAAGGAGAGGGATGGAACAAGGTGAAGTTCTCAAAGGAAGAGAAAGTACCAGAGGAATAGGAGGGCAGACAAGGTGTGAGTAGGTGATAAGAGCCATACCGCCATTGCAGAGGTTTGGGCAAGGCAGGTGACATGAATCTTGTATGAAGTAATACTGGGCGGCCTGCTGGTGGCGCTGTCCAGGGAGAGTATAAATACTCGGGCATGGGCCCAGCTTGCTTTGGACATTCCTCAACAGGAACTAGTGAAGGACACAACTAGATCTCCATGTTGAGGAATGTCCTAAGCAAGCTGGGCCCATGCCCGAGTATTTATACTCTCCCTGGACAGCACCACCAGCAGGCCGCCCAGTATTACTTCATACAAGATTCATGTCAGCAGGTGCTGGAAAATATAGGTGGGAAGGCTTTGTTGGGGGACAAGGTGTCGTCACCCGTGAGCCAAGTTTCAGTCAAAGCCAGGTTGTCAATGCAACCATCCACAATAAGGTCGTGGATGTCAAGGGCTTTGTTTGAGAGTGAATGGACCTTCTGGAGGTAGCATGACTGGGCAACAGGAAATGGAGGAAACAGGAAAGAAGGGCCCAAGAAGGGCCAAGAGCAAAAAAAAGCACGAGTTAGCTACAAGCTGAAGATCACTCTACACTACACCAACATACCCTACACGATTGCACTTGTAGGTAATTTCCATTTCCCACAGGAACCACCCTTATATCTAAGGAAGATTGTTCAACTAGTGCTGAATTATGGAAAGCTTGGGGTTATGAATTCATACCTAGTAATGGAATTGAAACTCAACTTATAACTTAGTGCATTTATGACCCTTCTGTTATCAGAAAGAGAAAAATTTAACTTGATCAATCTGTGCTCGAATTTGATTAATAATTAAGACAAATTCCAAGAAAAACAGCAGATGAAACTGAGATCAAACTAAAAAAAGAACTGCATCAACCCATTTGATTTCATCATATGTATTGGAGCTATTTTTGACTTTGCTGTATGAACACGAAGGAGTTTGAAAATAGTCTCAAGATATCTATCAATGAATTAACGACAGATGTGTCTCCACCTACTTCCTTGCATTTGTGCCTCAGCAGTCTCAGTAGAATGAATCTTGGCATCAGGATGTTTTGGCACTTCAGCATTCACATTTTGATTTGCACTTCGAACTAAAAAGATGTATATGTACTAAATTAATTATCAAATTATCAACTATATTTGAATTCAAAAAGTAAAATATTTACTGTTAAACTCAGTAGTCACCATTCTTAGAATCTATGCACCATGGATACTGTAGCCAATCCAACCAATATCCCTTTATCTGCTTGGCACTGATAAGTATGTTGGAGCAGTCGGTGTGAGCCTGTTGATGTACATACCAACCGACAACATTCGGAAAAGCTGATGAACAGCGTCAAATAAGCTGACACAGCCCCAAAACAATCCGACAACTCAAAAAATTCACAACTGAAAAACAGGTCTGAGGAGAGGTCTACAAACAAAACCACTGTTTCAAGGCAACTGAGTAAGTTCAATTCCTTTTCAGTTCAGGATTTTCATTAGTGGTTTAAGATCATTTTCCACAATTGTGTGTGTGTGTGTGTGTGTGTGCGTGCGCACTTATGTGTGTGTGTATGCTTTTGAGCGAGCACAGGATAGGTTCACACTCCCCTCCCTGTACTTCTAGTCTGCAAAAGGCTTGTGTGCTGATATGAGAGCAGCAGAGGTCTGTGTGCAGAAGCTGTTTGCTAAGGGATTGCTCTATCTAATAAACAGACTAATCTAAGGTAAAGCTGAGTTTATATATAACAGCACAGTAAAACATAGAAATTTACCTTTAAGATTCTAGCATCAGCTTTCCTCAGCTGATTTTTCTAAGTTCCGTTACTCTTGTTTTATAATGGCTTAAGTTAGATGGACAGTTCTTAGGGCATAAATTACAGTATTAAGGACAGATGCTGTCATCCTGGTCTAAACCCATTATTTACATAGCTACACAATAGCTAGTGTGGGTGCATCTTACACCCTCCCTCACTTCCTGCGTAATTTGCGGCAGAATTTAAATAACGTGTAGCACCAGCTGATTCTCTCTCCTGTCCAAATTCTGACTTCCCAAACTTTGGTCCATGGTCTTTAGTTCTAGTCGGAGCTGCCACATTGCCGCCTCATCCAATACCTGTAAGGCTCTGGTATTAATTGACAACATTGTGCTCTTAGCACCCCACAGTGTCAGTAATTCCTGACTTGGTGTGGTTGGATTTCCTGGGGGTAAATTTCCGCCAGGCTCCTCGGGCCTGTCTGCAGTTAACTTCGATGGAAGAGTCACAGAAACTGTGGAAAACTCGCCGATATGAGAGACGAGAAACCACAGGGAAGTCCGCCCCCTTAGGTCTATTGTGGTTGTCTATACAGGTGTGTTTTCTCAACCCTAGGCAAATGTGGCTAGTCACAGTGTCACGCTTTAGTTAAAAGCATTTCATTCATCAATATGGCTGTTCCATTTTGCCCGGTATTCAAAGGTTCTGGTGGATGTTGGAACAGACTTGCTGAACCACTGTGGAAGCACCTGTTGTTTTAATGCAGATAATGTATTGGGTGGGTCAGTGCCAAAGAGCATATTGTACAAGCACGGCCCAACTGGGGCATGCTATCAGGCCTGAGTACAGAACTTCACTCGTTAGCTAATGCCCTGGTTTGTTTTGTCTGTCTTATTTGCTGTTCATATGGTCATATGGGTAGCATAGGATTCGTCGATGACAAAACCATCCAACTTAAAGAATATAGGTTTTTTTTCTGTTTCCATCTCTTAGTTGAGACCCGAAATACAGTTATTGATAAAATCTCACCTACTTCTGTAAATTGGTGGAAGACTGAAGCAATTTTGTGAAATTGTTCTGCTCTCCTGAAGATGTTCAGAATACTGTGTATATCACATGGCATTCAAATGTCTACATTGCCTTGGGCTCTTTTGTCTGTCAGTCTCACTAAGAATAAATGCCAGGTATCTTACCCGGAAGTAGATTGGTGTTGTATAGCCTGCGGAGGTGGCTATTGTAACGTAGAAGGTGCACTGAGGTCAGTTTCTTTGCAGCCCTTTTATACGGTGTCATGATATTTGGAATTTCAACCGGTTCTGATCTTTTATTCTCCTGTTTCTCTTTTTCCACTTTTTCTCCTTGTATGGTAGTTAAGCTCGGCAGCATTTCATCATTTTCTACAGCAAGATCATTTGTAACAAAAATAATGAACTTTATGAAAGGAACTCATTGAGAATTTTGCATTCTTTTGGTTATTGTAAGTAGTTGATTACAATTTTTAAAGAATTTTTCTAAAATAAATTTTGAAAAATATTTCCTAAGAAAATCACTTGATATATTTGTTATAAAATAACTTTAGGAATAAACACTTTAACTTAAGCTTGCAATAATGTGGGTGTGAAGAATGAGTGTGGGTGAATAAGGCAGGGTTCTGGTTCGATTGTGAGGCTTCTCTTTTTCTTCTAGTCTGGCACCTTCGGGGAGAGGGGCAGGTGCCTGTTCTGTGGTCGGGAAGCTATTGTTCGTGGCTCAGCAGAGGCCCAGTTGAATGGCTTCAGCTGGATTCTCCTCTTGGGATAGCAGTGTGGGCTCAGTTAGCTTGCAGGGCGGGATCCCGGCTACCAAGAGGAGTCCACCACTGATATGCGGGAAAATCGATGCAGTGCTACTGCGGCACCCAAAGAGGCAGTGAGGATTTAGAGGGGCGGAAGAGCTCTTAAGAGGAAAGATTTGGACTGGACCAAGGTAGGTAGGTTATTGGGGCCAATATGCAGGCAGAGGAATCCATTATTAGGCCCTCTATTTCCCTAGGTGCTGCTTACTGTTGCTACTCCAGGGACTACTGCCACCTTTCGGCTGGAGGTCCCTGGGGTCAACGGCAACAGCAGTGATAAGTAGAGCAACAGCATGAGTTGCTGGGCCAACATTCACATATGGCAGGCGGGGAAAAGGCAGCCAGTGGCTAGCCTGGTGGGATGTGGGGAGTGAAGTCAAGTCTGGGTGGAAGCACGGCACTAGGCTTCACTGCCCAATTCTCCCACCCTTTCTACCACTGTCCCGCTCAATTGTGGACAGGATAGCGGAGGAAAATCTAGCCCACTGATGGACAAGTAGCACTGACAGGCCATGTATCTCAGGCCACAGCTACCAATCATGTTTATTAATAAATCAAGTTAGCAGAGGTAATAGTTACACAGCAGCAGATAGAAAATCAGTGGTTCACTTAACTTACAAAATCTGTTACAAACCAGATACCTTTAGCAGTCTCTACAGTACTTTAACTAACTTGCATTCTTGATGAAACACTTTTATATAAGAAAAACAAACTCAGGAGGGTCATTTTGATTTTGGTAGACAGTGTAAAACGGGTGGTATCAGATCAGTCGCCCATTATATATCCCTCCACATTTTAATTTCTACTGAAGTCAATGGAACTGAAAATGGGGAGAGATGTCTAACAGGCAGCTAATTCGATATTGCCCACTTTACATTATCGCCCCAAGTCAAAATTACCCCCATGGAATTCTCCATTTGCCTCTACTCCTGCAACAAAGGAAGGAACTAGTGAACT
Organism: Squalus acanthias; assembly: GCA_030390025.1. Classification (NCBI taxonomy): domain Eukaryota; kingdom Metazoa; phylum Chordata; class Chondrichthyes; order Squaliformes; family Squalidae; genus Squalus; species Squalus acanthias. Next base: position 78,261,851 of record CM059434.1, on the reverse strand, counting down.
GGGAAAAGGCTCCAGTGTTTATCTCTATTAACAGCTGATGTGGAGTTGATTGTCATACCTTCCGTTGGTGAAGAACTGATTGCAAAGTGTTAGCATGGTGTCTGACTATATTGGGAACCTAAGTCTGGACTGCTCCTGTGGTGACTAAAAGAAATTAGTTCCCCAACGTGGACATATATTTTAAAGAAACATTTGGGAATGGCACAAATAGTGTCCTGTAACGATTATGCTCACTCACAATATGGAGCTCATGGTGGTACAGCATGTAAAACCTAATGGACTCCAAGTAACTGTCCTTAATAAAAGATTGTGGCCGAGAAATTCGCACCATTGACTGCACACACGGCTGTTATGGCCGGTTTGAAGTGAAAAATGGCGCTCGCCACGCTTTCGCTGACTTCCGGCGTGCTCGCGCTGGTCACAATCTTGGGAAGGGGATAGCGCAGCTGTTGCCTGCGTGCGCCGGAAGAATTCAAATGAGGCAGATTGTAACGTCAATCAGTACTGGCTTGGTGTAAGACATTTAAAAAGTTGATAAAGTGTGCAGGGAGTGCTGCTGGACATTGGGAAGGCGTTGGCTCTGAAAGGATGGCCTCTGACTACATCACTTGCTCCCAGTCATTGGGGGCTCTACTTGCAGTCCCCCTTGGGCTGCAACATGAGAGGGAGATGGAACAGAGGCAACAAAGGCAAGCTGCTCACAGAGGGAGGAGGAGGGGGAGGAGGCCTCTCAGCAGGAGGCCTTACCCACCTAGGGTCTTTAGGGAGCACTTCTCCTACCAGCACCTAAGCCAGGAGCAGTGTATTTGGAGGCTCCGCTTCACCAAGGAGGTGGTCATAAAACTCTGCCACCTCTTGGAACCAGACCTGCAGCCTCAGAGCAGGGTGATGACGACTCTGCCAGTTGCCGTCAAGGTGACCGTGGCCCTGAATTTTTTCACCAGCGGATCCTTCTAGGCTGAAGCAGGTGACATAACTAACATATCCCAGTTTGCTGTCCATCGCTGCATCCGGGAGGTCACAGAGGCTGTGTACTCCAGGAGAGGGGACTTCATTGTCTTCTCTCTAAACAGAGAGAAGCAGGAGGAGCACGCACGTGGCTTTGCCAGGATACTGGGCTTCCTCATGGTGCTGCGTACCATTCACTGCACACACGTGGCTTTGCAGGCGCCGCATATCAATGCTGCGATGTATCGTAACCGCAATGGCTACCACTCTCTTAATGTATAGTTGATGTGTGACCACGCCCAGCACGACATGATGGTGAATGCCCGGTATCCTGGCAGCAGTCATGATGCTTTCATCCTGTGCCAGTCCGTTGTGCCAGAAATCTTTCAGCCACCACGTTGACCCGAGGATGGCTGCTCGGTGACAAGAGATATCCGCTCTACACCTGGCTGGTGATTCCCCTCCACAACCCCACCACTCGTGGCCAGCAATCATATAATGACAGCCATGCTTCCATGAGAGGACAGCAGAGTCTTGTTCCACGGATCCACTGTCGCTGCCCCAGGGCGGCGGCTCAGCATTCCTAGCCATCTGTTGGAGCACAGATTGCTGGACTGCTGTGAGACCCTGCAAGTCCCTTTCCATACCCGTAAATCCAGCCATGATGGCAGCAGTCTGATCTTGAGTGACAGCTAGCGGAGCCTGCATGAGGGCAATCTGAGCTTGCGTGGTAGCAAGCTGAGCCTGCATGGCACAAGTCCGAGCTTCCACTGCAGCACTCAGATGTTGGGTCGCTTCCGCTTGTGCTGCAATGGAAGCTGCGACATCACCTATTACACACACCAGCAGGGTTGGGTCCATAAGGGTCCTGATGGAGTTGCCCATCACTTCCATCTTGGAAATCATAGGCTCCAAGCTCCGTGCAAAGCCCTGTGCAATATTGGAGCCGGACTCCACCATGCTCCTTGACACTGACAAGAGGCTCTCAAGCTGGCCTGCCATTGCACCAAGCATTTCTGTATGCATGCCCATCACCCTTCTTCTGAAGGCTGCCCCATCAAAGTTCTCATTTGAGTCCTGTACAGCAGAACTCGTGTGCGACCTCGCCCTCCGGGGAGCTGGCACCTGCACTACCCTTTCCCCCTGGCCTGGCTACAGCCCACTTGTGCCTGATGACTCACCATGTGCAGATCCCGCCTCTATACTACCCACTAAAGTACACGCAGTGTCATTTTCTGAGCTGGTGCCTGGGAGTGTCAGATGCAGTGACGGTGTGTTTTCTTCTCCATCACTCTCCTCCTCTACTTCTTCCCACACAGGCTGGACTGCTGGCAGTTCTTGGGTATCTGAAAGGAAAAAGGCACAAGGGTTGGGCTGTGGTGAGGGGATGGGGGGAAAGCAAGATGTCCATGCATACACCATTAGCAGCTTGTAAGTGAGAAGAGATTCTGGGATGAGGGGAAAGTGGGATGTGAGAAGAAGGATTAGGCATGAGCATACCGTCATCATCAATGCTTTCAGCCTTGCCCAGCGTCACGGCCTTAGTGACGGCCCCTCCAATGATCTCCAGCACTGTCTCCTCCAGCTGGGTCAGGTTGTGCAGCCATGCTTGCCTCTTGCCTGTTTGTTCCTCCTCACTATGGTTGCATGCCACCTTGGCTTGCAAGAGAAAAGGAAGTATGTCAGTGAGTGTGGTGCAATGTGTTTGGGTGATGTGGCTACCATGGTTGAATGGGTTGCATTGTGTGCAAGGTGTGAGAAGCTATGATTGTGAGGTCATAGAGTCATAAGTCATAGGGGGAAAAATTGAGGGGCGCCCCCTTTGGGGCGCTAACTTCGCCGGGGCGCTACTTTTAGCGTCCTGAAAAAATTAGCGCCCCCACAGCCGAAATTCATCGGTAGCACCCCAAGAGGGAAGCGGGGCGCTACTAGAAGTGCCCCGCCTCCCTCGTGGGGGCGCTGTGAGGGAATATCGTGGCGCGACGTGCCGCAGTACTGCAGGCCTTCCTCCCCTTCTTAAAGGGGAGGGGCCTTGCCCAGCGTGACCCAGGGCCCAGCTGGGCCACCAGGGATCGGAGTGCCGGCAAAAGAGCCTGGCACTCAAGAGAAGTGCCGGGCTCACGGAGCGCAGCTGGCACTCTGCGGGGGGGGAGCAGAGGAAGCCGGGGACGGCAACAGGGGCAGGTGCTGGCAGGCGGCCAGCAACAAAAATGGCCGCCCGGCACCTCGTCTTTAAATAGCGTCTGCCGGTAAGTCAGGGGGCGCTACCGAAGATCGCGGCTGGGGCGCGAGCGGGGCGCTGTGCGCGGCGATGACATCATCGCCGTCGGCACAGCGCCGCGGGGCGCTAACGGTTACCGCCGCCGCTAACCTTCCGCTGAATTTCGCGGGAGGCGTTGGCGGCATCGCGCCCTGGCGCTAGTTGCTTTGCTCCCCGTTAGCGCCCTCTTAGGGTGCTAACGGGGCGCAAAGCGACCGGATTTTTCCCCCATAGAGTCATAACGGCACAGAAGGAGGCCATTCGGCCCATTGAGTCCGTGCCGGTATGAGCCATGATAGCTAGAGATTGTTGGTAGGTGAGTGATGGGGGTATGGTGCATTGAGCAGAGGCTAGTGGTGCAGTTGGTGGGATATGGCATTTGAAGATGAATTCTCTGAACTTGACCACTCGAGTGGGGTCATTAAACGTCGTCCGGCACTGGATTCATGTCCTGAGGGCAACACTGTTGGCTCCTGCCCCCCTGCGGGTAGAGGATCTGGCTCCTCCAATACACCCACTGCACCAAGGCCTCCAGTGCTGCATCTGAGAACCAAGGTGCACACTCTCTCCTCTGTTGAGACTTATTGCTTCAGCTCCAGCCACAATGAGGTCATTCTGTGTCAGAGCACCTCCCCTTTAAGAAGTGCAGACACTCTGCAGGCAACCTTTAAATCGAGAGCAGACTCCACACGTAATTGGGCCCCCTGTTGTGCGCGGAGCCAACCCGCAGTGTGTTTAGCACTGAGCTCAGCATTGCAATCATGGTAATGAGCAGGCAGCACGAATGTCGTGTGCTGTCTGCTCTACTTTCAATGGGTGTGGGCAGATCGCGCATTGCGATGCCAGCGCCCGTTTTTGGGCCTAATCGAATATTGCCCCTTGTATTTATGCTGCCATTGATGTTACAAATTAATTTGAATTTAACCTAATGTGGTCTAAATCACTGCATTGTGTGTTTAGATGGATCTTTATTGTGTGGAAGTCCACAATAACCTGATTATTTTCATACATGTGAGTACAACTTATGAGATGGATCTAATCAGCATGGAGACAGAATACAAGATAATCCACTGGAGTTTCATCAGCTTCCCGAGGAAGCCTCAATGGTCAGAGGCGGGAAATTCTTCTGCAGCGCTCTGCCAGCTCCAGATGCTAACTCACCATTTCTGGGATTCTCCACCAGGGTGAAGGAAACACATATGGGCAGATGTATTCAAAGAGCATATAAATTGGCGAGAGGGCTGTGCTTATCCAACTTCAAATCTAGGCCATAGAGAGGAGGGAGGCAGGGATTGCATGGGGGCCGGGGTCGGCCGGAGAATTGGGGTGGTGGTGGGGGATTTGGAAAGATTAGGTGCAGCTGGAGGAGCCGGGGGGTGGGGTGGGGGGGGAATCTGAAGACATCGGGGATGGCTGGAGGAGCAGGGGAAGCGGGGGGGGATGGTAAATCGCAAGAAGATCGCGGGCCTGGAGGAGCACGGATGGGGGTGGGGGGCGGGGGGAAGATGGAAGATGGAGCGGGGATCAGAGGCCTGGCCGGGGGGGGGGGGGAGGTGGGCAGAGAGAGGCCTCGTGAGTGGATCGGAGGTCTGGGATGGAGACAGGCCTTGTAGGGGGATCGGAGGCCGAGCGGGGAGGCCTCGTGGGGGGATCGGAAGCTTGGGGTGGAGGGAGACCTCGTGGGTGGGTATCGGAGGCCAGGCCGGGGGTGGGGGAGGGGGGAAGGAGGCCCGGGGGTGATCAGAGGCTTTGTGGGGGGGGTCTCCGATTGCGGGGGGTGGGTTAGGCAGGGACTCTGGATTCAGGAGGCAAGTGTAAAGGCGTGCAAAACCCGACCAGCTAAAGTTAAATACAAAATGGAGGTTAAAAAAGAGGCTTCAAGCCTCATTATAATATTTAAATAGACAACCCGCCTCCTGGCAGCAAATTGGCTGCCTGCCCCCCGTCCCGCCTCCGTTAAAACTGGAAGTGGGCAGGCTGGAGGTGGGCTCAGGTCGGGATTCAGATTTTTAACACTTTAACTACCTACACACCCCCAACCCACCCTTTTTATTAGGTTAAAATTCCACCCAATGGAACTGATCATCAGGAGCAACTCTGAGGATTATCTGTATGATAATAACTGAGTAAAGGTTTATTCATTTAAAAAAGGTAGTGGTTTTCCTGTTATGTTAAGTGTCACTTAACATAAGAGAAAAATGATAATGCCATACTGACTCTTTGAAAACCTGCAGCATGATTAAGACTATACAAAGAGTGGAAGTGAAAGTTCTTACCAGTTTGAAAATCTTGATGCGATGCCAAAATATCCAGAAGTATATGTTCACGCAATACATTTTGGACTATATTTTCCATTTGTTTTTCATCTATTGTCTTGTCTCTAGTTAGTACCTGGATGTTGTGCAGGATACTGCTGGCCTATCCAATAGACAATATTTGTGTGCAAGAGCAGAAGTACAACAACAATAACAACTTGTATTTATACAGTGCCTTTGACGTAGTAAAAGTCCCAAGGCGCTTTACAGGAGCGTTATCGAGCAAAATGTGACACCAAGCCACCTGAGGACATATTAGGGCAGATGTTTGGTCAAAACGGCAGGTTTTAAGGACCGTCTTAAGTAAGGAAAGAGAAGTAGAGAGGCGGAGAGGATTAGGGAGCGAATTCCAGAGCTTAGGGCCTCGGCAGCTGAAGTCACGGCCGCCAATCGTGGAGCGATTAAAATTGGGGATGCTCGAGGCCAGAATTGGAGGAGTGCAGATATTTCGGAGGGTTGTTGGGCTGGAGGAGATTACAGAGATAGGGAGGGGGCAGGCCATAGAGCAGTGACGGGAAAAATAAGGCCCGTGGGCCGCATCCCGCCAATGGATTGAATCCGGCTCGACAAGGCCTGGCTTCAAGGCCAAACATCTGCCGTACCTGACCCCTAGCCTGACCCCACCCCACGTAACGTCAGGGGAGTCAAAACCAAAAACAGAGGCAGGCAAATCGAATCTGCCGTTCGCTGCATCAATGAGTCGTTGCTATAACCTCCCCTTTCAAGTTTGCAAATATAAATCAACAATATTAACACTGTGCAGTGTAGGCGGCCTTCTACTGTTTACAGCGGTATCTGCAGAACCAGACTTGGAAATGTCTGAACCGATTACAGGGAAATAGAAACTTGCTGCATTATCTGCAGCTTGTAAATCAACAAAGTTATTCACACCCGAAACCTCAGTTTCTGCTCCGTCACTGCAACATGAAAGGTAAGTTACTCACGGTTTGTGGGTTCAGTGTCCATAAATCTGTGCAAACTTTCCAGATAAATGCACGATAACATAAATACTTTAAATACATAAAATAACGCCATTGGCAGCATGACTCGGAGTTGACACAATCGAATCGATTGGTAAATTGTTTACTGAGAACCTGTTTTAAAACTTGCAGCTAGTTTTTAGTCTCATTTATTTCTATCTGTGCTTTTAACTCATGTATTTTGTTGCCAACGCTTCGCGCATTCAGATATAGTGCCTTTAGCTATAATAGTTTTTTCTATTTTTCCCTGATGCAACCTTAGTCTGTAATGCCCTATTACCTTTGTTAAGCTCTCTGTCCCTTCCTGACCCACTGCTTATTTTTGCCCAAATCGCTACACTGCTTTACAGCCTTGAAATTTCTCTTACTGCTTTTGAATTTACCCTTTCCTGAATCCTCCCACACCCCCTTCATTAGTTTAAAGCCCTATCTACCGCCCTAGTTATTTGATTCACCAGGACACTGGTCCCAGCCTGGTTTAAGTGGAGCCCGTCCCAACGGAACATAAGAACAAAAGAAATAGGAGCTGGAATAGGCCATTTGGCCCTTCAAGCCTGCTCCGCCATTCAACATGATCATGGCTGATCTTCTACCTCAACTCCACCTTCCCGCACTATCCCCATATCCCTTAATTCCCTTAGTTCCCAAAAATTTATCGACCTCTGTCTTGAATATACTCAACGAATGAGCATCCACAACCCTCTGGGGTAGAGAATTCCAAAGATTCACAACCCTCTGAGTGAAGACATTTCTCCTCATCTCAGTCCTAAATGGCCAAACCCTTATTCTGAGACTGTGACCCCGTGTTCTAGATTCCCCAGCCAGGGGAAACATTTTCTCAGCATTAACCCTATCAAGCGCCTTAAGAATTCTGTATGTTTCAATTAGATCACCTCTCATTCTTCTAAACTCTAGAGAATATAGGCCTAGTCTACTCAATCTCTCTTTACAGGGCAATCCCCTCATCCCAGGAACCAGTCTAGTGAACCTTCGTTGCACTTCCTCTAAGGCAAGTATATCTTTCCTTAGGTAAGGAGACCAGAACTGTACACAGTACTCCAGGTGTGGCCTCACCAATGCCCTGTATAATCGTAGTGAGATTTCTTCACTCTTATACTCTAATCCCTTTCTAACAAAAGCTAACATACCATGTGCTTTCCTTATTGCTTGCTGTACCTGCATGTTAACTTTCTGTGATTCATGTACAAGGACATCCAAGTCCCTCTGAATGCAAACATTTCCCAGTCTCTCACCATTCAAAAAATATTTTGCTTTTTTGTTTTTCCTACCAAAGTGGATAACTTCACACTTCCCCACATTGTATTCCATTTGCCATGTTCTTGCCCACTCAGTCAACCTGTCTATATCTCTCTGCAGCCTCTTTGCATCCTCCTCACAACTTACTTTCCCACTTAATTTTGTATCATCAGCAAACTTGGATACGTTACACTCAGTCCCTTCACCTAAGTCATTAATACAGATTGTAAATAGCTGAGGCCCAAGCACTGATCCTTGCGGGACCCCGCTAGTTACAGCCTGCCAACCTGAAAAAGTCCCATTTATTCCTACTCTCTGTTTTCTGTCCATTAACCAATCCTCAATCCATGCTAATATATTATCCCCAATCCCATGAGTCCTAATTTTGTGTAATAACCTCTTGTGTGGCACCTTATTGAATGCTTTTTGAAAATCCAAATACACTACATCCACTGGTTCCCCCTTATCCATCCTACTAGATACATCTTCAAAAAACTCTAATAGATTTGTCAAACACAATTTCCCTTTCATAAAATCATGTTGACTCTGCCTAATCATATTATAATTTTCTAAGTGCCCTGTTACCACATCCCTAATAACAGATTCGAGCATTTTGCCTACTACTGAGGTCAGGCTGACTGGCCTATAGTTCCCTGTTTTTTTTCTTCCTCGTTTCTTAAATAGCAGGGTTATGTTTGCTACCTTCCAATATTTAGGAACTGTTATAGAATCTAGGGAATTCTGGAAGATTAATACCAGTGCATCCACTATCTCTTCAGCTACCTCTTTTAAAACCCTAGGATGCAGGTCGTCAGGTCCAGGGGATTTATCGCCACTTAGTCCCATTAATTTCTCCAGTACTATGCCTTTACTTATACTGATTTCTTTAAGTTCCTCATTCTCTCTAGACCCTTGATTCCCCATTATTTCCAGAATGTTTTTTGTGTCTTCTACCGTGAAGACAGATACAAAGGGCTGGATTTTCAATGACCCGTGGAGTCGGGTTTGGAGGCGGGGGGGGGGGTTAAAGTTGCAGATTCGGGGGTCCCGACCCCATCCCGCCTCCATGCCAGTTTCTCTGGCGGCGGGTACCCGACCTGTGCTGAGACCCGACTCCCCGAGGCGGGAAGGGATTAGTGACAATTAACTGCCTGTCTCTGGTAACAGGTTAACAGGTAGTTAACAGGCAGTTTTTTTGCATAATCCCTATTTTAAAAAGAAAAGTGTGGGCTTCCCGACAGGTGGCAACCACGCCAAGTTATCGGGTCGGGCCGTGGGTCTGCAGGGGTTGGAGGGGTCGATATGTCCGGTGGGCAGGTGAGTGATGGGTGCATGTGTGCAGAGGTAAGTGTGTAAGGTAAGTGCTAAGTGTTGGAAAAAGTTTTACCTACCTTAACTTCCTCCTGCAGGTGTCAGCCCTTCAGTTCTCGGGAGTTAGAAATCTCACCGGCACAGAAAGCAGGAAAGCCGTGGTTCTGTCAAAAACTGCAGCCTTCTGTTTTCTGTGGTGGAATGATTTCTAACTCAGCCTGAGAGGAAGGACTGAAGTTAGAAATTATATCGTCAGTGTTTGACAGCTTCACAGAGCTGTCAAACGCTGATATTTCATCTGTCAAAAGCTCTTGACAGATGAAATGTCAGTCTGTGACGTCACCTGTTGCCGGGTGGCCCTTAATTGGCCTGCTGAGCCCACTGGGCGGGCTCAACAAGGTCAATCAAGGGAAAATACAGTGGGTTGGCCACATCTCGATGGAGGCGGGTTCACAAGCCAGAATGTGTGATTCCCGACCCCAACCCGACCCCAGTTTCAAAATCCAGCCCAAAGTATTTGTTTAATGTCTCTGCCATTTCCTTATTGTCCATTATAATTTCTCCTGTCTCTGCCTCTAATGGGCCCACAAACAGCTCCATCTTTCCTCAGTACTGGTGCCAGTGCCCCGTGAAGCAAAACCCCTGCCTCCCACACCACTCTGAGGCAGGCAACACAGCCTTCGGAACTCCCGGCCGCGGCTGCAGAGAACAGTATCTATCCCCCTGACTATACCGCTCCCTACCACTACAACATTCCTTTTCAGTCCCCCCATTTGAAGTGCCTCCTGTACCACGGTGCCGTGGTCAGTTTGCCCATCCACCCTGCAGACTTTGCCCTCATCCACACAGGCAGCAAGAACCTCATATCTGTTGGATAAGGGCAAAGGCCGAGGCTCCTCCAGCACTGTATTTGGGGTCTTCTTACCTGCCTGAGTTGCAGTCACACCCTCCTGTCCCTGACCACTAACCAGACCTGTACTACTACCTCACCTAAGGGGTGTGACTGCCTCCTGGATCAAAGTGTCCAGGTAACTCTCCCCCTCCCTGATGCTCCGCAATGTCTGCACCTTGGATTCCAGCTCAACAACTCTGAGCTGAAGTTCCTTGAGATGCAGACACTTACTGCAGATGTGGTTGTCTGGGATCGCAATGCTCTCCACAAACTCCCACATGTTGCAGTAGCAACACACCTCCTGCACTGCCATCCGTATCTAACCTTGTTTTATTTATTTAATGAATTAAAGTTTATGTATCTAATCAACTTAGTTTATAGTTTTTTAACTAATTACTTGATCTAGTTTAAGTTATAAGTAGATTAAATTAAATATTTACTTGTAACATGAACAAGTATTGGAGGCAAAAAACAACACTTCCTTCCCCTCTACACCGAATCCCCACGCTCACCAAATACTCAACTTTTACACTCTGCTTATGCTGCTCTATTACCTCAATTTGCTAGGGGTAGATTGCAAAATCACCCTTTATAGATTTCCCAGTCTATCCGTGGTAAATTGAAGTCACCCATAACAAATGTATCTATTCCTCTACATACTTTGCTTATTTAACTACAAACTTCTTGATTCGATCCTTTTTCCTAACCTGCTTGTCTATAACAGGTGCCCATAGTCAGTTTCCTTTCCTTCATGAAGTCTCTGATCATTACCAAAGGTTTTCCATGTTTTCTACACTTGGACCAGAAATGCCCATCCCTGCTCGGCTACAAGCCGTGTCTGTGGAGTTCCATCTTCGTTAGGCTACCCTTTCTTCCGTATCACATCCAATAATTGTCTGTTACATATATGCTATGCAGAGAAGCAGAAGATTATTAGGAAGACTTTGTCTGAATAATAGCACAAACCTGATTTGCAGCTCTGATCGCAACCCATGCCAGCATTTTACATTTTGGAGGAGGCTTCAAAACATGTTGCAATATTTCTATCAGTCTTCCTTGGCCAGTAATCTTGTTAAAAAACAGAGTCATTGAAATTTAAAAAACTGTTTGCTTAAGTTTGTCAAACTATGTGTCTCCAAATATAGAACAATTAATTTTTGAATCTGTAAGAAACCAGGTCTAATCTAATTTAATTACTAGTGTTATTGTGATGAATAAGTTCATAAATTGTTTTCAGGATCTCGATAGTGAATTGGGTTAGCACACTCTTCTTTCACCTCTGGGAATTGTCATATTTAGCCAATATTGACAGAATGAAAGTCTCCTCTTTGCTGGCTGTAGGATTTACATGAAATGAGCTTGGGGAGCGCCAGTCCAGTTCCTCTTGGCATGAGCAACAATGGAGACAGGACTCTAATTTGGAATAATGGCACTGAATTGTCAAACAGACAGGAAAGTGGAAACAGAGTTAATGTGAAAGGTCAATGACCTGAAACATTAACTCTGTTTCTCTCTCCACAAGTGCTGCCTGACCTGCTGAGTGTTTCCAGCATTTTCTTTTATTTCAGCTTTCAAGTATCTGCAGTACTTTGCTTCTCTTTTAGGGAAGTGGAAATGTCACCATGGTACAGAAGGGATGCATTTTAAAGTTTTTAAAGTCAGATTATTGGAATGGCCAGACAGAGCTTACTTTGCCTTGCAGCTGACCTGGGAGTGCTTACTACCAGCAGTGCACACCAGAAATGGGAAACTGTTCTACTCTTCAGAGTAGAAACATTTCTTGCCTTAATAAGCGCAGGAAAAAACACACGAGGGCTGTTACTGCACTGAAAAGATCAGGGATATTTGTATTTTAGCACATTTAGATACATTTACGCCATTACTGCACTAAACGCAGGTTTCCTTGATCTTTTTAACAGTGCAAACCGTACACCCATTAAAGCCCCTTGGGGCTCATTTGCATAATTTCCTGGGTTTATACCACTCCTGCAACCGGTGTAAGTTTACACCCCAAACAAGGTCTAACAGCTCTCCATAACCCTTTAGACAAATATAAATGAGGAGCTGGTGAGATGAGGGGGACAGCAACTTCACTTACTGACTACAGACTTTTTAAAATTTGCTCCTTCACATTTTTATCACTGACCCCTACACTTTATTTTGCTGTAGTGCTTATGTCTCATCCCAGAAAAAAAAACCTTCTCTTGGGACCCCTGACTTGGACCCCCAAACCCACATTCAGATCAATTTCCGACAATGGATGGCATTCCTCATGGGCCTACTACTCTATGCCATCATAATGGAGGAGAGATTGCAACAGCAGTGTGCCGTGGGCAGGGAAATCAGGCAGCATGGCAGATGACGGCAACTCATCTGGTACGACCCTCCCCAATGTGTACACATACTGCACCCAGCCCTATGAGGACCTTAACAAGGAGCTGTCTATCTGACAGCTGTGCCTCCAACGATGCCATTGGGCATTTCTGCCAGCTTCACTGTGAAAATTTTCAAACTAGCCTCACTGCCACAACTGTTCTGTCTGTGGTAATTAAAGTAACAACAACCCTCAATTGTTACGGCTCTGGATCCTTCCAGGCTGCAACGGGGATCTGTACAACATTAGCCAGGGACCTGTCAGGTGGCGTATACCCTTCACAGAGGAACCAAATTCCTCCACTTCAGCATCACTCCCAGGTAGCAGAGGCATAGAGCCAGGGACTCCCTCGGGTGCACGGTGGCACATACATGGCCCTGAAGGTGCCAGCTGAGCAGCTGATGACATATGTGAATAGGAAGGGGTTCCATTACCAGGTCATGCAGCTCGTATATAACACAAACCAGGCTGTAACCTCCCTCGCCACTGCATGGGGCATTAGGCGGCAGGTTCTTCATTGACTGATGGACTACAGTGGCAGCACTTCAGCCATACCTTTTTCTATGCATCCTACCAGATGACATCAAAGCACTTTGGTCCAGCAGAACCTTGCAAGGACACCTTTGTGAAGAAGTCCGAACCTACTGAATGGTCTATTTCCTCACTTAATGTAATGTTCATGAATAACAAATCACAAGACAGTATTTGAAAGCAAACATTTCTGTTAATGCAAGCTCATGGGGTGTTAGGTCGTGTGTGTGAGGATAAGGCTTTCAGTTAAGCAGTGTATGGCAACTGTGATGGGACAGGAGACGTGAGCGATGTGGGGGTGTTGTGATGTTCGAGTCGAAGAAGAGGTTTTGGGGTTGTGCAAGGGGAGTTGTAGGCGCTCTTACCCAGAATGTAGTGTGAAGGGTTAGTAAGTGTGTAATAAAAACAGAAAATACGGCAAATACTCAGCAGGTCAGGCAGCATCTGTGGAGAGAGAAACAGAGTTAACGTTTCAGGTCAATGACCCTTCGTCAGAACTGGAAAAGGCTGGAGATGGAAGAGGTTTTTAAGCAAGTGTAGGGGCAGGGAAAGGAGGGAGGGGAGGAAAGAACAAAAGGGAAGGTCTGTGATAGGATGGAAGGCAGGAGAGATTAAGAGACAAAAGGGATGATGGTGCAAGGCAAAAGGAGATGGTAATGGGACAAGTTAAGAAACGAAAGATGGCTCAAGATGAAGCTTCCACCCTATCACAGACCTTCCCTTTTGTTCCTTCCTCCCCTCCCCCCTTTCCCTGCCCCTGCACTTGCTTAAAAACCTGTACAATCTCCAACTTTTTCCAGTTCTGACGAAGGGTCATTGACCTGAAACGTTAACTCTGTTTCTTTCTCCATAGATGCTGCCTGACCTGCTGAGTATTTCCAGCATTTTCTGTTTTTATTTCAGATTTCCAGCATCCACAGTATTTTGCTTTTGCATTAGTAAGTGTGTTTTGCTTTAAGAGAGTGAAGACCTAGATCAGTTGACATCTCACCTGCATTAACATCCCTAAGATTCACATTTATAGGAATAATGCTACACCACAGGCATTTTATAAACCTCTTGTTTATACTGTCAAACATAGTGATAATTACTGTGTTCTCACCTTTTTTTTAGGCTGTTTCGGAATTAAAACTAGTCCTGATTTCAATGATACTGACAGTTTGTTATCTGAATTTTGGTCATTTCTCAAATTATTTTCTGTTTCCTTCTCATCCTCCTCAACAAGGTGGAAGTATAACAAAACAAGTTCCAAATATGACTGCCTCATCAACCTACAAGATAAAAAAAAATTACCCTTTTTGTGTTAGTTATTCTTCATTTTAAAAACAATGGCTGAATTCTCCTCCTGTTGGCAGGTTAGTGGTGAGACAGGACCTCCGCCTGTCCACATGACTTCGCCACTAACCCACTCAACGTTCCTCCCAGGGTCCTCATTATTAATGCAAGTAATACCGTTCCTCGTTGGCTTACCGCCGCTGTGAAGGAGGTAATCTGCTTCCACATCGTTCTTTCTGGAGGGCCTCCTGCCCTCTGTGGGAAGAGGATTGCTCTTGCAGGGTTGACCCCCTGCACAAAACTGGACTGCTGCGTGCGAGACCCTGGGTACCCCTTCCCTGGCTTGCTTAGCCATTTGTGTTAGTGCTGAAACACTTTTCCCATTTTTTTAGGTGTGGAAGACAATTTAGCTTTAAGAGCTGAAGACTGCCATTTGGGACTTATTTTTAATGTTTATGTTTTTTTTGAAAGGCAGTAAGGTTTCCACTAACGTCACAAGGAGGGCGTTACACTGTAAGTTAGCGCTGCGCTACAATTTTCCAGCCCCCGGCATGCATTTCTGCCTGGTAGCGCTGCGGCCATTTTTAGCAGCTGTTCACCCAAGGCCGCGGTGACATCAGCAGGTTTCTGTTGATGTCCAGTTTTCCCCCCTATATCTTTAGTCATCCAGGGAGCTCTAGCTTTGGATGCTCTTCCTTTCCACCTTGTGGAATGTGTCTAGTCTGTACCCGAACTACCTTGTCTTTGATGGCCTCCCAATACTCATTTGATTCCAATCCACCTGGGCCAGATCCCTTTTCACCTCACTGAAATTAGCTCTCCTCCAGTTGAATATTTTCACATTTGATTTTTCCTTGTCCTTTTCCAAATTACTCTAAACCTAATGATATTGTGATCAGTGTTTCCCAAATGCTCTCCGATAGAAACTTGCTCCACTTGACCCAATTCATTCCCCAGAACTAGATCCAGCACTGCTTCCTTCCTCATTGGGCTGGAATCATACTGATCAAGAAAGTGCTCTTGTGAACATTTCAAGAATTCCTCGCACTCTTTGCCCTTTACACTGTTACTATCCCAGTCTATATTAGGATAATTAAAGTCATTACTCTAAGGTTCTTGCATCTTTCTGCAATTTTCCTGAAAATTTGCTCCTCTATCTCCTTCCAACTATTTGGTGGCCTATAGTATACACCCAACAGAGTAATAGCTCCTCTATTGTTCCTTAATTCTAACCAAATAGATTCTGTATTTGAACTCTCATGTATATCATCCCTCGCCAATATTATAACAGTTTCTTTGATCAATACTGCCAACCCCCTCCTTTTTTTCCTTCCCTATCTTTCCTAAATACCTTGTAGCCAGGAATATTAAGTGTCCATTCCTTCCCTTGTTTGAGCCAGGTCCCCGTTATTGCTACTATATCATAATCCCATGTGGCTACTTGTGCCTGCAGCTCACCAATCTTATTTGCCACGCTTCATGCATTTACGCACATGCACTCTAAACCCATCTTAGTCTGCCTCAAATTTCCCCGTCAGATCCCTCCTATTTCTTAACTACTCTTTATTCAATACTGTTTGTCTCTCCCAGTCCTCTGTGCACCTTTTATCTCCTCTCCAATACTTCATCCTGCTTCCCCTCCCCCTTCCAAAATAGTTTAAACCCTCTCCCACAGCATTAGTTAACTTCCCTGCGAGGACATCGGTCCCAGCTTGGTTGAGGTGTAACCCATCCATCTTGTACATGTCCATCCTGCCCCAGAACTGGTCCCAATGCCCCAGGTATCTGAAGCCTGAATTTGAATTTGAGCAACTTCCTGCACATGTAGTTATCCAGGAGACATGTAGCGTCCTGGAGTTCCCACATGGCACAGGAATTGCAAGCAACGGATCTCAGCTGTCCCATCATTTTGCTTTAAAGTCTATCTACTTAGGTTAGTATCCTCCCTTACTCCTATTTATTATTTAATTATTTATGTATACCAGATTTTTATTTAATGCAATTCGGATCCCTTTAATGCTGGTATTGTCTACTTAGTTAATTTAAATGTTATCCGCTTAGATCTAATTAATTACCCTGACTCTCCAACTAATTCCTCCTTAGTGGATGTATCTGGGCTGGTGCTGGTACAGGTAAGATGTGATGATGGAGTTGGTGAGGCTGGAGCAAGAGTTATTACTCTTTATCTTCCTCCAAATCTCACAGGACTTCAAAAACACAAAAGTTTGTACAGCTGTGTCAACACATGACTCCTTGAAGAAATAGAGGTTGGGAGTGTGGTCACTGCCAGAATTTGACAGTGCACATGAAGCTGGAATGACCTGTGCTCCTCCTTGCACCACCTTTACCAACATGATCTTGGCACCTTGCCTCCTACTTCCCAATCTCCTACAGTCCCTCCTTTTTGTCTTCCTATGAGCTGCAAAGCTTCTTCCACATGTAAATTTACAGTTTTCAAGATTGATGTTCCTCCTCCAATTGCAGGTCTTTGGTGCTGCTTATGTGTTACCATTTCCTTTACAATGACATAATATAGAGTTAAAGGAATATGACTGGCGAAGCTATTGCCTATCATCCATATGTCTACATGCATACCATTGTTATCAGGCTTTCAGGTACAGGCTCCTTTTAAACACCTCTCCCCCAAGGCTAGAAAAACCATTGTGGCAGGCAATTTGAGTTCTCACAGTGATTGGAATGAACATGCTGCGCTATTATTTCCAAAGGTTTCCTGTGAATATGCCAGTTTTCCTGTCACCCAGGTAATGCCAGCGAGAGGGCATGAGAGGTAAGGAGGTGAGTCACGCATCTATCATTTCTACAGAATGTGCATGGTGATCAGTGCCTTCTCTTACCTTGGCCAACCATGTGAGGTTATTAAACATTTTCCTGCACTGTGACAGTTGTCAGGTGATGGAGGTTGCCTCTGCTACCTCCCTTCATAAAGTCTGAACCACCTTCTTATGTGGCTTCCTGTTCTCAATCTGCAGAATTACATCCACTGAACTATCAGTAAATCTGGATCCCTTCTTGCTGCTGACCATCCCCCTCACCCATCTGATGTTCCTCCTACCTCACTCATTGATGCACTGTTCTGTTGCTAGCTGCCAAAGAGCATATAAATAGCCTACCGTCTTTCCCCATGTTGATCCCTGATTATTCAGCAATTAGGCCATGGCTGGAGGACTGATGGATGAGGTAGTTCCTCTCAGAACAATGGCACATTTGTCCAACCCAGCTGGACCCTTCAAAGTGGGCACACACAGGCAGATACTGCATTATCAAATGTAGTGCCAGATGTTGCAGGGCCATCTCATGACCCAACACCAAGAGGTTCAAGACCAGCTTCATCCCATGAAGCCTCCACTGAATGACATGAGCCTACCACCATACTTGCTCCTCCCACTGAAGTAACACTTAGATGCAGCACAAGATTAAGGATTTGTAGACACACGTCATTTAAGTTCAAAGTAAAGGTTATCATTAGTTTGCCATGAGCGAAAATCACCATGGTGTTCAACTTCTATGTCATAAGGTCATTCACAGGAGATATCTCCAGCACCGGCTAGTTTGGCCTAACTCACCATGAAAATACTTATTGACCTTGGCATCAAACAACAGTAGGAGAGGCTGATGTATTTTTACCACAATTTTGACTTCCTTAGGGTACAGGGACTGTACACAAGTAGGCAGTCATGTATGTGCACATAATGCTCTGTCATACATCAATAGGAAGGGTTATACCACTTTTAATGTTCAAATGGTCAGTGACCAATCCATGATCATCATGGGCACGATCCAGGGATAACTCACTATTCCTACATTCTCAGGGATTCATGCATGATAGAAATCTTCCAAGTGGAAAGAAGGTTGCAATAGTTAACTCCATGGAAACCATGAGCAGTACATGTCAGTACTGTACTCTGTATAACATACATACACCACGCCAGAAAAGAATTACACTAAGGCATAAGAGGAGATGCACAATATGCCCCTGATAGTGTTATGAAAATTATTGTGTGAACAATATCATTATGTTTGGAGGGTCTCACCATGAAGAGCTGCAAGAAGCCGTGGAGGATGAGGGTTAAAACATGGCATAGGAGCCACCTGCAGCAAAGCAGCCATTGCAGGGAGACTGGTGCATCAGATGCTCATTGATGATTTCTTCAAACACTGAGCTCTGCACATTGCACATGAAATAGTTAGCAGAATAGATTTACATTCTGGACTTTCTATTTAATTTCTATTACTGGTGAACATCTTTTTGGTGACTAGGATTGCCTTTGGTGGATATGTGAAGTGCTCAGAAGCTGAGGCCATCAGGCTGAAGTTGTATGGGGCTCTAGTCAAGTGCTACATTCAGTTCTTGTCACTGATGTACAAGGGAAACAGCAGAGCCCTGAAGGTGGTGCAGAGAAGGGCCTTCTGCTCTAAAGGGGCTAATTTGCCACTCCATAAACCTATCACCAAAAGTCTGGACAGCATCATTGCTGCATCTGGCTTTTTCTTAAGGCGTTCTTTCCTCCTCACTAAACAATTTTTGTTATTTCATAGCTGGATTAATAGAAAATACATGCCTCATTGGCTCATTAACGTGGCTAAGCAGATTTATTACAGGCGCATTCCGATTGTCTATTCAGTTCTATGTTAATTATAATGAATCTGATGTTGTATCAATCGTAGTGTTCAAAATAGCACATTCCAAAGAGTGCATTAAGAAGCGGTGCAAAAAAGAATGAACAATCTTTGACCAGCCGCCGAGCCCATTCCAAATTCTAGGCACAGGGCTATTTAACTAATGGAGGGGGATCCAGAAGTTTGGATCAGGTAGAAGAAAAAGGGATACTATTTATAAAAAATCTTGCATCCGCTGAAGCTAGGCCTCCTTTCAACGCACATAGTTCCCAATGGGCCTATCGGTGATGCTCTGGGCAGAACTCCCCAGGGAACACCCCCAGGGAATGCTCCCAGAGTGCTTCCACAACATAACTGAGCAGGCAAAAAAAGTGCCCCTCACCCCAGAATGCTGCTACAAAGTAACGGGACGAGCAGAAGTAGTGCCCCTCTCCAAGAGTGCAATTTCCTTGGTGCTATAAGAGGGGCAGAAGCCCAGCAGATCCTGGTTCCACCCTAAATTGCAGCCCCCCCACACCACATGGCCGTGCATGTCTATACACAGGAATTATACTCAGCCTCTTACGTATCAAGTGTATATCCAAATCGATATTCAGATTCAGCATGCTAAAATGTAATACATATCTGGTGAAAGGTCATCGAGCTGAAACGTTAACTCTGTTTCTCTCTCCACAGATGCTGCCCGACCTGCTGAGTACTTCCAGCATTTTCTGTTTTTATTTCAGATTTCCAGCATCCGTAGTATTTTGCTTTTGCTTAAGCTTACCAGATATTTTGGTCTTGAAAGTAAGTGACATTGATGGCTTCCATCAAAAAATTAGCAGTTTCAAGGGTTTTCCCATAATTTATTTCTGTCAATTGGCGCATTATCTTTCCTAAAAAATGAAATAAATTATATCACTGAGCAATTTTAACTCATTTGTTGATGAACATCTCACTTAATTTAATACTGATCTGCAATATGAAGAAGCACATCACAATTATATTTTCTGATATTATGGTATATACTGCAACGTCCTAAAAATAACCCCTGCGTATATCTGAATAAATATGTACAGCAAGCAGCCTTACAGCATTTGATTTATGACTACCCCACTAATGAACAAACAATACAATGCATTTTTCCCTATAAGATTTTAACACTTTTTGTATGGTCCCCAAGGGAGAGTTACAAATTATATTGCAGTGGATGTGACCCAGATTTGAGAGCACTCTGTACATGAAGCTTTTTTCTTCAGGCATTTAACACATTTTATTTGCCTATGGATAGCAGAAGGTGAAGTTTCATACAGCTAAGTATTTATAACTATAGACAGAGACTGACACAATTATAAACACTTTGGGCTAGATTTTGAAGTTGGAGTCGGGTTGGGGTCGGGAATCACACATTCTGGCTTGTGAACCCGCCTCTATCGAGATGTGGCCAACCCACTGTATTTTCCCTTGATTGACCTTATTGAGCCCGCCCAGTGGGCTCAGCAGGCCAATTAAGGGCCACCCGGCAACAGGTGACATCACAGACTGACATTTCATCTGTCAAGAGCTTTTGACAGATGAAATATCAGCGTTTCACAGCTCTGTGAAGCTGTCAAACACTGACAATATGATTTCTAACTTCAGTCCTTCCTTTCAGGCTGAGTTAGAAATCATTCCAGCACAGAAAACAGAAGGCTGCCGTTTCTGACAGAACCACGGCTTTCCTGCTTTCTGTGCCGGTGAGATTTCTAACTCCCGAGAACTGAGGGGCTGACACCTGCAGGAGGAAGTTAAGGTAAGTCAAACTTTTTCCAACACTTAGCACTTACCTTACACACTTACCTCTGCACACATGCACCCATCACTCACCTGCCCACCAGACATATCGACCCCTCCAACCCCTGCAGACCCACGGCCCGACCCGATAACTTGGAGTGGTTGCCACCTGTCGGGAAGCCCACACTTTTCTTTTTAAAATAGGGATTATGCAAAAAACTGCCTGTTAACTACCTGTTAATAGGCAGTTAATTGTCACTAATCCCTTCCCGTCTCGGGGAGTTGGGTCTCAGCACAGGTCGGGTACCCGCCGCCAGAGAAACTGGCATGGAGGCGGGTTGGAGTCGGGACCCCCGAATCTGCAACTTTAACCCCCCCCCCCGCCTCCAAACCCGACTCCACGGGTCATTGAAAATCCAGCCCTTTGGCTCCGATATTTACGAAGAGGCAGGGAGAACATAAGAACATAAGAAATAGGAGCAGGAGTAGGCCAATCGGCCCCTCGAGCCTGCTCCGCCATTCAATAAGATCATGGCTGATCTGATCCTAACCGCCAATCTACTATCTATCACAGAACCATCTCCTGCATCTAACAGAATTGCACACACGAAATAGGAGCAGAATCAGGCTACACAGTCCCTGGGCCCGCTCCACTACCCACAGGGCCATGACCGATCCGAACCTAGACTCATGTCCAAATTCCTGCCCGCTCCCCGTAACCCTTAATGCCCTTTACTTCTAGGAAACTGTCTATTTCTGTTTTAAATTTAATTAATGTTGTAGCTTCTACAGCTTTTTGTGGCAGCATATTCCATGGACCTACCACCCTCTGAGTGAAGTAGTTCCTCCTCATCTCAGTTTTGAAAGAGCAGCCCCTTATTCTAAGACTATGTCCCCTAGTTCTCGTCTCACCTGTCATCGGGAACATCCTCCCCGCATCCACCCGATCCAACCCCTTCACAATCTTATATGTTTCAATAAGATCGCCTCTCATTCTTCTGAACTCCAATGAGTAGAGTCCCAATCTACCCAACCTCTCCTCATATGACCACCCCCTCATCCCCGGGATTAACCGAGTGAACCTTTTTTGCGCTGCCTCGAGAGCAAGGATGTCTTTCCTTAAGTAAGGACACCAAAACTGTATGCAGTATTCCAGGTGCGGTCTCACCAATACCTTGTACAACTGAAGCAATACCTCCCTATTTTTATATTCTATCCCCCTAGCAATGAAAGCCAACATTCCATTTGCCTTCTTAATCACTTGCTGCACCTGCATACTAACCTTTTGAGTTTCGTGCACCAGGACCCCCAGATCCCTTTGCACTTCAGTACTCTCCAGTTTCTTGCCATTAAGATAATAAATTGCTCTAGGATTTTTCCTGCCAAAGTGCATCACCTCACACTTTCCAGTGTTGTATTCCATCTGCCAAATCTCTGCCCACTTACTTAGCCTGTCTATGTCCCCTTGCAGGTTTTTTATGTCCTCCTCACTCACTACTTTCCCTCCCATCTTTGTATCATCTGCAAATTTTGATATGTTACACTTGGTCCCTTCCTCCAAATCGTTAATATAGATTGTGGGGGGTGCGGGGGAGGCCGAAAACAGCCTCCTCATAAATATCGGGGCAAAAGTGCAGGTTTATTCTTTCAAATTAGTTCAATTAATATTGTACCATTGTGCAGACAAAACTGAATTGTACTGTCAAATATGATAAACAAGCAAAATGACAAATGAAAGTGTTTTGTTTTCTATGGTCCTGTGACTGATAACTTTGTGTGGGTGAATATGCAAATATAGTGAATATTGTAACGGAATTTTTCGGTACGTGTCTGTTGAGCTCAATGAAAGACAAGCGGATGTATTCTCTTTGGTCTTGTTGTTGCAATGTTAAAGCCTATATAGGTACAGGTTAGTGCGATACGTAGGGTTTCTGGTACATTTGTCTAGCTCAATAAGGGGCATTTATTTCCTCTGGTCTTGTGGTAAAAAAAAAAGTTAATGATAATTTTTGTAAAAGTTTGATTTTTAAAATAGGTCCTGATGATAAACTTCCCTCTTTAAATAATCTGCATAACAATAAAGTTTACATTTCATAGCTGAAGGTGCTCTAGAATCACTGCACTTTACACCAACCTGCAAATGGTGTAATGGTTTGAAACAATACTGTTAAACAATGAGTGGAATATCCAGATCATTTCCTGCACTGACATTTGCAATGATCTTGATATAAGCTTAATCAGTTGCCATTTATCTGTAACTAAGATCATTGCATGGCTACAGTTTGTCCCTGCAAAAGCCATGCGGGGTAAGTTTTACAAGTTAGCACTCTGGGCACAGAGTCTCACTCAATAGTTGGGAAAACCAGACAATTGGACGTGGTGGTCAGTGCACCCCATTCATGGCCCTGATGATTTTTTAGTCATTAACCTCTGCACCCGATCTTCGCTTCTGTCGAGCAAGGCTCCAAGCGAGGAGTGCCAACTCATAAAATGGACCCTGTAACAGGTTACTAAGTATGTACAACATTTTCACAGTAAACACTGGCAATTTCTGCAAACACCACACATGGCTGCAAACGCTCAATCGGGGGATCAGCCTAACATTTCAAAATCACTTTTCATTCACATTTAATGTAAGACTACCTGAAAAGGCTGAACGAAAGATAAATCCAGATATGTTTATTGCAATATTCACTGACAAGGCATGTTAATACGAAGTACATGGTTTACCTTTCTGAAACAGGAAGTCTGCTTCTAAATCAAATTCCCTAGATGCTGCTTCTCTGCAAAGCTCAAGACCTGAGCTAAGAGAGGAAAGTGCTCCTTGCCATGATGATATGCTCCCTCTTTTGGCTGAACATGTTGCCAATTGTGCTGAAGTATATCCTTAAATGGGAAGAAAAAAAGCAAAGTGTTAAACACTGTATATAAAAAATATGCTGCAGCAGCTGAATAAGTAGTACTGGGAGCCAAAATGCTGAAAACATTGACATTAGGATAATAGAACTTCAATTATTTAAAGAATACAGCTAAAATAAACTACAGCACAAATATCAGTCAGAAAAAAGTACAATATTTCTTGACACTGTTTAGCCATTTCCCTTTTGGTAAAGATAATTTCGTTCTTGTAAAGGTAAAGTATGAGGAATACTTTTTTGCTTTTATTCCACTGTGTCAACATGAGCGCTCCCTTGACAGTGACAGCATAGCCACTATTAATCTGCCAAAATAGCCTTAACCACAAGCACAGAAGGGTGCGTTCTACCTCACCAGTGTGAATTTTACTCTCCCCTCACCAGTCATACTTGTACTGTGTATGAGTGAGATTGCAAATTGTTTTTGTGCCAATTTGTGCTGAATTGAGGGCAATTACGTGTCTAGGCCTCACAGTAGGAGATGTATTTAGACTGCCAAACTCACATGACATAGCATCCTTATGGCCAACAGAGAGAGGGGATTTTCATCCCCTTAGTCTGGGATTTATTTGAACTCCGGTCCAGAGGTGAAAGAACAATGGACAAGTCCAGGGGGGAAAAATTCGGTTGCTTTGCGCCTCCCGTTAGCGCCCTAAGAGGGCGCTAACGGCACGCAAAGCAACTAGCGCCCGGGCGCTGCACCGCCAACGCCTCCCACAAAATTCAGCGGGAGGTTAGCGGCGGCGGTAACAGTTAGCGCCCCGCGATGCTGCGCCGCGGGCAATGACATCATTGTCGTGCGCAGCGCCCAGCTCGCACCCCGGCCGCGATCTTCAGTAGTGCCCCTTGACTTACCGCCGGACGCTATGTCCGACGGGGTCAGGGGGGCCTACCTGCAGCCGGGGCGGCGCTAATTAAAGGCGCGGTGTCGGGCGGCCATTTTTGTTGCTGGCCGCCTGCCAGTACCTGCCCCCGGCCTCCTCTTCAGCCCCTCCGCGGAGTGCCGGCTGCGCTCCGTGAGCCCGGCACTTCTCTTGAGTGCCGGGCTCTTCTGCCGGCACTCCGATCCCTGGTGGTCCAGCTGGGCCCCGGGTCGCGCTGCACAAGGCCCCTCCCCTTTAAGAAGGGGAAGAAGGCCTGCAATACTGCGGCGCGACGTGCTGCAGCGCAGCACCCAAAGAGGGACGCGGGGCGCTTCCAGTAGCGCCCCGCTTTCCTCTTGGGGCACTACCGATGAATTTCGGCCGTGGGGGTGCTAATTTTTTCGGGGCGCGACTCAATTTTTCCCCCCCAGGTATCTAAAGACCCACGGGGGAAAAATTAGATTGGTTTGCGCCTCTCGTTAGCAAATCCCCTAGCACCCGGGCACAGTGCTGCTAACGCCTCCCGCGAAATTCAGCTGGAGGTTAGCGGCAGCGGTAGCCAGTAGCGCCCTGCACTGCTGCACCGCCGGCAATGATATCATCGTTGTGCGCAGCACCCCGTTTGCGCCCCTTGACCTATCGCCGGACGATAATTCCGACAGGATCAGGGGGCGTTTTTGCAGCGATGGCAGGTGTCGGGCAGCCATTTTTATTTTGGCTGACTGCCTGCACCTGCCCCCTTTCACTTTTTTATGCGGGGTGCTGGCTGCTCCTCTTGAGCGCCGGGCTGTTTTCATGGCACCCCGCTCCCTGGTGGTCCAGCAGGGCCCTGGTGCGCGCAGTGCTAGGCCACTCCCCTTTAATCAGGGGAGGAGGCCTGCAATGACGTGGTGCTACGTGCCACCACACATGGTACGGTGGCACCGTAACAGCTTGAAATTCAGTAGTAGCGCCCCAAGCAGGAGGTGGACCACTTTCCAGTACCGCCCCACCTCCTGCTTGGGGCGCTACTACTGAATTTACGGCGGTGGGGCGCTAACTTTTTCTGGGCGCTAAAATTAGCACCCCGGCGACGTTAGCGCCCCAAAATGTGCGCCACCCAATTTTCCCCCCCATTAGTCTTACTTCAATCCCATGTAAAATCATCAAATCAAGTATCAGGAGTAAATGTGAGAATTACCTACATAGTAATAACCTAGTAAAAACCAGCAGCCAACATGGATTTAGAAGGGGCAAATCCTGCCTGACCAAAATCCTCAAATTCACTGAAGAATAAGGTCAATGTGGAAAAGTGTGAGGTCATCCACTTTGGGCCTAAGAAAGATAGATCAGAGTATTTTCTAAATGGCAAGAGGCTAGGAACTATGGCGGAGCAGAGAGATTTAGGAGTCCAAGTACAGAAATCACTAAAAGCTAGTGGACAGGTACAAAAAATAATTGAAAAGGCTAATGGAATGTTGCCTTTATCTCAAGAAGGCTGGAATACAAAGGGGTGGAAGTTACTTTACAGCTGTACAGAACCCATCGGGAGCACTGCATTCAGTTCTGGGCACCGTACCTCAGGAAGGATATATTGGCCTTGGAAGGGGTGCAGTGCAGATTCACCAGAATGATACCGCGACTAAAAGGGTTAAATTATGAGGGCAGGTTGCATAGACTAGGTTTATATTCTCTTGAATAAAGAAGATTATTGGATGATCTAATTGAGCTTTTTAAGATAATTAAAGGAGTTGATAGGGTAGAGAGAAACTATTTCCTCTGATGGGGGAGTCCAGAACAAGGGGGTATAACCTTAAAATTAGAGCTAGCCCATTCAGGGGTGATGCCAGAAAACACTTCTTCACATAAAGGGTAGTGGAAATATGGAACTCTCTCCCCCAAAATGCTGTTGAGGCTAGGTCAATTGAAATTTTCAAAACCGAGATTGATAAGTTTTTGTTCGGCAAGGATATTAAGGGTTACGGAAGCAAGGCGGGTAGATGGAGACACAGATCAGCCATGATCTCATTGAATGGCAGAATAGGTTCGAGGGGCTGAATGGTCTACCCCTGTTCTTATGTTACTAAGCAGTGACAACCCAAGTGGACTGAGGGAAGTCCTATGACATGGTGTACCTTGACTTCCAAAAGGCTTTTGACGAAGTTCCATCAGAGAAGACTATTAATTTAACTTGAAGCTATTTCTAGATGTCCATCCTCAGCCATAATTATCTTGTGATCCCCAATTTCCCTCCCCTATTTTTCTCTTTTGAAAATATGATATGGCAAATTATATTTTCAGGTTCATGGTGCTTTGTTATTATATAGTTATCAAGGCAACATAAGGTGATTAATGAAAGTTCTGAAGTTAATGCAAACTATATACTTTTTAAGTTTCACTTTTTGATCATTTCTTTTCTCCATTATCACATTTGCTTCTTTATTTAGGAGAGCAGAAATGTGGCATTTGCCTAAACTACAACTATCAATCAGATGGGTATGGAAATAAAAGGAAATTCACGTTTCACACCATATGGAATGCTTCATTGCAATGATACTCAGAAACATGAAGAATAACTCAGCCTAATCAATGATCTCCTCAATGTAATATCTGTCTCAGTGATACCCTTCTGTAGCTCCTACCATCACTTATATAGTGGAGTAATTATTTGGGGAAGGTTTAGGGCAGAAGTTGGGGGAAATGGGTCAGAAGGGTTAGCCACACCTCCTTGCTACCATTTACATGAGGCAGATTGGGCTCCCAGCGTGCCATAAAGGGGACCAACACTTTTTGGGAGAGAATTCAAGTAGAGATTCTTTGTAAAGGATTTGAGGCAGTAACCTCTAAGAACCCATTTTATTCCATTTACCGCCCAAATTCTGGCCCCCAGAATAGGTGGTAATTCGAAGGAAAATCTAGGCCCGTGTGTGACTGCTGATTATCCCTCCTTATCTCACTTGATCTCTCTGCTGCCTTCAGTGCTGTTGACCACTCATTTCTCCTCCAAACAAACCTACCAAGCTCTGTCCTGGTTCCTTTCCTATATATTTCCCAGTACAGCCATTTCTCCTTAAGCAGCTTCTCCTCCTGCACCTACATGGCCACCTGTGGCATGCCCCAGAGCGCCATGCTTGGTCCCCTCATTTATCATTTATATGCTACCCCTCGGTGCATTGTCCACCTTTCACAAATTTGGTGACAAACGAACAAGTGATTAAGGGATGAAGCTCAGAAGAGGGAAGGTAAATTGACAGATCAGATCTAACTACTTCACGCAGAGGGTGGTGACTGTTTAGAATGCACAGGGAGGTGATTGAGGCTGATAAAAATCAACAATTTATACATAGAATTACTTAGAATGTACAGCACAGAAACAGGTCATTCGGCCCAGCAGGTCCATACGAGTTTATGCTCCACAGGAGCCTCCTCCCACCCCTCTTCATCTCAGCCTATCAGCAAAACCTTCTATTCCTTTCTCCCTCATGTGTTTATCAAGCTTCCCCTTAAATGCATCTATGCTATTCGTCTCAACTATTCCTTGTGGTAGCGAGTTCCACATTCTAACCACTCTCTGGGTAAAGAAGTTTCTCCTGAATTTCCTATTGGATTTATTAGTGACTATCTTATATTTATGGCCCCTTGTTTTGGTCTCCCCCACAAGTGGAAACATTTTCTCTACATCTAACCTATCAAACCCTTTCATAGTCTTAAAGACCTCTATTAGGTCACCGCTCAGCCTTCTGTTTTCTAGAGAAAAGAGCCTCAGCCTGTTTAATCTTTCCTGATAGGTATAACCTCTCAGTTCTGGTATCATCCTTGTAAATATTTTTTGCACCTTCTCCTTTTTCCTACCAAAATTCACATCACATTTATCCATATTGAAATTTATTTGCCAATTACATGCCCATTCTGCAAGTTTATTACATCTTCTTGTATTTAGTCGCAACCTCCTCAGTATTAACTACAACCCCAATTTGGTGTCAGCCGCAAATTTTGAAATTGTACTTTCGAGGGAAGTACAAAGCGGGAGTCAGGCAGGCATTTAGTGAGAAAATTAACTGAAAGATATAGGCAATGAACTGTATTCACTTTTAAACTCTGGGGACTGCCAGATGGACCAGAATGCTTATTTCTAGTCCTAGGATCAATCTGGAAATGGAAAAATGCAGTCTTGGCACCCTATTGAATGTGAGATAAGAAGGTCAGATCAGGATTGAGTAGAATGCTGAGGTTATGCATTATGTGGCTCAGCTTGAAAAGTCAACCAGGGAGGTTGATGGAGCTGAAGCAAGAATTATGCTGCAGGAACCGATAAGGATGACTTCAGCTTTGCTGACGTTAAGTTGTAAGAAATTTTGGCTCATACATGACTTAATGCCAAACAAGCAAATGTACCAGGCTTATGATGTAGCCCAAAAGAGTAGTAAGCCTGAGCATTGGGAGAATTTTAGGATTCAGCAAAGGAGGACCAAGAAATTGATAAAGAATGAGAAAATAGATTATGAGAGTAAACCAGCAAGAGACATAAAAAAATTTGTAAAAGCTTCAATGGGTATGTAAAAAGGAAGAGATTAGCGAATGTAAACGTGGGTCCCTTACAGGTAGATACAGGAAAAATTATAATGGAGAATAAGGCAATGGCAGAGACATTAAACGAAAACAATCTGTCTTCATGGTAGAAAACATAAAAAACTTTCCGGAAATAGTGGGGAACCAAGAGTCGAGTGAGAATGAGGAACTGAAAGAAATTAGTATTAGTAAAGAAATACTACTGGAGAAATTAATGGGACTAAAAGACGACAAATCCCCTGGACCTGATGGCCTACATCCTAGGGTTTTAAAAGAGGTGGCTGCAGAGATAGTGGATGCATTGGTTTTCATCTTCCAGAATTCCCTAGATTCTAGAACGGTCCCCGTGGATTGGAAGGTAGCAAACATAACCCCACTATTCAAGAAAGGAGGGAGAGAGAAAACAAGCCAGTTAGCCTGAAATCGGTCGTCAGGAATATGCTAGAATCTATTATTAGGGACATGATAACAGGACACTTAGAAAATCATAATATGGTTGGGCAGAGTCAACATAGATTTATGAAAGGGAAATCATGTGTGACAAATCTGTTAGAGTTTTTTGAGGTTGTAACTGGCAGGGTGGATAAGGGGGAGCCAGTGGATGTAGCATTTGGATTTTCAAAAAGCATTCGATAAGGTGCCACATAAGAGGTTATTACACAAAATTAGGGCTCATGGGATTGGGGGTAATATATTAGCATGGATTGAGGATTGGTTAACAGACAGAAAACAGAGAATAGGAATAAACGGGTCATTTTTAGGTTGGCAGGCTGCAACTAGTGGGGTACCGCAAGGATCAGTGCTTGGGCCTCAGCTATTTACAATCTATATCAATGACTTAGACGAGGAGACCGAATGTAATGTATCCAAGTTTTTTAAGATACAAAGTTAGGTGGGAGAGTAAGTTGTGAGGAGGATGCAAGGAGAATGCAAAGGGACTTAGACAGGTTAAGTAATTGGGCAATAAGGTGGCAGATGGAATATAATGAGAAGAAGTGTGAAGTTATCCAATTTGGTAGGAAAAATAGAAAAGCAGAATATTTTTTAAATGGTGAGAGACTGGGAAATGTTGGTATTCAGAGGAACCTGCGTGTCCTTGTACAGGAATCACAGAAAGTTAAATTGCAGGTACAGCAAGCAATTAGGAAATTAAATGATATATTAGCCTTTATTACAAAGGGATTAGAGTTTAAGAGTAAAGAAGTCATACTACAATTATATAGGGCCTTGGTGAAACCACACCTGGAGCACTGTTTTGGTCTCTTTCAGGATATACTTGCCTTAGAGGGAGTGCAACGTAGGTTTACTAGACTGATTCATGCAATTGTCCTATGAGGAGAGATTGAGTAGACTAGGCCTATATTCTCTCGAGTTTAGAAGAATGAAAGGTGATCTCATTGAAACATATAGGGGGAAAAATTCAGTTGGTTGCGCCTCCCGTTAGCGCCTTAAGAGGGCGCTAATGGGGCGCAAAGCATCTAGCGCCCAGGCGCGGCGAAGTTTGCGCCGCTCGCGAAATTAACTAGACATTTTGCGGCAGCGCTAAACACTACCGCCACGATCTCCTGCGCCGGCAGATCGTGACGTCAGTCGAGTGCGCAACGCCCCGGTATCGCCCCGGAGCGGATATTGAGTGGCGCCCCCTGCCTTACCGCCTGACGCTAGCAACGACAGTTTGAGTGGAGCGTTCTGCAGTCATGAAGGGAAAGGGGGAACGCTATTTAAAGGTGACCGCTTCCTGCCTTTTATTGTTGGTGCCATTTTTGAACTACGCATTCTGAGAGAGAGAGAGAGAGAGACTTCTGGAGAGATTCAACGTTGTGTGAAGGAGTTTTGGTTACTGAGCAGCACTTTGCAGCTTCATTTTGATTTGCCATTCCTTGTATCTATTTAGAAGAGACTGTGGGGGCTGCACTCTGAGCTCTTTGCCTGGTACTCTCCATTGTTCTTTCCAGCAGATTTGATGTGCAGATCTCTCCAGGCCGAGATTCAAGGCTGCAATTAGCAGGATGTGGATGGAAAGTGAGATTAACTATCCCCTTTAAGAACTGGCCCGTGCCATTGTGTGTGTGTTCCATTGCTGACTGACATTACATGAGCTTCGCCAGCGCTCTGAGGTAGCGCCTCGCTCCTCGGCCTTTGCGCCTTAAGACAGGTGTGAAGCGCCTGATTTAGCGCTCCAATCACCTCCAGGGGCGATAAAAGTCAAGTTTGCAGTCGGTGGCGATAATTAGTGCCAGGCGCTAATCTTTGCGCCCGGCCGATAATTGCGCCCCAAATGGGGCGATACTGAATTTCTCCCCGATAAAATTCTTAAGGGGCTTGACAGGGTAGATGCTGGGAGGATGTTTCCCCTGGCTGGGGAGTCTAGAACTAGGGGTCACAGTCTCAGAATAAGGGGTCGGACATTTAGGACTGAGTTGAGGAGAAATTTCTTCATGCAAAGGTTTTGAATCTTTGGAATTCTCTACCCCAGAGAGCTATGGATGCTCAGTCGTTGAGCATATTCAAGACAGACATCGATAGATTTTTGAATTTTAAGGGAATCAAGGGATATGAGGATAGTGCGGGAAGGTGGAATTGAGGTAGAAGATCAGCCATGATCTTCTTTTAAGGTGGAGATAGACAGATTTTTACAAGGTAAGGGAGTGAAGGGCTATGGGGAGCGGGCAGGGAAGTGGCTTTGAGCCCAAGATCAGCCATGATCTTATTGAATGGTGGAGCAGGCTGGAAGGGCCGAATGGCCTACTCCTGCTCCTATTTCTTATGTTCATATCTTATCTATCACCAGCAACTCTAAGGCTATTGCCATACTGCCCAACTGCTTCATATCTGATCTGTCCATTCACCTTCCCTCTTCTGAACTTAATCCTCCTGTTGTTGTTCTCTGGACCATGTTACCACTCTTCCAACACTGGATTACTGCTCATTCCCTCTGTTCCATCATTAAAGGTAGATCTTTCAGCCGCTATTCCTGATCATTGAACTTTCTCCCAAAACTAGTTCCTTCCTTCAAAAGCCTCTTAAAAATCTCTCTCTTTGACTATGCTCTTGTCTCGCCAGCACCTAATCTTTCCTGTCTCCTACTCAAAGCCCTCTGATCCCTCTTGTAAAGCAACCGGAGATGTTCTTCTACATGAGGGATGCTATATAAATGCTGCTATTGTTGTTAAAATTCTGTTCATTCTAGGTGATAGCAAAAATTAATCACATACTAATTTCACCTCCAGAAAGGATTTAGAGCGTCAAGATAAAGTTTGTAATGCATTCTCTTACCTAGTCTTAGTTTAATTTTCGCCATCACGATAATATGTGGAAGATAGATATTTTTCAACGGGTCTGCCGGACGGGAGTAAATAGTCCCATGAACTTCATGCTGTGTACTTTCCCCCAGTAAAACAAGCTACACGCAAAACACAAACAAAATACCTTAGTACATTTTTCAGTAACAGTTCTTCAGTTTACTTATTTTCTATAAAGGAAAAATAATCAAATTAAATATTTACATAGTATGTAGAGATAAACTAAAACAGATTACATAGAATTTACAACTCAGAAACAGGCTATTCGGCCCAATTGGGCTCTGCTGGTGTTTATGCTCCACATGAGCCTCCTCCCACCCTTCTTCATCTAACCCCATCAACATATCCTTCTATTCCTTTCTCCCGCATGTACTTATCTAGTTTCCCCTTAAATGCATCTATGCTATTCACCTCAACCACTCAATGTGGTAGCGAGTTCCACATTCTAATTATTCTCTGAGTAAAGAAGTTTCTTCTGAATTCCTTATTGGATTTATTAATGACTATCATATTTATGACCCCTAGTTTTGGATTCCTCACAAGTGGAAACATCTACTTTATGTCTACCCTATCAAATCCCTTCATAATTTTAAAGACCTTTATCAGATCACCCCTCATCCTTCTCTTTTCTAGAGAACAGAGCTCCAGCCTGTTCAATCTTTCCTAATAATTGTACCCTCTCAGTTCTGGTATCATCCTTGGAAATCTGTTTTGTACCTTCTCCAGTGCTTCTATATCCTTTTTATAATATGGAGACCAAAACTGTGCACAGATTAAAATATTAATGAATATGCTTATATTTTTTCTGTATATTTTTGTCAATGCACTTCTAAGTTAAACTTTGCTATATTTCAAAGGAAGTTTCCTCCATCTGGCAACATTTTTAAATGTTTTGGATAAATATTCTTCTAGGACAGAATTACTTTGAGTAGTATTTATAAATCATTCTTAATTAACAGAAATCAGAATAAAACAGAACATTATTACAATTCCATAGAAAAGTTCAGAATGAGATCCAAAACAGTTGCATCAGTGCTTTAACTTGGTTTAGAAGCTCAGACCTCTTAAAAGAGATGAAATACATCAATTTAAGAAATTATATAAATTAGGGCATAATTTACATAGAAAACGCTGCCCAAATATTTTCTTTTTCTGCTAAGATCAGGTCTTATTTTTCAGAGACTCCAAACCGGATCTGATCTTAAAGTTACTTCACAGCAGTAACAGTCCGTTCATGTTGCACATTAGAGCATTAACACGTTTATCCATTCAGTGCTGAAATACTGTTTATTTTCTGCAACATGCTGTGCTGTTGATCTCATGTGGTCATCTGGGAGGTAGTTACCCTGAAGGGAAGAGGGAAAATCAGAGGGCAAGTCTACCTGCGTCACTCTCACGCAATTCCAAACAGGTGGCTCATACCTGCAATGGTAACAACCTGGGAACAAAAATGAAGCAAACAGCACCATTCTGGTTTGCCTTCTCTGATTTTCCCCCAAGAGACTGCAAATACAGAAACATTTAAAAAAAAATGTTTCTTTATTTGTTTATGGGATGTGGGCATCGCAGGCAAGGCCAGCATTTATAGCCCATCCCTAATTGCCCTTGAGAAGGTGGTGGTGAGCCGCCTTCTTGAACCGCTGCAGTCCGTGTGTTGAAGGTACTCCCACAGTGCTGTTAAGTAGGGAGTTTGAGCCAGCGACAATGAAGGATTGGCAATATACTTCTAAGTCAGGATGGTGTGTGACTTGGAGGGGAACTTGGAGGTGGTGGTGTTCCCATGTGCCTGCTGCCCTTGTCCTTCTAGGTGGAAGAGGTCGCGGGTTTGGGAGGTGCTGCCGAAGAAGCCTTGGCGAGTTGCTACAGTGCATCTTGTACCAATCAAGCGGGCTGGTTTGTCCTGGATAGTGTCGAGCTTCTTGAGTGTTGTTGGAGCTGTACTCATCCAGGCAAGTGGAGAGTATTCCATCACACTCCTTACTTGTGCCTTGTAGATGATGGAAAGGTTTTGGGGAGTCAGGAGGTGAGACACTCGCCGCAGAATACCTAGCCTCTGGCCTGCGCTTGTTGCCACAGTTAAGTTTCTGGTCAATGGTAACCCCCAGGATGT
The DNA here is from genome assembly GCA_030390025.1 of Squalus acanthias. Taxonomy (NCBI): domain Eukaryota; kingdom Metazoa; phylum Chordata; class Chondrichthyes; order Squaliformes; family Squalidae; genus Squalus; species Squalus acanthias. Next base: position 78,227,580 of record CM059434.1, on the reverse strand, counting down.
TGATGGTGGGGGATTTCACAGAATCCCCACAGTGCAGATAGAGGCCATTTCGGCCCATCGAGCCTGCACCAGCACATATCCCACCCTATCCCCACGTATTTAATCCCCCTAACACTAAGGGTCAATTTATCAAAGCCAAATCAACCTAACCCGCACATCTTTGGACTGTGGGAGGAAACCGGAGCACCCGGAGGAAACCCACGCAGACACGGGGAGAATGTGCAAACTCCACACAGACAGTCACCCGTGGCTGGATTCAAACCCGGGTCCCTGGCGCTGTGAGGCAACAGTGCTAACCACTATGCCACCATGTTGCCGGCGATGGTAATGCCGGTGAATGTCAAGGGGTGGTGGTTAGACTCTCGTTTGTTGGAGAAAGTCGTTGCCTGGCACTTCTGTGGTGCGAATGTTACCTGCCACTTATCAGCCCAAGCCTGAACGTCGTCCAGGTCTTGTTGCATGCGGGCATGGACTGCTTCATTATCTGTGGAGTTGTGAATGGCACTGAACACTGTGCTGTCATCAGCGAACATCCCCATTTCTGACCTTATGTTGGAGGGAAGGTCATTGATGAAGCAGCTGAAGATGGTTGGGCCTAGGACACTGCCCTGAGGAACTCCTGCAGCGATGTCCTGGGGCTGTGATGATTGACCTTCAACCACCACTATCGTCCTTTGTGCTAGGTATGACTCCAGCCAGTGTAGAGTTTTCCCCAAGATTCCCATTGACTTCAGTTTTACCAGGGCTCCTTCATGCCACACCCGGAACCCAAACTGGGCATTAGTGAGCAGGTTATTGGTGAGTAAGTGCCGCTTGATAGCACTGTCGATGACACCTTCCATCACTTTGCTGATGATTGAGAGTCGACTGATGGGGCGGTAATTGGCCGGATTGGAATTGTCCTGCTTTTTGTGGACAGGAAAATACCTGGGCAGTTTTCCACATTGTCGGATAGATGCCAGTGTTGCAGCTGTTCTGGAACAGCTTGGTTAGAGGCACGGCTCAGTGCGCTCAGCCGTTTCTTGACATCACATGGAGTGAATCGAATTGGCTGAAGACTGGCTTCTGCGATGGTGGGGACCTCAGGAGTAGGCCAATAAGGATCATCCACTCGGCACTTCTGGCTGAAGATGGTTGCAAACGCTTCAGCCTTGTCTTTTGCACTCATGTGCTGGGCTCCACTATCATTGAGGATGGGGATATTCATGGAGCCTTCTCCTCCTGTTAATAGCTTAATGGTCCACCACCATTCAAGACTGGATACGGCAGGACTGCAGAGCTTTGATCTGATCCATTGATTGTGGGATCGCTTAGCCCTGTCCATAGCATGCTGCTTCCACTTTTTAGCATGGATGTAGTCCTGTGTTGCAGCTTCCCCAGGTTGGCATCTCATTTTTAGGAACACCTGGTGCTGCTCCTGGCATGCTTTATTGAACCAGGGTTGGTCCCCTGGCTTGATGGTAATGGTAGACTGAGGGATATGCCGGGCCATGAGGTTACAGATTGTGGTGGAATACAATTCTGCTGCTGCTGATGGCCCACAGCGCCTCATGGATGCCCAGTTTTGAGCTGCTAGATCTGTTCTGAATCTATCTCATTTAGCACGGTGGTAGTGCCACGATGGAGGGTGTCCTCAGTATGAAGATGGGGCTTCCGTCTCCACAATGCACATAGGAATACCCATACTTCTTGCAAATCAGCACACTGGCACTGTTTCCTGAGCAAACAAGCACAGATTAGATTTGTGGTACAGCTTTAAGAAGCTGTCAGACAGGCTCCAGGAAATGACCCTACTTTCCTTTGTTGAACAACTGTAATTTGGCAGACAAATGTGACTTGCAAACTCATACACCAAAAATAACAATGTACCTGTAAGAGCAAGGACCCAACTGAAAAGGTAAAAGCTTTCCTTGTAGTGGCCGTTAGGGCACTTGGCCTATTGAGTGCTGTTCAGGTGCTTCACTCAATTTATGGGGAGCCCCACCACCCTCAACTGAAAGAGAAACAGAGCTTTAACGAAAGAAGTGCCTGAGGCACTCAGGGTCATGTTTAGCAGTCCAGCGACCCATGATACAGGGGGAGGAGATTAGCACCACATCAACGTTTGAATGAGTTACACATATAGGCCTTGAAATTTCCGGAAGCAGGTTGGGGGTGGGGGTGGGAGGCGGGGCGCGGCTTCTCCTGGTCCCCTGTTGTAACTCCAACAGGATCGCCAGGGAAACAGGCTAAACTGCTGAAATCAGCCCTTTCTCTTCGGAGTCCTATTTCTCCCATTGAATTTACAACTGGAGCCTGGGAGAATTCCCACGAGAATTACGGGCTGAAATTCTACAAGGATCTCACCGTAACCCAGTGGAACCCCTGTAGAATTCCAGCCCCATATACACCAGTGAAGTACCGATGTATTTTAGATGGATTTACCACAGCCAGTTAATCATTAGGAGAATTAGATATTACAGAACTGATTGTAGCCAGCGTAATCCCTACACTGGAGGTATATAGTTCATGGAACATGTCTGCTCTGGAGGGTCCCTGCTAATTCTGCTCTGAAACCTGCTGCTACAACACTAAGTAAAGGATGACTCTTCTGCTGGTTTGGCCTCCCTCCCTACTTTGCACCTCCTACAGCGATATTGCTGAGCTTTGAATTTAACAGTGCGGGTACTAAGGGCAGAAGCAATGTCCAACTGCACCACGAGAATGTGATTTGGTGCACAACAGGCTATACCTGCCATATGTCAGTTCTGCGCAATAAATAACAAGGACAAAGAAACATTTTAAAATAAGTACCTGGTCGAGAATCAATTTCTGGGCTGAAAGATACATATCTAGCTTCTCCTGCATGACAGCATTTTTTGAGATGCACAACGTTTCTGACTGTCGTAAATCAGACAACTGAAGAATAGCTTTGGCAAGCAGCAGACTGGCACTGGGTGAAATAAACTGTCTTGCATTCAGTAGGTCTACTATATTCTGTTTATGGAGTAAAGCATAGAAAACATAATTATTTTTAAAAAGCACAAAATGATACTAAATTGTAAAACTAGACAGAACAAAAAATTAGAAATATCAGTGTTCCTGCTTGGGCAATAAGTGAATGCACTTTCCACATTGGTCTATATTTCACCAGTTAGCGCTCCTGGTGAAGAGCATGGGGGACTGGACACATATTAGAAATACCGGCGCAGAGGTCCGTGGGCTAGAAATTCGGTGCCTTAGCGCCTCCCGTTATCGCCTCCGGGGGGCAGTAACGGGGCGCTAAGGTCTTACCGCCCGGGCGCGGCAATATTACCGCCGCCCGCGTAATTTACCTGCTGGTTTACGGCGGTAACCCCTATTGCCACGCCCGCCTGCTGCCAGTGATCGTGACGTCATCCGGCCGCCATCGCCCCGATAGCGCCCTGGACCCGAAATGCATTTCCGCCCCCTGAAGCATCGCCGGGTGAAAACGTCAGCTTCAGGGGACGTGCATTGGGCACGATGCTTAAAGGTGAGGTGGTCGCGGTAAATTGATCCTTTTTTTGCGGGTTCCTGTCCATGCTCGATCAGTCCAGCACTCTGAGTGAATGCCGGGCTGATCGCGCGGGTTCGCCGCTCCCTTGCTGGTCCAGGTAGGTGCCCTTTCTTTTGCAAAGCCTGCAGCGATGGCCCTTCCCTTTAAGGGAGCGAAGGAACCTTCCAACGCGGCAGCACTGCACGGCCCAGTGTGCAGCGCTGCAGAACTCATCGCCCCGCCTGTTGCCGATTGTGCTCCAAGAGGGAAGTGGAACGCTTGATTTATCATGAAAGGATGGTGGAAGCAGATTGAATAGTAACTTCACCCCCAGTGTGTCTAATTTGTAACCCACACAACCTTCTATCTATTAAAATGAATGGATGTAAAATTGTGAACTTGTAAAATTTATCCCTATAACAATATGGTATAATCTGAGGGGTAATTTCCTGACATCTGATGCCTACACACAGTACTATCTGAAGTAGATGGTGTTTGTCAGAAACCTTCAAGATGGCAGAGAAGCATTTCGAAATTGACCTCTGGAAGCACATTAATCTCTAGAATTAGATGTTTAATCACTCCAGCCACTATTTAAGAATGCCAGGCAATGAATGGCTGTCTAGCAGATAAACCACGAGTCATTTCTGTTTACTCCAAAGGTCTGTAAGGTTTAGGCCTGAGGTAAGGTGAGGGGTGAATGGATTAAGATGCAGGATCCCATATTGTGCCCTGCATCAATTGGATTTTAAGAGAGCGAACAACTGCTTGTTAATCATAGAATCATACAGCACAGACATGACTATTCGGCCCATCGTGCCTATGCCGACTCTTTGAAGAGCTATCCAATTGGTCCCACTTCCCAGCTCTTGCCCAACAGCCATGCAATTTTTTCCTTTTCAAGTATATATCTAATTCCCTTTTGAAAGTTACTATTCAATCTGCTTCCACCATCCTTTCATGCATTCTAGATTAAACAACTCTTTGCATAAAATAAATTCTCCTCATCTCCCCTCTGGTTCTATTGCCAATTACCTTAAATCTGTGTCCTCTGATTACCGACCCTCCTGCCAGTGGAAACGGTTTCTCCTCATCTACTTTATCAAAACCTTTCACAATTTTGAACACATCTATTAACCTTCTTTGCTCTAAGGTGAACAATCCCAGTTTCTCTAGTCTCTCCACATAACAGAAGTCCCTCATCTCTGGTACCATGCTGGTGAATCTCCTATTCACCCTCTCCAAGGCCTTGAAATCCTTCCTAAAGTGTGGTGCTCAAAATTGGACACAATACTCCAGCTGAGGCCTAACTCGTGATTTATAAAGGCTTAGCATAACTTCCTTGCTTTTGCACTCTATGGGGGTGAAATTGGATTGGGCCCGCAAATGGGCGTGGGGCCTGCGCTCATTCAAAGTGGTCCAGGCAGCATGCAAAATTCATGCTGCCTGCTCATTTACCTGATTGGAGCGCTGATCTCAGCACTAAATGCGCTGCTGGTTGGCTTAGCACACAAGGGGGGCCAATATCGGGTGCAGTCTACTGGCCAATAAAATTTTGCCGAGGCGCTCTGCACTTCGTAAAGGGGAGGTGCTTTGTTGCAGAAGTACCTCATTGTCATGCTGCATGCAGCCATGGCTCAACAGGAAGAGAAAGGGCAAGGAGATTCTCTGATGCAGCACTGGGGGCCTTGGTCCTGGAGGTGCACAGAAGAAGACAGGTCCTCTACCCGCAGGGGGTCAAGGAGGCCTTCCAAGCAGAACGCCAGAAGGCAGAGGGAGGAGATGGCAGAAGCCGTCAGTGCAACGTGTGTTGCCCCCAGGATCTGGATCCAGTGCCGCAAGAAGTTTAATAACCTCACATGCGTGGTCAAGGTGAGTGAATGCATCTTCAAATGCCATATCCCACAATCTGCACCACTAGCCTCACACACTGCTCAATGCACCACACCCCCATCACTCACCTACCAACAATCTCTAGCAATCACGACTCATACCTCACAATCATAGCTTCACCTCACCCTCATGCGCTTACCACTGCTGCAAGCCTCACATTCAACCATGACATGCATATCACCCAAACACATTGCAATACACACTGACATACTTTCCTTTCTCTTGCAGGCCAAGGTGGTGCATAACAGATGTGAGCAGCAGCAGACAGTCGGAGGGGAACCACATCTTCAAAACCTCATTGCGCTGGAGGAGACAGTGCTGGAGATAATTGGAGGCACCGTCACCGAGGCTGTAGCGAGCGGCGAGGTTGAAAGCATTGATGATGATGGTATGCTCACACCTAGTTCTTCTTCTCACACCCCACTTCCCCCTCATGGCACAATCTCTTCTCACTTACAAGCTGCTGATGGTGTAAGCATGCACATCTTGCTTTCCCCCCTCACCTCATCTGACCCTTGTGCCTTTCTCCTTTCAGATACCCAAGAACTGCCAGCAGCCCGGCTTGTTCCCAACCTAGTAGAGGAGGAGAGTGAAGGAGAAGAGACACTCGATCTGACATTCCCAGGCACCAGCTCAGAAAATGGCACTGCATGTACTTTAGAGGGTAGTATAGAGGCGGGATCTGCACGTGGTGAGTCACTGGGCACAAGTGGGCTGCAGCCAGGCCAGGGGGAAAGGGTAGTTCGGGTGCCAGCTTCCCGGAGGGCGAGTTCGTGCACGAGTTCTGCTGCACAGGACTCAGATGATGACTTTGCTGGGGCAGCCTTCAGAATAAGGGTGATGGGCATGCACACGGAAATGCTTGGTGCAATGGCAGGCCTGCCAGAGAGCTTCTGGTCAGTGTCAAGGAGTATGGAGGAGTCTGGCTCCAACATTGCACGAGGCTTTGCACGGAGCTTGGAGCCCATGATTTCCAGGATCGAAGAGATGGGCAACTTCATTCGAACACTTGTGGACCCAACCATGATGCTGGGTGTGATGGGCGATGTCGCAGCTTCCATTGCAGCACAAGCAGAAGTGACCTAACGTCTGAGTGCTGCACTGGAAGCTCAGACTGCTCTCGTGCAGTCTCAGCTTGCTGCCACGCAAGCTCAGACTGATGCCTTCCTGGCTTGGTTTGAGTGTGGAAAGTGGCCTGCAGGGTTTCACAACAGTCCAGCAATCTGTGCTCCAACAGATGGTTAGAAATGCAGAGGCGCTGCCCCGGGGAAATGGTAGTGGCTCCGTGGAGCAAGAACCTGCTGTCCTCTCTCATGATGTGGAGATGCCGGCGTTGGACTGGGGTGGACAAAAATGAGAAGTCGCACAACACCAGGTTATAGTCCAACAGATTTATTTAATTTTACAAGCTTTCGGAGCTGTTCGCTCCTTCTTCAGGTAGGGTAGCTGTGAGAGAATCTCCCAGAATTCACAATATAAACACAGAAAAAATCTATTCAAATCTTTCCCTACATCAAAGACACACTAAGAGCACAGCCAAGACAATGAGATGTGTCCCAGGGGGTCCAACGTGTCAAAACACCTGCTGGCTGCATATCCTCTCCATTTGTGTTAGTCTTTTTAAAACAAAACCTGGAAAGACCGGCCATGATGTCAAGTCACGTTCTGTATCGTGACATGAACCCGATATCGCGATTGAGGCCATCCTCATGAGTGCGGAACTTGGCTATCAGTTTCTGCTCTATGATTTTGCGCTGTCGTGTATCCCGAAGGCCGCCTTGGAGAACGCTTACCCGCAGATCCGAGGCTGAATGCCCCTGACTGCTGAAGTGTTCCCCGACTGGGAGGCAACCCTCCTGCCTGGCGATTGTTGCGCGGTGTCCGTTCATACGTTGTCTCAGTGTCTGCATGGTCTCGCCGATGTACATCGGCGAGACCATGCAGACACTGAGACAACGTATGAACGGACACCGCGCAACAATCGCCAGGCAGGAGGGTTGCCTCCCAGTCGGGGAACACTTCAGCAGTCAGGGGCATTCAGCCTCGGATCTGCGGGTAAGCGTTCTCCAAGGCGGCCTTCGGGATACACGACAGCGCAAAATCATAGAGCAGAAACTGATAGCCAAGTTCCGCACTCATGAGGATGGCCTCAATCGCGATATCGGGTTCATGTCACGATACAGAACGTGACTTGACATCATGGCCGGTCTTTCCAGGTTTTGTTTTAAAAAGACTAACACAAATGGAGAGGATATGCAGCCAGCAGGTGTTTTGACACGTTGGACCCCCTGGGACACATCTCATTGTCTTGGCTGTGCTCTTAGTGTGTCTTTGATGTAGGGAAAGATTTGAATAGATTTTTCCTGTGTTTATATTGTGAATTCTGGGAGATTCTCTCACAGCTACCCTACCTGAAGAAGGAGCGAACAGCTCCGAAAGCTTGTAAAATTAAATAAATCTGTTGGACTATAACCTGGTGTTGTGCGACTTCTCATTTCTCTCTCATGATGACAGCATTCATGACAGTACTCCCACCCCTGCCACTCAGCCAGTGCTCTTGCCACTTCCTGTCAGCCAGCCAGCCTAGACTGCTGCTGCCCATGCCGAGTGGTGCAGTCTACAGCTAGGCCTTCTAGGTCCTTGGCTGCTCGAGGTCGCCCTGCAAGGCATCTGCAGTCTCCCCCACGGAAAGTCAGTAGCCTTCCACCAGTCATGCTGCAGCCACAGGGATAGCACTGTGTAGGAGCACCAGGATAAGCAAAGGAACATGAAAGACAGACACTAAGGGAATGCACAAGGGTGATTTTTTTTTATTCGTTCATGGGATGTGGGCGTCGCTGGCAAGGCCAGCATTTATTGCCCATCCTAGTTGCCCTTGAGAAGGTGGTGGTGAGCCACCTTCTTGAACCGCTGCAGTCTGTGTGGTGAAGGTACTCCCACAGCGCTGTTAGGGAGGGAGTTCCAGGATTTTGACCCAGCAATGATGAAGGAATGGCGATACAATTCCAAGTCAAGATGGTGTGTGACTTGGAGGGGAACTTGGAGGTGGTGGTGTTCCCATGTGCCTGCTGCCCTTGTCCTCCTAAGTGGTAGAGGTCGCGGGTTTGGGAGGTGCTGCCGAAGAAGCCTTGGCGAGTTGCTGCAGTGCATCTTATAGATGGTACACACTGCAGCCACGGTACGCCAGTGGTGGAGGGAGTGAATGTTTAAAGTGGTGGATGCGGTGCCAATCAAACAGGCTGCTTTGTCTTGGATGGTGTTGAGCTTCTTGAGTGTTGTTGGAGCTGCACTCATCCAGGCAAGTGGAAGGTATTCCATCACACTCCTGACTTGTGCCTTGTAGATGGTGGAAAGGCTTTGGGGAATCATGAGGTGAGACACTCGCCGCAGAATACCCAGCCTCTGGCCTGCTCTTGTTACCACAGTATTTATGTGGCTGGTCCAGTTAAGTTTCTGGTCAATGGTGATCCCCAGGATATTGATAGTGGGGGATTCGGCGATGTTAATGCCATTGAATGTCAAGGGGCGGTGGTTTGACGCTCGCTTGTTGGAGATAGTCATTGCCTGGCACTTGTGTGGTACGAATGTTACCTGTCACTTATCAGCCCAAGCTTGAATGTCATCCAGGTCTGACTGCATGCGGGCATGGACTGCTTCATTATCTGAGGAGTTACGAATGGCACTGAACACTGCGCAGCCATCAGCGAACATCCCCACTTCTGACCTTATGATGGAGGGAAGGTCATTGATGAAGCAGCTGAAGATGGTTGGGCCTAGGACACTGCCCTGAGGAACTCCTGCAGCGATGTCCTGGGGCTGTGATGATTGACCTCCAACCACCACAACCATCTTCCTGTTTGCTAGGTATGACTCCAGCTAGTGGAGAGTTTTCCCTCTGATTCCCATTGACTTGTTTTACTAGGGCTCCTTGATGCCACACTCGGTCAAATGCTGCCTTGATGTCAAGGGCAGTCATTCTCAACTCACCTCTGGAATTCAGCTCTTTTGTCCATGTTTGGACCAAGGCTCTCAGGAGGTCTGGAGCCGAGTGGTCTTGGCAGAACCCAAACTGGGCATCAGTGAGCAGGTTATTGGTGAGTAAGTGCTGCTTGATAGCACTGTCAATGACACCTTCCATCACTTTGCTGATGATTGAGAGTAGACTGATAGGATGGTAATTGGCCGGATGAGTTGACTTTGTTATGTAGTTTTGGATTGATTAATTTATAAATTATGTTTGGAATGTTTGTTTACTGGTGGCTCTCATTTCAAATTTGCGCCCAAGGCGACACTGTGATGTTCCGTTACAGAGGGATGGTAAGGTGGGGAAGTGGTGAGCAAAGGGCATCTGGGGTTTCATTCAGGGGAACCAGATTCTGATGAGGCGCTCACATACAGCCCGTCCGGAATAGGATTCTGCTGCCTGCCTCCTCCCTTCCTCTTCCTGCTCCTCCCCGAGGTGGTTGCGGAACCCGTGGTGGCAAGGACTGCACTTTCATGATTGCCAAGTTGTGGAGGATGCAGCAGACCACCATGAAATGGGACACCCGCTCCGGCATGTACTGGAGGGCTCCTCTCAAGCGGTCAAGGCAGCGGAACAGTTGCTTGAGCACCCCGATGGTCTGCTCGATAAGGTTCCCCGTGGCAGCATGGCTCTCATTAAATGATTGCTGAGCATGAATGGTGGGGTTGCGGAGCGGAGTTATCAGCCAGGTGTACAGCAGATAGCCCTTGTCTCCGCGCAGCCACCCTCGGGTTCGACATGGTAGCTGAAAGATTGCTGGCACAGGATGAAGGCATCATGACTGCTGCCAGGATACCAGGCATTCACCATCATGAAGAGCTGGGCATGGTCCACAGCAACTGCACACTAAATAAGTGGCAGCCTTTACGGTTGTGATGCATCTCAGGATTGATATATGGCGTCCGCAAAGCCACATGTGTGCAGTCGATGGTGCCTTGCACCATGGGGAAGCCCAGTATCCTGGCAAAGCCACATACACACTCCTCCTGCTTCTCTTTGTTCAGAGAGAAGACATTAAGGTCCTTTCTGCTGGAGTACAGAACCTCTGGGACCTCCTGGATGCAGTGATGGATGGCGAACTGGGAGATGTTAGCTATGTCTCCTGCTCCAGACTGGAAGGATCTGGTGGTGAAAAAAATTGAGGGCCACGGTGACCTTGAGGGCACTTTGCAGCACCATCGTCGCCTGCTCTGAGGCTGCAGTTCTGGTTCCAGGAGGTGGCAGAGTTCTGTGACCACCTCCTTGGTGAAGTGGAGCCTCCGAATACACTGCTCCTGGCCTAATTGCAGGTAGGAGAAGGCCTCCTCCTCTGCAAGCAGCTTGTCCTCTTCTTTGCTGCCCCTGCTCCATATCCCTGTCATGCTCCAGTGCAAGGGGGACTGCAAGTAGAGCAACCATGACTGGGAGCAAGTGGTGTAAGCAGAACCCTTTAAATGAGAAGCAAGGCCTTCTCCACTTGCAGCACCACTCCCCGTCACCTCAGCAACTTTAAATAACTGTAGAAAGCTCCAAACAGTTGCACAAACTTACACAGAGCCAGTAGAAATCAAAAAACAGGTCATCTGCAAGTTGTTGATGATCCCTTTAAATACTGATGATCCCTTTAAATACTGCTGATTGGGGGGGTCCCTCGTGCAGCTGAACGCATGTTTTGGAAAGGATGTGCAGTCGAGCGGCGACATCCAAAAAAGCAGGTCGTGCGCCAAATCAGCGTCGCACACTGATTGATGTCACGATCTGACTGATTAGCATTTTTCTGCCGAACGCAGGCAACGGCCGCACTGCCAACCTGCCCAAAATGGCGGTCGCCACAAGCCACGCCGGAAGTGTGCAGAAGCGAGGTGGCTGCTTTTTTTACGCTGAAACTGGCCTTAACAGCCGGCGCTGAGCTGCCGATTTTCACGGCCCATGCCTCTATTTATAAAGCCAAGAATCCAATTTTTTTTTAACAGCTTTATCAATATAATGCCCACTATGACCTTATTAATGATTTTTCAAGGATAGGTGTGGTAGTTTCCCACTGAAGCAGATAAAAAATCAGGGAACACTCACAGAATGAATATCCTGGTGCCCAGAATGGATCCAGATGCCATGGTCCACAACACTCTGGGGTAGATCTTGATTTTGTGTGATAGTGTACAGAGAATTTACAGCACAGAAACAGACCATTTGGCCCAATGCCCCTCTCCACATCTCCCTGCAGAATGTCCGTTCACTTGTGAACAAGGCCTTTGCCATCCATGAGCTTATCATGAATATTGTATTGACATCATGGCCTTGACGGAAACCTGGCTGAGGGGTGATGACACCTTCCCCCTAAATGATGCCTCCCCGCCTGGCTATATCTTCCACCACTTGCCCCGCCCAGACTGTCGTGCTAGTGGTGTGGCTCTTATCACCAAATCACACCTTGGTCTGTTGTCATACTCCTCTGGCACGTTCTGCTCCTTTGAGCATCTCACCTTGTTCCACCCCTCTTACCACTCATTTAAATCCTTCTTCGCTACCGCCCACACAAGTACCATAAAAATGTTCTCACCGAGATATCTTCACTGCTTTCCTCCCTCAGCCTCCAGACCAAGCGAATTCTCATCCTTGGTGATTTCAGCCTCCATCTCAATTCATCATGCTCTCTCCCCTTTGAGTTTACTGCCCTCTTATCCTCCCTTAATCTCTCCCTTCATATAAACTTCCCAACCCATATTCACGGCCACCCCCTTGACATTGCCATCTCATGTGGCCTTGCCACTCCCACCGTGTCAATCACAGATAAGGCCATCACTGATCACTTTCTTCTATTGCTCTCCACCCAGGTTTTGGAGCTTGAGCAGCAGCTGGCGTCACTGTGGTGCATCCGTGAGGCTCAGAGCTACGTGGATAGCATGTTTCAAGACGTGGTCACCCCGCAGCGTAAGAGTGTGGAGGCAGAGAGTGAATGGGTGACCGTCAGACAAGGAAGACCAGGCAGGTAGTGCAGGAGTCCCCTGAGTGCATCTCACTCTCTAACCAGTATTCAGGACTGAATGCTGGTGAGGGCGATGGTTCCTCTGGGGAGTACAGCCAGAGCCGAGTCCACGGCTCCGCAGGTGGCTCAGCTGTTCGGGGGTGGGGGGGGAGGAGTTAAATCGGGAAAGCAATAGTGATAGGAGATTCAATCGTTAGGGGAACAGACAGGCGTTTCTGCAGCCGCAGACGTGATTCCAGGATGGTATGTTGCCTCCCTGGTGCCAGAGTCAAGGATGTCACTGAGTGGCTAAGAACATTCTGAGTGGGAGGGTGATTAGCCAGAGGTCGTGGTCCATATCAATATCAACGACATAGGTAGAGAGAGGGATGAGATCCTGCAGGCAGATTTTAGGGAGCTAGGAAAGAGATTTAAAAGCAGGACCTCAAAGGTAGTAATCTCCGGATTACTCCCGGTGCCATGAGCTAGTGAGTATAAAAATAGGAGGATGCAGCAGATGATGCATGGATGGAGAGATGGTGCAGGTGGGAGGGCTTTAGATTCCTGGGACATTGGGACTGGTTCTGGGGAGGTGGGCCGGATGGGTTACACCTCAACAAAGCCGGGACCAATGTCCTCGCGGGGGGGTTTGCTAGTGCTGTTAGGGAGGGTTTAAACTAATTTGGCAGGGGGGATGGGCACCAGGATGTAGCATTAGAAAGGAGAAACAAGGTGCACAAAGGATTGGGAGAGACAGATCGCACTAGAGTAAGAAATAGTACGGTATTAAGTGGGGTCAGACTAAGAGAGAATACAAGAAGGTCTAAGATAGGTTTACAGTGCATGTGTGTGAATGCACAAAGTGTGGTAAATAAGGTTGGTGAGCTGCAGGCGCAAATAGACACATGGGAATATGATGTTGTGGTGATAATGGAGATGTGGCTCAAAGGGCAGGATTGGGTACTAAATATTCCTGGATATAAGGTGTTCAGGAAAGATAGGGAAGGAAAGAAAGGAGGTGGGGTGGCAGTATTGATTAAGGAGAATGTTACAGTGCTGGAGAGAGAGGATGTCCTGGAGTGGTCAAGGACAGAATCTATTCGGTTAGAGTTGAGAAACAATAGCGGTGCCTTTACACTACTGGGTGTATTCTACAGGCCGTCAACTAGTGGGAAGGATATAGAGGAGCAAATTTGCAGGGAAATTACAGAGAGGTGCAAGAACTATAGAGAAGTGATAATGGGGGACTTCAACTATCCTAATATAGACTGGGATAGTAATAGTGTAAAGGGCAGAGAGGGGGAAGAATTTCTGAAGTGTGTTCAGGAGAACTTTCTTGATCAGTATGTTTCCAGGCCATCAAGGAAGGAGGCATTGCTGGATCTGGTTCTGGAGAATGAGGTGGGTCAAGTGGAGCAAGTGTCAGTAGGGGACATTTAGGGAACAGTGATCACAGTATTATAAGGTTAAGATTAGCTATGGAAAAGGACAGGGAGCAATCTAGAGTAAAAATACTTAATTGAAGAAAGGCCAATTTCAGTGGGTTGAGAACGGATCTGGCCCGGGTAAATTGGAATCAAAGATTGGCAGGAAAAACTGTAATCGAACAATGGGCTGCCTTTAAAGAGGAAATGGTTCAGGTACAGTCGAGGTACATTCCCAAGAGGGCAAAAGGTAGGGCAACCAAAGCCAGAGCTCGCTGGATGACGACAAAGATAGAGAGTAAGATGAAGCAGAAAAAGGGGGCATATGACAGATTGAGAATACAAGTGAGAACCAGGCTGAATATAGAAAGTTCAAAGGGGAAGTGAAAAAGGAAATAAGAAGGGCAAAGAGAGAGTATGAGAATAGATTGGCAGCTGACATAAAAGGGAATCCAAAAATCTCCTCTAGGCATATAAATAGTAAACGGGTAGTAAGAGGAGGGGTGGGGCCGATTAGGGAGCAAAATGAAGACCTACGCATGGAGATGCATGGCTGAGGTACTAAATGAGTACTTTGCATCTGTCTATACCAATGAAGAAGATGCTGCCAAAGACATCGTGAAAGAGGAGGTAGTTGAGATACTGGATGGGATAAAAATTGATAAAGATGAGGTAGAAAGGTTGGCTGTACTTAAAGTAGATAAGTCACCAGGACCGGATGGGATGCATCCTAGGCTGCTGAGGAAAGTAAAGGTGGAAATTGCGGAGGTACTAGCCATAATCTTCCAATCCTCCTTGGATATGGGGGTGGTGCCAGTGGTCTAGAGAACTGCAAATGTTACACCCTTGTACAAAAAAGGGTGTAAGGATAAACCCAGCAACTACAGGCCAGTCAGTTTAACCTCAGTAGTGGGGAAGCTTTTGGAAATGATAATCTGGGACAAAATTATCATTTCAAGTGTGGATTAATTAAGGAAAGCCAGCACGGATTTGTTAAAGGCAAATCGTGTTTAACTAACTTGATTGAGTTCTTTGATGAGGTAACAGAGAGGGTTGATGAGGGCAATGTGGTTGATGTGGTGTAAATGAGCTTTCCAAAGATGTTTGATAAAGTGCCACATAATAGGCTTACCAGCAAAGTTGAAGCCCATGTAATAAAAGGGACAGTGGCAGCATGGATACAAAATTGGCTAAGTGTCAGGAAACAGAAAGCAGTGGTGAACGGTTGTTTATTGGACTGGAGGAAGGTACACAGTGGTGTTTCTTAGGGGTTGTACTAGGACCACTGCTTTTCTTGATAAATATTAATGACTTAGACATGGGTGTACATGGCACAATTTCAAAATTTGCAGATCACACAAAACTTGGAAGTATAGTGAACAGTGCGGAGGATAGTGATAGACTTCAATGGGATATAGACAGACTGGTTGAATGGGCGGACACGTGGCAGATGAAATGAATGCAGAAAAGTGCGAAGTGATACATTTTGGTAGGAAGAACGTGGAGAGGCATTATAAAACTAAAGCGTACAATGCTAAAGGGGGTGCCTGAACAGCGAGACCCTGGGGGTATATGCGCACAAATCGTTGAAGGTGGCAGGGCAGGTTGAGAAAGCGGTTAAAAAAGTTCACGGGATCCTGGGCTTCATAAATAGAGGCATAGAGTACAAAAGCAAGGAAGTTATGATGAACCTTTATAAAACTGATGAACCTTTATAAAACACTAGTTCGGCCTCAACTGGAGTATTGTGTCCAATTCTGGGCACCGCACTTTAGGAAGGATGTGAAGGCCTTAGAGAGGGTGCAGAAAAGATTTACAAGAATGGTTCCAGGGATGAGGGACTTCAGTTACGTGGATAGACTGGAGAAGCTGGGGTTGTTCTCCTTAGAGCAAAGAAGGTTGAGAGGAGATTTGATAGAGGTGTTCAAAATCATGAGGGGTCTAGACAGAGTAGATAGAGAGAAACTGTTCCCACTGGCAGAAGGGTCGAGAACCAGAGGTCACAGATTTAAGGTGATTGGCAGAAGAACCAAAGGCAACATGAGGAAAAACTTGTTTACGCAGCGAGTGGTTAGGATCTGGAATGCACTGCCTGAAAGGGTGGTGGAGGCAGATTCAATCGTGGCTTTTAAAAGGGAATTGGATAAGTACCTAAAGGAAAACATTTTGCAGGGCTACGGGGAAAGGACAGGGGTGTGGGACTAGCTCAAGTGCTCTTGCTGAGAGCCGGCACGGGCTCGACGGGCCAAATGGCCTCCTTCTGTGCTGTAATCATTCTATGATTCTATGAACTTCGATCAAATTACCCCTTAACCTTCTAAATTCCAGGGAATACAACCCTAGATTGTGTCATCTCTCCTCGTGATTTAACCCTTAGAGTCCAGGTATCATTCTGTAACCATTCTATGATTCTATGACCGCCACTGTTCCTAGCTTTTCACCATTTAAAAATACTCGGATCTATCCTTCTTTGATCCAAAATGGATGACCTCACAGTTACCTGACACAGTTTTACCCACTCACTTAATCTATCAATGTCCCTTTGCAACTTTCTGCTCCCATCTACACTACTTACTATGCCACCAATCTTTGTGTCATTGGCAAACTTGGATATATGGCTCTCTATTATGTTATCTAAGTCATTAATAAATATTACATAGAATTACGTAGAATATACAGCATAGAATCAGGCCATTCGGCCCAACTAGTCTGCGCTGGTGTTTATACTCCACACAAGTCTCTTCCCATTCGCTTTTCTCTCATCTACTCGTCTAGTTTCCTTTTTGAAAACATCTAAGCTATATACCTCAACCACTTCCTATGGTAGCAAGTGAGTGGCAGGAGAGGGGTGCGTGGCTGTGAAGTGTGGAGATAGGGCAAGGTTTGGTGAGGGCATCCTGAGCTTAATAACCGTCTCATTCATCTCTTCTTTTATAGCATACAGTCCTGGTGTGTGTGTCCAGCATTACTTCAACATCTGCATCTCACTGCTGCCTTCACTTACCTTAGCTAACCTAGTGGTCATTAAAACAGTTACAGCACTAAACAGCTGTTCGTCGCGTGCTTGAGGTGGCACTGAGTGCCAGTGCCCACTCCCCCTAGATTGCAAGCACATCCTTTTTCTAGTGCCTCACTCCTTGGGTGCCATAGAACCTTTCTCTTCTTGCATTTATCTCTGTCAAACTGACTTCCATGGCAGCTTTAGAAAATTGTAGGGCTTTGACCATCAAACACTCCTGATGTTGCTCCTCCTTCTGTCACTGGAATTGTGACTTGAGCTCCATCTTTCTCTCCCTTTCTGTCTCCCCCCTTCTATTTAAGCCGCCTTTGAACTGCAGCAGCTAGCCCATATTTTCCTCCCTCCCAGCAGCAGAGAACCAGTCAGGAGTAGGATTCCTGCGTTACACCCTCCCTGAACACCAGATTAGCTGCCCCCCACTTAGAAAAGTGTAGTTCAGTGCCTGCGGTATTACGTGAGCAGGTGGAAATCAAGCCCCACCACTTCTCCAACCAGGAACATCTAGTCATAGTTTTTCTCTATTGACCTTCTTTTGACAAGGAATTTTCAAGTTCTGCTCTCTTTTAGTTTTGCTAGCTTTTCAATTATTTTCTCCCTTTCTATCCCAACTGTATTAATATTCTGTTTAAGCTCATCCTCTAGTGAAGTGTCTATTTTGTTATCTTTAGTAAAAACTGAGGCGAAGTAGTTATTCAGTACTTCTACTATTTCTATCATTACCTGTGAGTTTATCTTGTTTATCCTTTCGTGGCCCTATCCCAATTTAATTTTCCTTTTGTTATTTATGTGTCTATAGAACACATTATTTCTTTTTATATTCCATAATTTGATTTTGTAATTTCTCTTTGCCTTCCTTATATTTTTTTAGCTTCTCTCCTAAGTCCTTTTTGTCCTCCTCTACTTTAGTATCTAAATATTTCTTATATGTCTTTTTCTTTAGATTCAACTTTCCCTTTAGTTCTTTATTCATTCATGACGCCAACGTTCCCGCTAAGCTGCGCGGCCGCACAGCGGACTGGAGGTCCCGCACAGGCCACTCACTGGCTTTTACATGGAAGAAGCCGTGCATGCACAAAAATTTGAATGGGCCGTGTTAAAGGGACCACGCACAAAAAAATAACTAGAGGGAACATTGCACGGCGCCCCATAATTAGCTTACTTATCTTTTGCTTTTAGTGGAATACATTTCTCTTGAACTCTATTGATTACCCTTTTAAAGATTTCTCACTATTTTTCTATCTCATTGTTATTCAGGATTTTATCCTAGTTTACCTTCTTTGGTTCCACCATCATTTCCTTATAATTTGCTCTGTTCTAATCTATTACCTTAGTTTTTGTCCTACTTATGTCACTCTTGATCCTTATCTTAAACCTTACTATGTTGTGATCACGACTACTAAGATGCTCTTTTACTTCTCCCATCTGTTCTAGTTCATTACCCATTACAAGATCCAGCAGTGATTTTTTTCTTTATGTACTGAGTGAGAAAGGAGTCTGAATAGTTGAGGCCCCAGTAGGACACCACTAGTCACTTCCTCCATAACCCTGAAAATAAATTTATAATAATTAAAATATTAAAAAGAATAAATAAAGCTGTAAAAAACCCACTAAAAGTGCCCATGAACTAACCCCCGGTACCTAAGAAATACCTGCAACATTCTTCACAAAAGTCTGTCCCGTCTCTCTTCCCTGGAGCCTGAGCTCAGATTGAGCTGGATTCCCAGACCTTGCATTTTTAATCTGGACATTCCCTGTTGTTATTTCTCCTGCTCTCCAAATGCCCAGGTTTGGTGCCTCCTCAATTCCTCTTTTGCTGTGTTGGCCATTGGTGGCCTTCGGTGCTAGTTCGCTCAGTCCTGGATTTTGCCAAAACACGTGTCGAACATAATCTAAAAGTTTGTATCTTTTTTGCAGATGTGTGTAGGTTTCTTTTGTGTCCTTGCAATTTTGTTTTGTTTTATTTCTCTCATATGGCACTGGGATGAGCTGAGACGCATCAATGCTGAATTGACATCATCAGGACTAAGAACTGGAGCAGAGCCAGACACATTCTCAGGCCAAAAAGAAGTAGGACGATTAAGGTGCAACAGGGAATATCAAACAGACTTTGGGGCAGAGACCCTAAGACACAACAAGCATTGCCACAAACTTCACCTTTGGAAATCTCAGAAATAGCTCCCAAAGGGAATCCTTTACTTTCTCTAGTCAGAGCGGCTCCAATGGAAGCCAAAGAAATTTTAAAAATAATCTTTTCTTCAGCCTATTTGCGCCTTGATGTGGAGATGCCGGCGTTGGACTGGGGTGGACAAAAATGAGAAGTCGCACAACACCAGGTTATAGTCCAACAGATTTATTTAAAATTACAAGTAATTACAAGCTTGTAATTTTAAATAAATCTGTTGGACTATAACCTGGTGTTGTGCGACTTCTCATATTTGCGCCTTGGGAGAGCTTCAGGCAGATTGGCAAATGCTGCTCCAACTTAAAGGGCCACTGCATGTTGGGCCGGGACAGGCACCATTGATGTGCCCTTGTAGGTGCTGGCGCCCACCAGGGATATGCAAATAACCCTGCCCCCAGGCAAGGGTGGCCAGAGATCATGGGTTGGCGCACTTGTGCCGATGGAGCAGGGCCCCAGGAATTTCCAGGCCATTGTTTTTGCTCTATACACTCACCTAATTAAAGGAGGAAAATGACAGCCAAAAATAAGAAATTGTTGTTTTCATAATTATGTGGTAATCGATATCCATTAATGGTATATTTGAAAGGGAAATTGAGGGATTTTTATGGTACTTTTGATTCGAACACATATGTGCTTTGAAAGGTGTCAGCCACGGCTCAGTGGCAGCACTTTGCCTCTGAGTCAGAAGGTCGTGAGTTCAAGCCCCATTCCAGAGACTTGAGCACATAATCCAGGCTGATACTTCAGTGCAGTACTGAGGGAGTCCTGCACTGTCAGAGGTGCTGTCTTTAGAATGAGACGTTAAACAGAGTCTGCCCGTAAAATGTGGACATTAAAGATCCCATGACACTAGTCGAAAAAGAGTAGGGGAGTTCTCCCCAGTGTCCTGGCCAATATCTAACCCTTAACCAACATCACTAAAACGCATTATCTGGTCATTATCTCATTGCTGTTTGTAGGACCTTGTTGTGCGCATATTTGCTGCCGGGTTTCCCTAGAGCCCTACACAGTGGCTGTGAAAAGTTTTGGAACATCCTGAAGTCATGAAAGGTGCAAGTCCTTTTCCTTTCCTTAGAAAACAAGGAATGAAAGTATGGTGTTCCTCCTACTGCGTTAACTATCATCATCCCAAATGAGTATTTGTTTGTTATTGTTAACTTGATGATCTCAAGCAAGCAGGAAATAAAAATCACAAAATCCTTTATCTAAAATCTAGGTGAAATCCTCACCTGCAAAAGTGTTAGGATTCGATCCTTAATACGTCCCAGTCGGAAATCAAGCAGAACAGCCTGCAGCATAAACTCGGTTTGTGTCTCGACATCACCATAGGCCTTTGCTTCTTCTATCCCTTCTTCACAGAGCCGAGAGGTTTCCAGAAAACCTTCTTCCTCTTAGTTATACAAAAAAGTAATGTTTCTACAAGGCAAAAAACTTTTTTTTCTATTCCCCATTTCCACTTTTTTTCCCCAACTGCCATCTCAAAGCTTGCAACAGCCAGCACTGATAGCATAACCTGCGACTCACAAGGTTAAAGGTTACAGGTTTTAAAGATTTTCAAAATCTACGCACAATCATTAATAACATGAAATGTGAGGGAAGTAGGGGAAAAAATCACAACAATCTCTTGCTACTGATAACTGACTTGTTGGTATAAAGTTTGTCAGGAGTCCACCCTCCCTTTTAGATTTTTAGACCATTCCTCTCTCTTGCAATTTTCTCCCCTCCATTCTTAAAAGAACCGACGGAGGTGTGATCCCTTTCCATGAAAGAAGCTGCCTTTTGGTGCCTAAATCATGTAGCAATGCATCTCCTTCAACCTAGATATGTGGGCTACTCAACTGTGGGGGGCATCACAGCTGAGCTGATTCTGTCCTCTCCTGATATCCACATACGTGTCCTTTCAGGCAAGAGTCACTTGATTGTGATCAGGTGCAGAATCTCTGGTGGCCTTCCCTCTTACCAAGCTAAGGGTACTGAGGCCAATTGTAGGAAGCAGAGAGTAGCACGTGCTCCAGTCCACTCTACTCACTGACTTGATTTTTAAACAGTGGCAGTGAGCAGAGTTGAGCAGTCGTTGACGGTAAGGCCAGCTGATTATTGTAGCAACCCAGCACCTTGCTGTCCATTCAGGCAGACAGAAGGATGCACAGCAGTGCCACTTTACGCACACTCTGGATTAAAACTGAAGTACCAGTGAGTGGAAAGCTGACGGGGGAAGCCTTTGGAAGCAACAGCTTGGTGTGCAGCCATTAGAGATACCAAAGGCCTTCTGTAAATTTGGAGTTTCATGCTCTGTAGGTCTGGATCCTACTGTAGCACAGTAAAAGTTGTTAGGTGTGTCCCGAAGTTGAATTTACTGGCTAACCTCCGAAAACGGGCATGGGGGTTGCGGTAAGCCTGTTGCTTTACATGATTGCTGCATTCAGCCAGCGCTATCTGCACTGTTCATTGACAGGATTGCCCTGGTAGACCCATCGTTTCAGCCTGTTCTTGCCCCACGGAACTTATCTCTTCCTATTTCGACTCTTTTTTCTCCCCTCAGTCTCTTCCCACCTACATCCGCGACTCTTCCGACACCCTCCGCTACTTTAACAGTTTCCAGTTTCCTGGCTCTAACCGTCTCCTTTTCACCAGGGACGTCCAATACCTCTACACCTCCATCCTCCACCAGGATGGCCTGAGGGTGCTCCGCTTCTTCCTTGAACAGAGGCCCAACCAGTCCCCATCCACCTGGCTGAACTTGTTCTCACATTGAACAACTTCTCCTTTGACTCCACTCACTTCCTCCAAATTAAAGGTGTTGCTATGGGAACCCGCATGGGTCCTAGCTATCCCTGCCTTTTCGTGGGATATGTGGAACATTCTTTGTTCGAGTCCGACTCAGGTCCCCTCCCTCACTTCTTTTTCCGGTACATTGATGACTGTATCGGTGCTGTTTCCTGCTCTCGCCCTGAACTAGAAAATTTCATTCACTTTGCTTCCAATTTCCACCCTTCCCTCACCTTTACATGATCCATCTCCGACTCTTCCCTTCCCTTCCTCAACTTCTCTGTCTCCATCTCTGGGGATAGGCTATTGACAAACATTCACTATAAGCCCACTGACTCCCACAGCTACCTGGACTACACTTCCTCACACCCCGCTTCCTGTAAGGACTCTATTCCATTCTCCCAGTTTCTCCATCTCCGCCGCATCTGCTCTGACGATGCCACCTTCCATGCCAATGCTTCTGACATGTCTTCCTTTTTCTCAACCGAGGATTCCTTCTACTGTGGTTGACACGGCCCTTGACCGTGTCCGTTCTATTTCCCGCACTTCTGCTCTCACCCCTTCCCCTCCCTCCCGGAACCACGATAGGGTTCCCCTTGTTCTCACCTTTCACCCCACCAGCCTCCACATTCAATGGATCATCTTCCGCCATTTCCGCCACCTCCAGCGTGATCCCACCACCAAACACATCTTCCTCTCACTTCCCCTTTCAGCTTTCCGAAGGGACCACTCCCTCCGCGACACCCTGGTCCACTCCTCTATCACCCCCAACACCCCTTCCCCTTCACCTGGCACCTTCACGTGCAAGTGCAGGAGATGCAACACATGCCCTTTTACCTCCTCCCTTCCCACAGGGCCCCAAATACTCCTTCGAGGTGAAACAGCAATTTATTTGTACTTCTTGCAATTTAGTATACTGTATTCGCTGCTCACGATGCGGTCTCCTCTACATTGGGAGACCAAACGCAGATTGGGTGACCACTTTGCGGAACACCTCCGTTCAGTCCGTAAGGGTGACCCAGAGCTTCCGGTCGCCTGTCACTTTAATTCTCCGCTCCACTCCCACTCTGACCTCTCCGTCCTCGGCCTCTTACACTGTTTCAATGAAGCTCAACGTAAGCTCGAGGAACAGCACCTCATCTTTCAATTAGGAACTTTACAACCCTCTGGACTCAACATCGAGTTCAACAATTTCAGACCATAACCTTTGCCCCTATCTTTTTTTTCTCTCTCTCTCACATGGCAGCTGTCAATCTTTCAGCCATTGCCATTTACACTTCAACTAGAGCCATCTTTTGTTTCTTAACTTGTCCCATTACCATCTCCTTTTGCCTTGCACCATCATCTCTTTTGTCTCTTAATCTCTCCTGCCTTCCATCCTATCACAGACCTTCCCTTTTGTTCTTTCCTCCCCTCCCCCTTTCCCTGCCCCTACACTTGCTTAAAAACCTGTTCCATCTCCAGCTTTTTCCAGTTCTGACGAAGGGTCATCGACCTGAAACGTTGACTCTGTTTCTCTCTTCACAGATGCTGCCTGACCTGCTGAGTATTTCCAGCATTTTCTGTTTTTATTTCAGATTTCCAGCATCCGCAGTATTTTGCTTTTGTATGATGCAGCATCTGATGGCCGATGTCACAACTTCCATTGCAGCACAAACAGCTTCCATCAAAGGTCTAAAGGCTGCAGTGGAGCTCAGACTGCTGTCCTCCTGGGTCTGGATACCACTGTTCAAAGTGGCTTCCAGGGCCTCACAGCAGTCCATCAATCTATTCTCGAACAGATCAGTAGGATTGCAGAGGCGCCACCCCGGGAGAGTGGCAGTGGCTCCTTGGATGACAGCAATCATCCTCCCACCCCTGCCAATCTGCCAGTGCCCTTGCTGTTGTCTTTCAGCCATTCAGCCCAGACTGAAATGCTGTAGTCTGAAGCTGGGCCTTCTAGGCCCAGAGCTGCTCAAGGTCACCCTCCAAGGCCATCAGCGGTCTCCTCAACGGGAGGTCAGCAGCCTTCCACCACACATGCTGCAGCCACTGGGGGAGAACTTCGTAGGAGCACTAGGACAGGCAAAGGCACACAGAAGAGGCACTAAGGGAATACATAAGGGTGATTAGTTTATTTTTGTATGCATCCTATCATGATTGAATTTATATATTTGGATTGGAATGTGCATTTTCTGGTGGTTTTTATTTTTGTGTTTTCGGAAAGACTACGATGTGATGGTCAGTGATAGAGGAAAGGTAAGGAGTGTGGGACTGTTGGTGAATGGGGAGGTGTGGTTGAGGTTACTGGTATCGCTCATTACTTATTTCATCACGTAGAGCCCGGGCAGAATGGAGCTGTCTATGTTGTAGCCCCCCTTCCTCTTCCTGGGCCTCCACTTCCTGTTGCACTTCTCCTCCACTTTCTCCTTTTCCTCTTCCTCATGCCCCTGCTCCTCAGCTTCTCGCCTGATAGATGGTGGCAAGGGCTGTTGATGGCCAGGTTGTGCAGCATGCTACTACAAATCTTGATACCTGCTCAGCTGAGTACTACAGGGCTACTCCAGAGCGGTCCAGCAGTGGAAGTGTTGCTTGAGGAAGCCGATGGTATGCTCTATAATGTTCTTTGTGGCAGCATGGCTCTCATTATATGCTTGCTGTGCACGTGTTCGTGGGTTCTGGACCAGAGTCATGAGCCATGTCATGAGTGGATAATCCTTGTCGCCCAACAGCCAGCCTTTGATTTGCCGTGGTGGGCATAGAAGACTGCCGCAGAATGAAGGAATCGTGACTATTGCCAGGATAATGGGCATTCACCTGCCTGTGGTCGCACACCAGCTGTACATTGAGGGAGTGGAATCCCTTTCGGTTCATGAAAATGGCAGCGTTCATATGAGGAGCACGCAAGGCAATGTGCAGTCAATGGCACCCTGCAGCATGGGTGAAGCCTGCAATCTGTGCAAACCCTTGTGCTCGCTCCGTCTGCTTGTTTCTGGTAAGAGGGAATGAGATGAAGCTGTCTCTCTGTGAAAAGAGAACCTCAGTGACCTCCCTTATGCAGCAGTGCACTGCAAACTGCGAGTTGTTGTTTATAACACCAGCAGCAGCCTGGAAGGAGCCAGACGCATAAAAATCAAGCGCCATGGCAATGATAGCCACAGGCAATGCGGTTGTTCCCTTCTTTCAGCACAAGCTTTTAAATCAACAAAAAAGGACTTCAGCACCAGCCAGACCACTCCCTGTAGACTTGAAACTCGAGGCTACTAGAGGAAAGCTCCAAAAACGCATACAATTGCACCAGCAGTCATAAGAAATAATCCAGCGACTAACCTGTCAGTAGTTCATGATCCCTTTAAGTAAGGCTGGTGGGGGGTACATCATGCCAAAATGGTGGGGAACCATGGGTCTAATGAGGGTGAGGAACTTAACGTAATTAATATAAGTAGAGAAAAAGTACTACAGAAACTAAAGCCGACAAATCCCCTGGATCTGACGGCCTACATCCTAGGGTTCTAAAAAAGGTAGCTGAAGAGATGGTGGATACATTGGTTTTGATCTTCCAAAATTCCCTAGATTCTAGAACGGTCCCAGCAGATTAGAAGATCGCAAATGTAACACCGTTATTCAAGAAAGGAGGGAGAGAGAGGCCAGTTAGCCTGAAATCAGTCGTCGGGAAAATGCTGGAATCCATTGTTAAGGACGTGGTATCAGGGCACTTAGAAAATCATACATGATTAGGCAGCGTCAACATGGTTTTATGAAAGGGAAATCGTGTTCGACAAATTTATTAGAGTATTTTGAGGATGTAACTAGCAGGGTAGATAAAGGGGAACCAATGGATGTAGTATATTTGGATTTCCAAAAGGCATTCGATAAGGTGCCACATAAAAGGTTATTACACAAGATTAGGGCTCATGGGGTTGGGGGTAATATAGTAGCATGGATAGAGGATTGGTTAATGGACAGAAAACAGAGAGTAGGGATAAACGGATCTTTTTCAGGTTGGCAGGCTGTAACTAGTGGGGTGCCACAAGGATCAGTGTTGGGGCCTCAGCTATTTAAAATCTATATTAATGACCTAGATGAAGGGACCGAGTGTAATGTATCCAAGTTTGCTGATGATACAAAGCTAGATGGGACAGTAAGCTGTGAGGAGAACACAAAGGGTTGGATTTTGAATGACACATGGAGTCGGGTTTGGAGGCGTGTGGGGGGTTAAATTTGCGGGGTCAGGGGTCCCAACCCCATCCCGCCTCCACGCAATTTTGACAAAATCAGTCGCGGTGTTCCCGACTCCGTCCCGCCTCCCTTAACAAGCCCTAAATTGTGTCATTGTGTCATATTCATTCTCTCTCTCTCTCTCTCTCATATATCCAGATCCACTCACACCAAAAGCCAGGCAGGTCCTCTCACCAACATCCAGTCAGTCTCTGAGACCATCCAGCAGCAATGATGACATCATCAGAGGTGACTTTCAGACTGAAACCACTGATTCGTTCATGGGTTCCCACATGCTGGAACTCAATTGCCCAATTAAGTGAAAATTGCATCATTCATCCACATTCATCTGGAGTCGGGGGGGGAACACGAAATGCGGATGAGATGACCCCAACCCGACCCCAAGACAAAATCCAGCCCAAAGAGTCTGCAAAGGGATATGGATAGACTAAGTGAGTGGGCAGTAAGGTGGCAGATGGAGTATAATGTAGGGAAATGTGAGGTTATTCCCTTTGGTAGGAAGAATAGAAAAACAGAATATTTTTTTAAATGGTGAGAAACTTTCAAATGTTGGTGTTCAGATAAATTTGGGTGTCCTTGTGCAAGAAACACAGAAAGCTAGCATGCAGGTACAGCAAGCAATAAGGAAGGCAAATGGCATGTTGGCCTTTATTGCAAGGGGGTTGGAGTAGAAGAGTAAGGAAGTCTTGCTACAATTGTACAGGGCCTTGGTGAGATCACACCTGGAGTACTGTCCACAGTTTTGGTCTCTTTATCTAAGGAAGGATATACTTGCCTGGAGGCGGTGCAACGGAGGTTCACTAGACTGATTTCTGGGATCAGAGGGCTGTCCTATGATGAGAGATTGTGCAGAATGTGCCTATACTCTCTGGAGTTTAGAAGAATGAGAGGTGATCTCATTGAAACATACAAGATTCTGAAGGGGATTGACAGGGTAGATGCTGAGAGGTTGTTTCCCCTGGCTGGAGTGTCTAGAACTAGGGGGCATAGTCTCAGGATAAGGGGTAGGCCATTTAAGACCGAGATGAGGAGGAATTGCTTCACTCAGAGGGTTGTGAATCTTTGAAATTCTCTGCCCCAGAGGGCTGTGAATGCTGAGTCTTTGAGTATATTCAAGGCTGAGATAGATAGATTTTTGGACTCTAGGGGAATCAAGGTATATGGAGATCAGGCGGGAAAGTGGAGTTGAGGTCGATGATCAGCCATGATCTTATTGAATGGCGGAGCAGGTTCGAGGGGCCGTATGGCCTACTGCTTCTCCTATTTCTTATGTTCTTATGCCATTTAACCTTGTGTTCAGCTGTGCGAGGTTAAGACAAGGCACAGGCTAAAGTGTAGCGTTCGAAAATGGCAGCACTGGCCTCAAATCAGCGTTGCACACTGATTGACCTCATGGTCTATCCGCTCTGCATGTCGCTGGCGGTCGTTAGGTACGTGCGTGTAAACCCCTTTACTATGAAGCCGTCCAGCGCACTTCCCGTCAGACGTGTGCGCACACATCTCAGATGCCATGTTCAAGTGTTAGGTGGCCTCGTAGTGCCTAAAAACAGGCGCTACAGAGCCCAATTTCTCCCCCACTGTATCTAACCTAGCAGTTTAACAGTACAGTGACTGTTTGTAAATGTGATGTGTCCTTTGCACACTTCTTGGCTAGAAGCAATAACATTACAATGAAAACTCTGAAGTAATATATTGAACTGGCCTGAAAAGACTAGAAAAATGCAAAGATAAAACAAGCAAGAAAGATGGCTAAGATATCAATAAACTGGGCAAGTGGAAATTGAAAGCAAAATACCTTTCTTTAGTCCCACACCATATATCTGAGCAGTCAGGGCAGTCACCATAGCCAACCGACATTTCAGCCAAAGACCCATATGCAAGCGTTCACGGGCTTCCACATTGTAAGGCTCCTGATGCAGATTTTGATAAACCTTTTCGGATGGCTAGGGGAAAACATTTTCCATTACAATTTCATCCTTTACATTGTGAAAAAGCATTTTAAGTTCACTTCGAATCAAAGTAAAGCATGTATTGTTCACTAGCCTCAGGTCAGTTAAAGTTCACATTGAACGTTGCTCTGGACTCAACTGGGAGACCATCAAAAGAAAACCGTGCATAAACATATATCCCAATCTAAATTAGCAAAAGCTTAAAAATACACCAGCCTGAAAAAAAAGCTTGCAATCTGAAACGGCTTTGAATATAGGAAGTTATACTGAAAGCGCAGTGGATACAGGCTCGTCACAACATCAGCAGCAGGCATACTTCAATACTCCATCACTTGTACAGCAAAAGGCTGTAGGAATTTTTACTCAACTGTTGCAGAGAAATTACAGGCTTTAGTGTACAGGTATTGATACTCTGGGCTGGATTTTGATACTAGGGCGGGTTGGGGTCATGTCATCCGCATTTCGTGTTATCCACCCGACTGCAATTGGATGTGGGAGATTGATGCAATTTTCACTTAATTGGGCAATTGAGTTCCAGCATGTGGGAACCCATGAACCAATTAGTGGTTTCAGTCTGATATTGTTGCTGCATTGCAGGTCAGAGACTGCCTGGCCTTTGCTGTGAGAGGACCTGGATGCAAAATGAGCAGCATCTCAGAGAGAGAGAGCTATCCACTTATGCTCCCGCCAGGTTTCACTGGCGTGTTTCATAGACCGCCTCCACAGGTCTATGAAAATCCAGCCCTCTGTTGCTAAACCTGATTGATAAATTGCTTTAAAATTGTTTCTACAAAGTCACCCGTCCCCCAAATTCATAGCGGCACTCTTCGGCTACTCCCGTTCAGTTTATACTGGGACTCTAATCCTTCCTTTCAGTTCATGTTGGTTTCTCAACTTTCCTCCCCCGGTTCTCAATACCTGTCCACTAAAGCCTGTAATTTCTCTGCAACAGTTGAGTAAAAATTCCCACAGCCTTTTACTGTACAAGTGATATAATATTGAAGTATGCCTGCTGCTGATGTTGTGACTAGTCTGTGCCCACTGCGCTTTCAGTATAACTCACCCCGCAATTCACACTGGGATTCTCCTCCTCCCAAACCCACTTCATGCTGTGTGTTCCCCCCCCCCACTTCATGCTGTGTGTTCCCCCCCCACTTCATGCTGTGTGTTCCCCCCCCACTTCATGCTGTGTGTTCCCCCCCCCCACTTCATGCTGTGTGTTCCCCCCCCACTTCATGCTGTGTGTTCCCCCCCCCCACTTCATGCTGTGTGTTCCCCCCCCCCACTTCATGCTGTGTGTTCCCCCCCCACTTCATGCTGTGTGTTCCCCCCCCCCACTTCATGCTGTGTGTTCCCCCCCCCCCACTTCATGCTGTGTGTTCCCCCCCCCACTTCATGCTGTGTGTTCCCCCCCCACTTCATGCTGTGTGTTCCCCCCCCACTTCATGCTGTGTGTTCCCCCCCCCCACTTCATGCTGTGTGTTCCCCCCCCCCACTTCATGCTGTGTGTTCCCCCCCCCCACTTCATGCTGTGTGTTCCCCCCCCACTTCATGCTGTGTGTTCCCCCCCCCACTTCATGCTGTGTGTTCCCCCCCCCCCACTTCATGCTGTGTGTTCCCCCCCCCCACTTCATGCTGTGTGTTCCCCCCCCCACTTCATGCTGTGTGTTCCCCCCCCCACTTCATGCTGTGTGTTCCCCCCCCCACTTCATGCTGTGTGTTCCCCCCCCCACTTCATGCTGTGTGTTCCCCCCCCCCACTTCATGCTGTGTGTTCCCCCCCCCACTTCATGCTGTGTGTTCCCCCCCCACTTCATGCTGTGTGTTCCCCCCCCACTTCATGCTGTGTGTTCCCCCCCCCACTTCATGCTGTGTGTTCCCCCCCACTTCATGCTGTGTGTTCCCCCCCCCCACTTCATGCTGTGTGTTCTCCCCCCCACTTCATGCTGTGTGTTCCCCCCCCCCACTTCATGCTGTGTGTTCCCCCCCCCACTTCATGCTGTGTGTTCCCCCCCCCACTTCATGCTGTGTGTTCTCCCCCCCCCCCCCCACTTCATGATGGTATTCTCCTCACACCTCAGTTAATGCTGGCACGCACCTCCCTCCCTCAGTTCATGCTGACACACTTTCCCCCTCCCCAGTTCATGTCCCTTTTCCCTGCCTCTGTATTTGCTTAAAAACTATTAATCTGTAACATCTTCCAGTTCTAATAAAAGGTCATCAACCTGAAACATTGACTCTGTTTCTCTCTCCACAGATGCTGCCTGACCTGTTGAGTGTTTTCCAGCATTTGCTGTTTTTATTTCAGACTACCACCACTCACAGTATTTTGCTTTAGTTCTTACTTGAATATTGAAACAACAACTTGCATTTATAGAGCGCATTTAACATAGTAAAATGTCCCAAGGTGCTTCAGAGGAGCGTTATCAAATGAAATTTGACACCAAGGCACATCAGGAGATAGTAGGGCAGATGACCAAAAGCTTGGTCAAAGAGGTAGGTTTTATGGAGCATCTTAAAGGAGGTGAGAGAGGTAGAGAGGCGGAGAGGTTTAGGAAGGAAATTCAAGAAGTTAGGGCCTAGGCAGCTGAAGCATGGCCACGAATTGTGGAGTGATTAAAATTGGGGATGCTGAAGAGGCCAGAATTGGAGGAGCACAGAGTTCTTAGTGGGTTGTAGGGCTGGAGGACGTTACAGAGATAGAGAGAGACGAGCCCTTGCAGGGATTTGAACACGAAGATGATTAGTGATGTAATGAGGCAGAAACCATACACAGGTCTTGGACATATCAGCGGTGACATGGCATCAAGATATTATTGAGGGCACATGCGTGGATTAAGCTGTCACTATTGCAGCATTTTTATGAGACACAGTATTGGACTTGCACCAGGCACTGAGATGCAAAGAAAAACAGGTCTACCCAACCCCTAATCGAACAGAATACGACAGTTGTAGCATCATCTGGCTGCCAGCTGCAGCTCTGGGAAAAGACAGCTGAAGATCAATATTAAAGTGGCTTTTCAGGCAGGGGAAGTATGATTTAAAAATAAAATCAATTGGTGAGCGGGTCAGTGAGCAAGGCCGGAATTTTCATTACCAGGGCAGGTCAGGTGTGGGCGGTCGGTGTGGAGGGTCGGAACCCTGGTATTCTTTTCATACTGCTCCTGAAAGTGATTTTCCCTTAATGGCGCCTATTAAGGCAGGCCTGTGCGTTACCTGGCCCTATTAAATGGTGCGGGTCTGATGACGTCATCGAGACTCTCCCCAGGAGACAAAGAGAGTCTGGCACCAAATTGCAGAGAAGGTCAACAGCAGGGATGTGGTCAGGAGGACCTGGGTGCGGTGCCAGAAACATTTCAATGATCTTATTAGATCAGGAAAGGTGAGTACAAAGTCACACTCAACTTCATCCTGCTGTGCCTCTCATCATATCACCATCACTCTGCCTTCCCAACCCTACTCCTGCACATCCTTACTCACACCAACATACCTTGCACCTCCACCCATCTCTCTCTTTCTATCTGCATTATCACATCCCCATCTTACTAGCCACCCCTTACACTCACCCTCATTCTGATGCAATCACACCAACTAACAACACACAAGGAGGCCACGTGGCACTGCCACCCCACTCCATCATAGTCTCCCTTGAAAGATGTAACCCATCCATTCCTTACACTCATTCCATCACTCTCACTCAAACTTTTCTTCTTTCCCTCCTTGCAGGAAAAGAGAGCCCACAATAAGAGGGAGAGGGAGAGAACTGGAGGTGGACCTCCATCATTTGTGGAGACGAAGTCTTGTCTTCACACTGAGCACACCCTCCATCGTGTTGTGTGGCACTACCACCGTGCTAAATGGGATAGATTCAGAACAGGTCTAGCAGCTCAAAACTGGGCATCCATGAGGTGCTGTGGACCATCAGCAGCAGCAGAATTGTATTCCACCACAATTTGTAACCTCATGGCCCGGCATATCCCTCACTCTACCATTACCACTCAATAAGGAGTGTAGAAGAACGGCACCAGGCTTACCTAACATTGAGGTGCCAACCTGGGGAAGCTGCAACACAGGACTACATGCATGCTATAGACAGAGTTAAGCGATCCCACAACCAACGGATCAGATCGAAGCTCTGCGGTCCTGCCACATCCAGTCGTGAATAGTGGTGGACCATTAAACAACTGACGGGAGGAGAAGGCTCCGTGAACATCCCCATCCTCAATGATGGTGGAGCCCAGCACGCGAGTGCAAAAGACAAGGCTGAAGCGTTTGCAACCATCTTCAGCCAGAAGTGCCGAGTGGATGATCCATCACGGCCTCCTCCTGAGGTCCCCACCATCACTGTCAAGTCACACACTATCCTGATTTCGAAATATATTGCTGCTCCTTCAGTCACTGGGTCAAAATCCTGGAACTCCCTCCCTAACAGCACTATGGGAGTACCTTCACCACACGGACTGCAGCGGTTCAAGGCGGCGGCTCACCACCACTTTCTCGAGGGCACTTAGGGATGGGCAATAAATGCTGGCCTTGCCAGCGACGCCCACATCCCAGGAACAAATATTTTTTTAAATTGCCACCCTCACAACAGCAGAGGAGGCTGCGTTAGTTGTCTCGGGAGTCGCCGAGCAGCTGGAGGTGGGAGACAGAGAGAGGAGGACATCTCAGCAAACTGGTGACAGAATTACATATCATACAGCTACATGGCATACAGCAGTCACTCATATGGGGACTGATGTCATCAGCCACTGAATGGTCATCATGTGCATAATGCTATCTGTACCCATTCGTCATATGACATAGCTCACTCATCTCTTTACTCTCCCACAGGCCCATCAAGAGTACCCCCCATTGTCCAGGGGAAGAGGAAGACGACTCCTCAGAGGAGCCTCCAGCCTCTGAGGACGCAGCGTCACCAGTCATAAGCGCACCCATCACCAGCGCAGAGACGCACACCTCAGTGGGTCCCACGCCAGATAGAGTAGTGTTGTCCCCTTGTCTGTCACAAGTGAGCAAGAACAGATGGTGGAGACAGGGACAGAGGTGGAGACTCCCCGCCAGAGGGCGCAGGCGCTCCCAGCTCTGCTCAGCTGCATGCAAACGCTGAGCCTCGGGGGCCATCCAGAAAGAGGGCGATACTGGAGGTGTAGGAAGAGGTGCAGGGAGCTCTGACACATTTTGCAACCGCAATGTCTGTAAACGTTCAGAGAATGGAGGAGTCCATCTCCAACATGAGCACCACCTTGTCGCAGGCGATGGTGACTGTAGGCTCTTCCATGGATAGGACACCTGCACGGAGCAGCTAATGCACCACTCACAGAGCCCATAGCTTCTCTGATGAAGCTCTTCAGGCATTGGTGTTCGAGGTGGAGAGGAGGTGGGCGGTTCTATACCCGCCAACTGGCAGGAGGTCCTCGCCACAAGTCTGCTGCACTATGTGGAGGGAGATAGCGGACCATGTTATGGGCAGCACTGTGGTCCCCAGGAAGCACACCCAGTGCAGGAAGAAGTTTAATGACCTCACACGGGTGGTCAGGGTAAGTGAAAGCTTCAGCAAATGCCACATACCACCAACTGTACCACAAGCTTTACACACTGCTCAATGCACCACACCCCCAGCACTCACCCACTAACAATCTCTACCTATCAACACTCACATCCACATCGCACACCTTGCACACAGTAACAGCCATTCAACTATGGCAGCCATATCACCCAAACACATTGCAGCACACTCACTAAATCATTTCCCATGCTTTTGCAGGCTCACAATCGCCAGGAGCAGGAGCGGACAGGCAGGGGCCATTGAAGAGCTGAGCCAGCTGGAGAGTCGAGTGCTGGAGATCATGGTTGTTGGCACTGTGGCCATCGGCGACTTTGACCCCCTTAGAGACAACAATGGTATGTTCATTCATAATCCTTCTTCTCACATCCCACTTCCCCCTCAGCCCACAATCTTTTCTCACTTTCAAGCTACTCATGCTGTATGCATACATTTCTGGCTTCGCCTCCCCCCTCCCCTCACCATAACTCAACTCTTGTGCCTTTCTGCTTTCAGATAATCAGTAAGCACCCAAGCAGCCTGTCCCTGAGGGCACCGCTGAGAGTGAGGGGAGAGAAGAGGAGGAGGAAGACACTGCATCACTGCATCTCTCACTCGCAGACACCAGCTCAGATACTGGTGCTACATGTTCTTTAGAGGCTAGTGTAGTAGCGGGATCTGCACAGGGTGAGGCACTGGGCACGAGTGAGCTGCAGCGAGGCCAGGGGGAAAGGGTAGCTCGGGGGCCACCTCCCCGGAGGGCGAGTTCGTGCGTGAGTTCTGTTGCACAGGATTCAGATGAAGACCTCGATGGGGAGGCCATCAAAAGAAAGGTGATTGGCATGCACACGGAAATGATAGGTGCAATGGAAGGCTGAGAGAGAGCCTCTCGGCAATGTCAAGGAGCGTGAAGGAGTCCGCCTCCAACATTACACGGGGCTCTGCGCAGAGCATGGAGCCCAGGATTTCCAGTCTGGAAATGATGGCACACTCCCAGAGAGACCGTGGCGACCCAGACATGATGGCGCAATGATGGGTGATGTCACAGGTTCCATTGCAGCACAGGCGGAAGCGACCCAACGTCTTATTGCTGCAGCGGAAGCAATCTGTGCTCCAACAAATTGCTAGGAATGCTGAGGCTCCACCCCGGTGGAGTGGCACTGGGTCAGTGGAGCAGGAACCTGCTGTCTTCTCTCAGGATGACAGCATTCCTACTCCCACCACTGCCACTCCTCCATTGCCGTTGTCGCTGCCTGTCAGCCAGCCAGCCCAGACTGTTGCCGCACGTGCCAAGGTGGTGCAGTCTACAGCCGGGCCTACTAGGTCCACAGCTGGTCGAGGTTGACCTGCAAGGTCATCTGAAGCCTCCCCCACGGAAAATTAGCAACCTTCCACCAGCCATGCTGCAGCCACTGGGGGAGCAATGCGTAGGAGCTCTAGATCGGGAAAGGGTACACGAAAGACAGACTCTAAGGGATTGCACAAGGGTGATTAGTTAATAGTAAATATGTGTGATATGAGGACGCTGTGATATGGTGTGAGACAGGGATGATATGATGGGGATGTGGTGAGCAATGGGGATTTGGGGTATCATTCATGCGAATTGGAGTCTGATGAGCCGGTCACGGACAGCCTGTCCCGAAGGCCGACTGTCTGCCTACCTCCACCCTCCCTCCTGTCTCTCTTCCTCTTTGTCCTCCTCCTCCTCTTGAGGTGGTCCTGCAATCCCTGGTGGCAAGGGCTGCGCCCTCATGATGGCCAAGTTGTGGGGCATGCAGCATACCACCACGAAATGGGACACCCGCTCAGCCAAGTACTGGAGGGCTCCTCCCAAGCGGTCAAGGCAGTGGAACCGTTGCTTCAGGAAGCTGATGGTCTGCTCGATGAGGTTCCTGGTAGCAGCATGGCTCTCATTATATGACTGCTGGGCAGAAGTGGTGGGGTTGCGGAGGGGAGTCATGGGCCAGGTGGAGAGCGGATTGCCCTCGTCTCCGAGCAGCCACCCTCAAGCTTGATGTGGTGGCTGGAACAGAGCTGGCACACCGGTCTGGCACACGATGAAGGCATCGTGGCTGCTGCCAGGATAGTGGGCATTTTGCGGTTATGGAAGATCTCAGGATTTTTATGTGGTGTTTGCAAAGCTACGTGGGTACAGTCAATGGCGCCCTGCACCATGGGGAAGCCCGCTATCCTGGCAAAGCCATATGCAAGCTCATCCTGCTTCTCTCTGGTGATCGGGAAGCCAATGTAGTCCCATCTCCTGGTGTAGAGAGCCTATGTCACCTCCCAGATGCAGCGATGGACGGCAAACTGTGAGATGCAAGATTGTCTCCTGCTGCAGACTGGAAGGACCCGCTGGTGAAGGAATTGAGGGCCATGGTGACCTTGACAGCCACTGGGAGAGCCGTGGTCGCCCTTGTCTGAGGCTGGAGCATCCTAATACACTGCTCCTCGCTTAATTGAAGGTAGAAGTGCTGGCAGATGACCCTAGGTGGGTAAGGCCTCCTGTTGAGAGCCCTGGTGGCCCTCCTCCTCCCTCTGTGCCCATGTTCCTGTCTTTCTCACTGCCTCCGCTCCCTCTTGCTGTAGATCCTGGAGGGCGACTGCCAGTAGAGCCCCCATGACTTTTAGCAAGTGTTGTAGCTTGAAATGTGTCAACAATAATTAGGGAGTTTTGAGTTTTGACGAAGGGTCATTGACCTGAAACGTTAACTCTGTTTTTCTCTCTCCACGGATGCTGCCTGACCTGCTGAGTGTTTCCAGCATTTTCTGTTGTTATTTTAGGGAGTTTTGTACATGCCAGAACACTCTCTGATACCAACTAATCTTGAAATAACTAAAGAAAACTCTTGCAGTTGCAGAAAGTAGCATACAGCCACTCAAACTGCAAAACCCTGTAAGGTGCGAGTGATTGGTGATGATCCCTTTAAATATCGTTGCTGGAGCTGGCTTCCTGCTGCTGCACACCACCTCTACCCGTCATTGCTTTCTCCAGCTGGTAACTGCAATGGCCAAAACAAAATTGGGAGATCGGGCGTCAAGTGAGCGTTGCACACTCACTGACGTCATGATCTCCATGATTGCGATTTCCCCGGCGATCGAGCTTAGCGGAAATGGCGTGCGCCGCTGAACCGCCATCAGCTGGTGGTAGAGTGCTGACCAGTGTTTTAGCACCATCTCGTGGCACTAAACACACAAATTTCTCCCCCTTTCTTTCTATCCTTGTGTCAGCATGTCAAGAAGAGGCTTTTTCAATAGAGATGGTTTCCCTTTAAGGGTTTTTTGCTGCTTCAGATAATGGGGAAGAAATTCTATCACCCCGTTTGGGGTAGTAATTTTTAAAAGTTTGAAAAGTTAGCACCAGGCGCCAACGATTTCAAACTTTAAAAAAATTTGCCATTTGCGCTCCAAAAAGGAAGTGGAGTGCTAAATCAAGCGCACCACTTCCTTCTTGGAGCGCAATCGGCAGCAGGTGGGGCGGAGACTTCAGCAGCGCTGCACACTGGGCCGTGCAACACTGCCGCGTTCAAAGGCTCCTTCCCGCCCTTAAAGGGAAGGGCCATCGCTGCAGGCTCTGCAATATAAAAAGTACCTACCTGGACCACCAAGGCAGCCGCGATCCTGCGCGATCAGCCCGGCACTCAAGCAAAAAACTGGAACAGGAAAGGTAAGTTTTTTTTTTACATACCTCGGCCACCTCATCCTTAATCATTGCCCCTGAAGCGGCCAGCCGCCCGATGCATGCCTCCTGCAGCTGTCGGTATTTTCGACCGGTGCTGCTGCAGGGGACGGAAGTCAATTTCGGGACCGGGGCGCTACCGGGGTGATGTGCATGGCGATGATGTCACGATCTCCGGGCGAAGGAGATCGGGACGCAACGCCGTATTGTCGCTGCAAAACTCCCGCTGAATGTGGCAGGAGTCAATGTCAGTACTGCGCCCGGTCGCAAAGCCATTTGCGCCCTGTTAGCACCCCCTGGGGGGCGCTAACAGGAGGCGCAAAGGCACCCAATTTCATCCCCAATGATTACAAACAAACAAAAACAACAACAACAACTTGCATTTATATAGCTCCTCCAGCATAGCAAAACATCCCAGGGTGCTTCACAGGAGCGTTATCAATGAAAATTTGACACCGAGCCACAGAAGGAGATATCAGAACAGATTTGGTCAGAGGTAGTTTTTATGGAGCGTTTTAAAGGAGGAGAGAGAGGTAGAGAGGCAGAGAGATTTAGGGAGGGAATTCCAGAGCTTAGGGCCTAGGCAGCTGAAAGCATGGCTGCCAATGGTGGAGCGATTAAAATCGGGGATACGCAATATGCCAGAATTGGAGGAGTGCAGCAATCTCTAAGGCTTGAAAGGAACAAAAGTGAGGTACCCAAAATACCATCAGCTATTATTTCTGTTATTACTCTATACAGTATTGAGAATAGCCGAGAACTGACAGGTCTAACTAAGTGCGTGTGAAAGAGATAACGTTTTACACTGGCATTATGGTGAATCTTGTTGTGTTTAAAACTCATGCGATTAATTGTTGAACCTTATGGGTTCATGCTTAGTCCCATTTGGGGAAAAAGAGACTGGTCCCAACCAAGATGTTACAACAACAAATTGCAATTATATAGTGCCTTTGATGTAAAAAAAACCCATCCTAATGTGCTTCACAGGGGTGTAACCAAAAACATGGCTGCCTCAACATTTACATCAGACTATAATGAGAAGTCGCACAACACCAGGTTATAGTCCAACAGATTTATTTAAAATTACGAGCTTTCGGAGCTGTTGCCCCTTCGTCAGGTAAAGGTACAATGAGGGAATTGATTACACAGTATATAAACACAGAAAGCAATTTGTCTGCAGAGATACAATCTTTCAGGGAGGCATTACATCAAAGACACACCAGAGCACAGCCAAGACAATGAGATGGGTCACAGGGGGCCCTGTATCTCTGCAGACAAATTGCTTTCTGTGTTTATATACTGTGTAATCGATTCCCTCATTGTACCTTTACCTGACGAAGGGGCAACAGCTCCGAAAGCTCGTAATTTTAAATAAATCTGTTGGACTATAACCTGGTGTTGTGCGACTTCTCATTTTTGTCCACTCCAGTCCAACACCGGCATCTCCGCATCATGACATTAGACTATGGCATTTTCTTTGAAACTGGATTGATGTATAAATCTCACACGAATTGCTGCCTAACTTACAGTGCTCTTTTTCATTGCACTTTTGAGTGCTGATAATGGAACAGTTGCATTGTTTTGCTTGTATTTCACCAAGGCGCTGGCTCTTTGTAAGAGTTGAATTGCAGATAAAGCAATGGCAGCACTGTAAAGAATAGAAAACAGTCATAAATGGCCTAAATCAGCATGTAAGTCCCAGTTTATTGAAACATTCTATTTATACTCCAAAATTATCCCTTATAATGTTAAATATAAGCTCTATGATGAAAAGGACAAAATGGGGAGAGTTAATTATTTTTTGAGATATCTAAACATCGAGTGGAAATGCTTTCTCCCATTGTACACACTGATCCAGTATCACAGAATCACAGAATCCCCACAGTGCAGATAGAGGCCATTTCGGCCCATCGAGCCTGCACCGACACATATCCCACCCTATCCCCGTAACCCCACGTATTTAATCCCCCTAACACTAAGGGTCAATTTATCATAGCCAAATCAACCTAACCCGCACATCTTTGGACTGTGGGAGGAAACCGGAGCACCCGGAGGAAATCCACGCAGACACGAGGAGAATGTGCAAACTCCACACAGACAGTCACCCGAGGCCGGATTCGAACCCGGGTCCCTGGCGCTGTGAGGCAATATATTCCTATTATTTCAGAATAAGAATTGGTTATGTCGCTCAATTTTGGCCTTGGGTTTTTTAAATATATTAATAAAACTATTAATAAATAGTAAATGTAATGAATCTCATTTTCTTTGTTAGTTGGTTCAATTAATACTTACTTACTGTACAACAATAAGTGCGAGAAGCTCATGGACTTCTTTGCCGCTAAGATTGAGACCATCCGATCAGCTGCCTCTGCCGCTTCCCTTCCTTCCCCATGCCCACTGGGCCAAACTTCCTCTAAGGTTCCCCCCCGCCCTAGCCCTGAACTCACACCTTTCTCCAGTTTCTCTCCGAACTCCCCTCATGACCTCTCCGCACTCATCTTGTCCATGTGGCCCACTTCCTGCTCCCTCAACCCTATTTCCACTAAACTGCTGACCACCCAACTTCCTTTTCTGGCTCCCATGTTGGCTGACATTGTTAACGGTTCTCTCTCCTCAGGTACTGTCCCCCCTCCCTCAAATCTGCCGTCATCACCCCTCTCCTCAAAAAAACAAGTCTTGATCCCTCCGTCCTTGCAAAATACTGTCACGGTGACTTAAATAACCTGATGTTCAAAAGCTTACTTATTTTGCTTATTTTGTTTATTATGGCATATTAAGGGTTAATGTAACTGGTATTTAAAAAACCACAATGCAGCTCCACCCAGCAGCTGATTAACCAGTAAAGTTAAAGGGCACACGACTGTAGCCCAGCTGATGCAATATTAGCGGATGTATGGCTTAACCGCATTAGGTTCTTAGAACCGGCAGTAAGATATGATGCAGGTCTTGACCTACTTTGTAAAGGATAAATACTGAGCTTTAAACCTGAAATCGGTACTCTCGAATTAACCCTCAGAGCAAGCTTGTCAGCTGTAGCTTTTGAGTCGAGAGTCATAATAACTAAGCAGCTTGATACAAAGCTTAGCTTAAAAAGATCCATTGCGGACAAGAACTAACAAAAGATCCTCGATAGGACACGCTTTGACAAAAACTAACAAAAGATTGCTATAAGCAACACTTGGCTCAGTATTTACTCCTAACAGGTCTGATACAGTCTAACTTGAATAAGAAGGGACTTGTATTGAAAAATACCCTGATTGAATCGCATCTGTAAAAGCAGTAAAAGTGAGTATAATAAAAACAAGTATATTTTACTTAAAAGACCGTAGTGGAGTTTTGTGTATAAACAATATAATTGTGAAGAACCGATAAGAACACTCACTGTGATACGGTGGCGATCGTGGGTTTCTAAGAATTTATAGCCCTTGGACAAGTTTAATACTCCTAGGTATTCAGGGAAGCTAAGGATAACTAAATACTTGTAACCCATCAAACCCAGTCAGGTTTGTGACTACCACAGAATAGTATCTATAGAAGTCTTTGCCTCAAAAGGTCTAGGTCCCTCTCAGGACAGTAATAGCCAGATTAACTGGTATTCCTGAAGATAGGACTCAATAGATAGAGGATTGACCGACTCCCTGGTGGTAGACGGCACAATTGGCGCCCAACGTGGGGCTCGAGGATAAAAGAACCTCGGGCTTAAAAGAAATCCACTCTAATACACATAAACCAGAAACTACCCGCCGACTGTACACGGCTAAAATAGGACTAGACTTCTAAAAACTAAAAGGATACCACAATGGCACAACAAGATTTTGTTGTGAATTTCAGGCCGGACTTAGCAGCCGGCGCTGCAGCTGCACCTGCTGCCTTGGCGGGACAAGTAATCCCAGTTCCAAGGCAACTAAGTATAATAGAAGCTCTAGATGCATTTATGGCAGGAGGAGGACCCGCACCAATAGGACTTAGATACACCCTTAGGATAAACTATAGGGATGGAACCTATCATTTCTATGATGGAGTAGTTATGGGAGATAATCAGAATCCTCCAGCTCGGTTGGGACATGGACAACCTCACACTGCCAATGTTCAGGATCCTCAACGAGTAGCAATTCTTGTGAGGGAGGAAGCTGAACTAAGACCTGAAGAAAGACCACAGATAGCGGGCATGTCTGCTCATGCCTGGGCTCTCAATGCCAGAGAGAGAATTATAGTCAACCCTAATCAGACTCTCTTTATACCAGTGGCAGATCGACATGAGGCGCATGCTCAGATCGCCACTAAAAACACAGAAATAGCGCAGGATCGAATTAATAATCCCGGTCCTGGGGGACCCAATCCGGTCCTAATACAACAACTCAGGGGGGTATATGGGGACCCCACACTGACTAACTTTAAAACTATGTTTCCCGACTTT
Organism: Squalus acanthias; assembly: GCA_030390025.1. NCBI lineage: Eukaryota > Metazoa > Chordata > Chondrichthyes > Squaliformes > Squalidae > Squalus > Squalus acanthias. Next base: position 78,186,022 of record CM059434.1, on the reverse strand, counting down.
CCAGCTGATGATAAAGAAGCCGTAAAATATGTAGTGCAAAATTATGATAAATTTATCACCTTCTGCAGGGGTCTACATGCCCAAGGCATATCTGACCTCTTTAAAAGTACAGGAGTTAATTGCATGAATCAGGAAATTCGCACTACAGGTAACATAAGGGACCTATTAAATGAGTGTTACCGAAGGGTACATGGAGCAGTACTCTTAGACAAAGTCCCTGCTACCTTTGGCCAAGTACTAAAATCCGGCCAGACCAGACACCAAATAGCTCAACTGGCCGAAGACTTGCAATTACCCTGGGGACAGTGTAGAAATATGTTTTTCAAAGATATGAAAAACGCAGTACATGAAAACCACCTCAGGATAGCTATGAGCAATGTAGGCGTTGGAGCAAATCACTGGCTTGCCCTGCGAATAGCCCTTGATGACCTGGGACATCGATTGAGTCTACCGCAGGATAGAATAGGTACCCCTGACCCATATAACACTGGAAGTCAAGGGGAGGATAGACAAAGACAACAAACTCAAGGAGCAAGGCCTAAACAAGGAGCCTTTAAAAAACCATTTAAAAAGCCCCAGTTTCCCCCACCTCAGCAGGGGACACATACTGGATGGGGAGACCAAGGTCAGAGACAAACCTACTATCCTCAGCCTCAAACCTTCAGTCCCAATTATAAAGGAAAAAATCCAATCCCTGGCTATCAGCCTCAACAGAGTTATAGACCACAGTACCAACCCCAACAAGGGATGGCAAGACCCCCTCAAGACAGACAAGACACCCGAGGTCAAGCCCAACAATATCCACGGGCACCTCAACCTCAACCAGCCTATGTCCCTAGGCCCCAGCAACAAAGGGGGCCGCCAACTCCTCCACCTAACCCGTCCCAGGGACAGGGCCCCAGGAGATATGACCTGAGACCAAGAAATCAGCAAGGACAAGCCCATACAACCGGTGGTCAAAGGGCGTATGCTCAAGGAGAACAACACCCTAGGAATGTTCGTATGGTTAAATGTCCCACTCAAAGGGAATCACTCAGTTCCCCCCGAGTAAACGGAAAAATCGAAGGTCCAAATCAAACCTGGCAGTGACTAGTTTGCTTAATAGATACCGGAGCTGACTCCTCAGTAATAGACCAGGATTTGGCACTAAAATTAGGACTGGAACAAAACGGGACAATGACTTATAAAGGGGTTGGATCCCCCATACAAGAAACCTTCACAGTAAAACTAAAGGTGGGACTAGCAAATGGAAAAAATATACAATGTATCGCCCTTGCTGTCCCAGGCCTGAAGGATACTGGAGAAGACTGCATTCTAGGGTGGCCTGAGATACAAAAATATAATCTATTACAATTTGACCAAGATGATAGGGAGGAGCATAAACAATTAGTCTTAGACAAAATAGAAAACCCTCAAGTAAGGGCAAAGGTAAAACACCTAATCAAAGTACATTGGGATATATGGCAAAGAGATCCCAACCACTGTGGTAATTTGAAGATACTCCCAACCCCCACGGGAATGGGAGCATTTAAAATTACCTTAAAATACGGAATATCAAAAAGCTATATAGCAGAAAAAATACAGGGAACAATAAACCGATTGGAAGAACAAGGGGTCTTGGTGAACCAAGGGTCGCCCTTCAACACACCCATTATGGGAGTACCAAAGCCCGGAAGGCCAGACCAAGTAAGATTGGTCTGTGACTATCGGGACTTGAATAAAAAGAGTACCCCATTTGCGGGATTCTTTAAAGGAGCTCCTCAAGTAGTAACCACCTTAGTCCGGGAAAAATACAAAACCACGTTTGATTTATCTAACGGATTTTGGAGTCATCCGATCCCCGAGTCCGATCAACAATATACAGCCATTACAGGACCAAGCGGACACCAGTATGTCTGGACTCGGTTACCCCAAGGCTATCTCAACAGCCCTGTAATTTTCTCAGCAGAAGTAAGAAGAACTTTAGAAAATATATCCCCAGGACATATTTTCTGTTATGTGGATGACATCTACGTAACACATGATGATTTAGAAATTCATTTTACTATACTACACCGTTGCCTCGAGGCCCTATATAACAAAGGTTATATTGTAGGATTAAAAAAGTCACAAATAGCCCAGGAAACTGTAGAGTATCTAGGAGTAAGAATCACCAGCCAGGGCAAGGGACTTACGGGAGACTTTAAGGAAAAATTGGATAGGATAAGGCCTCCCACTAAAATAAAGGAATTACAAGCAATTATGGGGCTGCTAAATTACGCCCGTGACTTTACACCTGGATATGCAGAAAAAGCCCAGAACTTATACAAAAAACTTACTGAGAAAGTTTTTACCTGGACGGATCTGAATCAAGTGGAACTTGATGAGCTGATAGACTCTATCAACCAAGCCACTGATATGGGAAAACATGTCCCAGGAGCTGACATAGAACTACATATACTCCTGGGGGAAAAATCGGCCACCATAAAAGCTCAGGATGTTGAACAATCACACCCCTTCCACTACTACTCTCTTAACTTTAGTACAACGGAAGAAAGATTTCCCAAAATGGAGAAAAATTTAGTGGCCGTAACTTATGCCCTAGAAGGATTAAGAAAGATCCAGGAAACAGGAAAAATAACTATTTGGACATGTAGTCCGGAACTCTCAGGCAAACAGGAGCTAATAGATCGGCATGCTAAGGTTCACAAGGCACGATACGAAAAATGGGATGTAGTACTAGGAGATCCCACCGTGACCTGGCAAACAACCCCACCAGGTACTGATGTCTGGTGGGTGCCTAAATTTCAGCTCCAAGAAACAGAACTAGAATTACCCCCAGAACTACCTCAAATAATTATCTATTGTGATGGATCATCTAGTACAGGACTAGATAGCAAAGGTCAATTTGAACGAAAAACAGGTATAGGAATAATTGTGGGAGTAACTAAGAATCATGAATTCCAAGAAGAAAAGGTAATAGCTAGACAAGGCCCCCAAGGGGGATCAGCACAAAAAACAGAGGTATATGCCCTACAACAGGCCCTAATAGAGGCCATGAAGTATCCAAAAGATATTAAGATACAAATATGTACAGATAGCTTCTACGCTAGTGGAGGCTATAATACCCACTTACCAAACTGGGCAGATAAAGGCTTCCATGATCAGAGGAATAAAGCTATAAGGTTTAAATCCCTGTGGGAAAGTATTGCCCAGTTAAAAGAAAACCTTCCATGTGTAACTGTACAACATGTACGTGGACATCAAAAAGAAGGGAGACATAAAAAAGGAAATGACCTGGCGGACCGAGCAGCTAAAGCTGCCGCCACAGGCACGGTACTACTACAAGTAGTCACCAGACAAATGAAAAACGAGCACCAGGATATGGAATTGAAAAATCTGTTAGACGGTGGGAAGGTGAAAGGATACCCCTCTACTCAGGTTTATTGGGAAGATGAAGGAGGTATAATAAGAACTCATTTGCCTGGACAAAGTAAGGATCAAGGCAAAATAATTCCCCCAGTTAGGAAAAGGAAAGGACTAATAAAATTAGCACATGAAGGACTAGGGGCAATGCATCCAGGTATTAAAACCACTCAGGCCCACCTTGGACAAAAATACTGGTGGCCGGGGGTGAAAGCCGATGCAAAGAAATATTGCCTAGAATGTGCCACCTGCCTTATGTTTAACAAAGGGGCAGGAGTAAAGAGAGAACCCTACGTATTAAGAACCAAGAGTTCCATAGTAAATGAAAAATGGATAATCGATTTTATAGGACCTCTACCTAAATCCTACGGGGTAAAACCCTTTAAAAGACCAAACCAGTATTGTTTGATATGTGTTGATGAATGTACCGGATTTACCTACATTACCCCGACTAAAAGCTGTAGAGCAGAGGATGCCATAGAAGCTTGTCAACTTACCCTAGCCAGTGCTGGCCCTCCTAAAGTAATACACTCGGATCAAGGCCCGGCCTTTCAAAGCCAGGACTTTAGAGAATGGTGTGAAGCAATAGGAGTAAGGTTGGAATACAGCACACCTTACCATCCTGAGTCATCAGGACAGGTAGAAAGGAAAAACTTTGAGGTAAAACAAGCCTTGGCAAAGTTCCTCTCAGTACGCGGAGGAAGTTGGGCCTTTGGGTTAACTAAAGTACAACTAGCCATCAATAACACACCTGTTGATGCGGCAGGACCAGAGAAACATATAACACCTCATTTTTTGAAATATGGAGTACAAATGAATACTGAGTTCAATGAAACTAACGATCAAGATATCCAATTGAGGAATGAATGGATAGAAACGCTGGCAAGCAAAAAAGAAACCCAGCAGAAAATAAGAGAGCAAAAACTAAGTCAGCAGAACTATTGGCAACCTAAAATAGGGGAATGGATACAGGAAAAGAAAGAAAACAAAAAAGAAAGGGCTTTTAAACCTAAATATCATCCTCCCAAACAGGTAACCCAGGTTGGCACTAGAACAGTCACCTTTTTAAATCAAAAGGGGGAAGAGAGGACTATCTCAGTGGATAACTGCAGACCAGTAAGCAAAGGTTAGTGTTGCTGAACAAATGAATTGGATAGACATTGAGCGAGCGGAACGACTGAAATGGCTGGAGGAACAGGAAAAGGAAACTCTCCTCCTGCAACCTATACCTCCTCCTCCAGTCCCTGAGAAACCTGGCCTTTGGCAAAGGTTAACCACCAAAAAAGATGTAAAATCCAATAAGCCGATAGAACTAAAACTACTACCGATGATGATATCAGGAAATAAAATAAAACCCCTAGAAAGAAGGAAAAGTGTTAAACCCGTAAAAACGAGAGAAAAACAAAAAGAAAAGCAGGAGGGAAAGAAGCTAATAGAGTGGCTAAAACAGAAACAACATAATTTAAAAACCAAAAAGGAGAAGAAGGAGCCCGGCAAAACGGAGCAAAAACCCCTGTCAGGACTTGAGAAGTGCGGCCTTATTACAATGGCCCTGTGCCTTCTCGGCCTGATAGGTGGGATTGTGATGATACAATTGGGCACCTCCCTTCTCGGAAACACCTGCCACTCCCTGACGAGTAGTACAGTCAGGACAATAAATAATACGGCCTCTACGACTCCCCTACCTACTAAAGTAATTATTGGAATCAGCCTCTCAGTAATGACAGACTCCATTTGGCCCATGATCCTGACAGGACTATGGGGTGCGGCCGCAGAGGAAGAAAAATTGGAGTATACTCCGGCCCAAAATGGAATGTGCTGGGAACAAGAGCCCATACCTATGGTAATAGACCAGGGACAAATAATAGTACCCATTACTTTCATCCTTAGTAGCACGGCCATTATAAACGAGGCAAAAATGACTGACCATAAGGATAAACTGAAACTAAGACATTATCTACAGGAATACGGAGAGCAATTAGAAAAATTCTCGCCTCAGATAACAGGAGATCAAATCTTCTCGGATAATGAAGACATAAATAAATATCTGCACTGTTACATGACAGAGGTAAAACAGGAAGTTCCAGAGAACTACCACCAAAACCCTCGCTGTCAGTGGCCATACGGGGGTAATGAACAAATTTTCCATACCCTAGGAACCTCCCATCCTATATTGATGTGGGCTGAAGATAAATATCAATGCCAAAGAGATGGAGAGGATCGATGGTGCAAAAGGGATGTCAGAGCTGTTGTCTTTATCACTCTGTTAAATGACACCCGCAGCAGTGGAAATGGAAATGGCAGGGACTATCCCTATATTTTTAAAACTCCCAAGGTAGAAAAAGGATGGCATATGATATGCGATGATATGGTATATGGAAAATGGTACTACCAATCAAAAAACCCCATTAAGGAACTAAAAAGGCGATTGTTAAATCAAACCATGATAAAGGATAATATGATAGTGAACACCACTCGCTTTTTTATTAATGGAGATAAAGCAGACATATGTAAACACCCATGGTGGACCCTACTAAACAATCAATCGGAAATAAACAACTTTTCGTGTAAGGCTGCAAATAGCTGCACCACCTTGACAGGGTCAAATGCTAAATCTAAGACCAGTTTGGTTCTCTGCAAAGGCAAATGCGGATATAGTGAAGGAACCAATGGATGTAGAATCACTCCCCAAGAAACCAGTACCACCACTCCCGCTACCACTAAAACAGCTTCTACAGCCAAGCCACAATACAGCTGTACTATAAAAATAGAATTCCCTTGGAAAAGTGACGTGATTCCGGCTTTGGATAAAACCATAAACCATAACAATTCTAACCAAGGAAATACAACCACTAAACGAGAGTGGTACTCAGTATGGGCATACCTAAAGGGGAATAAGGAAGAAAACCCAAGTACTCCCAATATAACCAGGTTACCCACTAAAAGTACACTCCTGAAGGCTAAGTTGCCCTCTGGGCATAAAGCTGAAATATGGTTTACATACCCGGAAGCACAGGAAACTCAGAATAAATTAAAAAGATACCATCCATCTACTCACAACGAAACTAGAACTTCAACTCTAGCCACTACCACAGGCGGCACAACCACTAAAACCAAAAACCTTAGTTATATCAAATGCGTCTTTACTTCTAGGTTAGAACATAAGAACATAAGAAATAGGAGCAGGAGTAGGCCAATCGGCCCCTCGAGCCTGCTCCGCCATTCAATAAGATCATGGCTGATCTGATCCTAACCGCCAATCTACTATTTATCACAGAACCATCTCCTGCATCTAACAGAATTGCACACACGAAATAGGAGCAGAATCAGGCTACACAGTCCCTGGGCCCGCTCCACTACCCACAGGGCCATGACCGATCCGAACCTAGACTCATGTCCAAATTCCTGCCCGCTCCCCGTAACCCTTAATGCCCTTTACTTCTAGGAAACTGTCTATTTCTGTTTTAAATTTAATTAATGTTGTAGCTTCTACAGCTTTTTGTGGCAGCATATTCCATGGACTGCAGACAGGAAGAAAAATATCAAGAACCAGGACTAGGAATCTTTGAGGTAAACCCCGCCTTAAGACATGCTTTTCTTGGAAATACTGATAACAATACAAATAGTACTGATTAGCTCTAATAGCCAACAAGGACTTAAGGAAGGGATACAAGATGTAGCGGGAATCCTAAATCAAGTGGAAAAATGGAATTCGGAACTTACTAGAAATCAAAAGAGTCTCGTTCAATTCTCAACGGCCTTACATGAGGCCTGCACCCAGAGCCTGGAACAAATTATAGATGCACTAGCGGAACTATCAGATCTCATCAATCTTCAACACCAACGTCCTCCCCCGTATGCGGATGGCTGCCGACCAGTTGGAAGGACGGCTCCACTGGAACGGGAGAGAGAATGAAGATACATGGTACTGTCAGCTTGGGACTAGTCCTCTAGTACAGCTAACTCTGCGAATTTGGATTGAAGATAAAGGACCCTCAGTCAAGGTACCCGTAATTGACTTGAGAGACATAAACTATCATGGAAAATCAGGAAAACAACACATGACTCTCCAAGGATGAGACAATGAATGGGAGGTATCGACCACCCTGATTGGAAAAGGACATTGTGTGTTGTGTCAAAACTACTGTACCGAAGAAATAGAAAATCAAATGATATGTGGAAACTGTAAAAGATGGGGAAGACAACAAAATATAGATATACTGGTAAAAACCACCAAAGGAGAAACTTATAAGGTTAAAACCTTAACCTGTGCCCATCATAAGCAAAACCAGATAGTATTGGGTGGAATGGAGAGAGCCAGAACCCAATTTACCCAATGCTGTGCTGAATGGATTTTCCACAAAATAGGAATGTCCGAGGAGGACAGTGATGGTAAACCTAACTATCAGGAAATCCTCACGACCCTATGCAAGCTACACCGCGACCCAACGGTCCGCTTACCCTGGGGATCGGGGGTATTGTCAGAACACAGCAGTCAACCCGATCAATGGGTATTGAAAGCTTTGTATGACATAACCTGTTCCAAGGATAGGATAATACCAGGACGACAAAGTAAAGAATTATCCCCCTATGCAGTTTACTCTAAGAAACCTAAATTAATAGAAGCATTAGTAAAAAACCGTCCATGGGGATGGAACTCTGGTCCCACTTATATTCCTGGAGAACCAGAATATAAAAAACTCTACCAAAGGGAAGAGAGACTGCAGGATAAATTCTCTATAATAGTAACTGAAAATGTACTATCAAGAGGATTAAAAAGAAAAAGACAGGAGATCAAGACGGCCAAGGAAAGCTCTGATGAGCTAAACTTGGGAAAACCGGTCTTGGGTCCAATATATCGGAACCCTGTCCCGGATGACAAAGACTTAACTCCAGTGTTGACCCAATTTAAGATGTTGCTCAACACTATTCCGGACCTAGGGTCTGATGAATCTGACAAAGAATCTGAGCCCGAGTCACAGTTAGAATTTGAAAACCCTAACTTCGACTCAGACATAGAGGAGAATGGGAACAATGGTCAAGTGGGAAGCATGAATAGCGACCTCCACTTAATAGACTAGAATGGCTAGAAAAGGAATGACCATAAGACAGATGCAGAAGATTAAGCTTACATTGGATATAGCTATTTATTTCTGTATATGTCTAGGAATAGCCATAGGACTAGGATTGGCACTTACCATATTTTATAAACAAGCAAATCCTAGCACCTCGGGAAATAATACAGGTACCAGCAAGAACGATACATCAGAAAAGATGGGAATATATTGTGTATTTGCATGTATGATAGGATTACAAATATATCTAGGAATAGTTTGGACTAAGGCCTACTTTCTGCTTAAAAAGAGTAGCAATGGACTATTAAGACTGACAAAACGCGTATAATTGCATAACCTTTTGAAATCAAAAGGGGGATGTCACGGTGACTTAAATAACCTGATGTTCAAAAGCTTACTTATTTTGCTTATTTTGTTTATTATGGCATATTAAGGGTTAATGTAACTGGTATTTAAAAAACCACAATGCAGCTCCACCCAGCAGCTGATTAACCAGTAAAGTTAAAGGGCACACGACTGTAGCCCAGCTGATGCAATATTAGCGGATGTATGGCTTAACCGCATTAGGTTCTTAGAACCGGCAGTAAGATATGATAGCAAAATACTGCGGATGCTGGAAATCTGATAACAACAGAAAACGCTGGAAAAACTCAGCAGGCCAGGCAGCATCCGTGGAGAGAGAAAGAGAGTTAACGTTTCAGGTCGATGACCTTTCATCAGAACTGTGAAGAGCCGGAAATCAAATAGATTTAAGGCCAGAGTAAAGCTGGGAAAAGGGGGAGGGGATAAAAGAACAAAGGGGGAGATGAAGAGACATTAAGAGACATTAAGAGATATGCAAGGCTAGAGGTGGTGTTAATGTGACAGATTAAGGCTGCAAGAAGTGTGAAATCCACTGGCAGAATGAAGGACAGCTGCCAGCTTCTAGGAGGAAAAGAAAGGTGGGCTCACCGTCCTCGGCCTATTACACTGTTCCACGGAAGCGCAGCGTAAGCTCGAGGAACAGCACCTCATCTTTCGTTTAGGCACGCTACAGCCCTCTGGACTCAATATCGAGTTCAACAATTTTAGATCATAACCTCAGCTCCAATCACATTTATATTTTATTTTTTCCACCCTTTTATTTGCCCCCCCCACCTTTCTTTTCCTCCTAGAAGCTGGCAGCTGTCCTTCATTCTGCCAGTGGATTTCACACTTCTTGCAGCCTTAATCTGTCACATTAACACCACCTCTAGCCTTGCATATCTCTTAATGTCTCTTAATGTCTCTTCATCTCCCCCTTTGTTCTTTTATCCCCTCCCCCTTTTCCCAGCTTTACTCTGGCCTTAAATCTATTTGATTTCCGGCTCTTCACAGTTCTGACGAAAGGTCATCGACCTGAAACGTTAACTCTCTTTCTCTCTCCACGGATGCTGCCTGGCCTGCTGAGTTTTTCCAGCGTTTTCTGTTGTTGTAAGATATGATGCAGGTCTTGACCTACTTTGTAAAGGATAAATACTGAGCTTTAAACCTGAAATCGGTACTCTCGAATTAACCCTCAGAGCAAGCTTGCCAGCTGTAGCTTTTGAGTCGAGAGTCATAATAACTAAGCAGCTTGATACAAAGCTTAGCTTAAAAAGATCCATTGCGGACAAGAACTAACAAAAGATCCTCGATAGGACACGCTTTGACAAAAACTAACAAAAGATTGCTATAAGCAACACTTGGCTCAGTATTTACTCCTAACAGGTCTGATACAGTCTAACTTGAATAAGAAGGGACTTGTATTGAAAAATACCCTGATTGAATCGCATCTGTAAAAGCAGTAAAAGTGAGTATAATAAAAACAAGTATATTTTACTTAAAAGACCGTAGTGGAGTTTTGTGTATAAACAATATAATTGTGAAGAACCGATAAGAACACTCACTGTGATACGGTGGCGATCGTGGGTTTCTAAGAATTTATAGCCCTTGGACAAGTTTAATACTCCTAGGTATTCAGGGAAGCTAAGGATAACTAAATACTTGTAACCCATCAAACCCAGTCAGGTTTGTGACTACCACAGAATAGTATCTATAGAAGTCTTTGCCTCAAAAGGTCGAGGTCCCTCTCAGGACAGTAATAGCCAGATTAACTGGTATTCCTGAAGATAGGACTCAATAGATAGAGGATTGACCGACTCCCTGGTGGTAGACGGCACAATACCGCCCCATTTCCAACCTCCCGTTCCTCTCCAAAGTCATTGAACGTGTTGTCGCCTCCCAAATCCATGCCCATCTTTCCCGCAACTCCATGTTTGAATCCCTCCAATCAGATTTCCACCCCTGCCACAGTACCGAAACGGCTCCCATCAAAGTCACAAATGACATCCTTTGTGACTGTGACAAAAGTAAACTGTCCCTCCTCGTCCTGTCTGCAGCCTTTGAAATGGCTGACCACTCCATCCTCCTCCAACGCCTCTCCACCGTCGTCCAGCTGGGTGGGACTGCACTCGCCTAGTTCCATTCTTATCTATCTAATCGTAGCCAGAGAATCACCTGCAATGGCTCCTCTTCCCACTCCCGCATCATTAAGTCTGGTGTCCCCCAAGGATCTATCCTTGGCCCGAACTTATTACATGCTGCCCCTTGGTGACATCATCCGAAAACACGTCAGTTTCCACATGTACGCTGACTACACCCAACTCTACCTCACCACCACTTCTCTCGACCCCTCTAAATTGTCAGACTGCTTGTCCGACATTCAGTGCAGGATGAGCAGAAATTTTCTCCAACTAAATATTGGGAAGATCGAAGCCATTGTCTTCGGTCCCCGCCACAAACTCCGTTCCCTAGCCACCGACTCCATCCCTCTCCCTGGCAACTGTCTGAGGCTGAACCAGACTGTGCGCAAACTTGGTGTCATATTTGACCCTGAAATGAGCTTCCGACCACATATCCACGCCATAACTAACACCGCCTATTTCCACCTCCGTAACTTCGCTGTCTCTGCCCCTGCCTCAGCTCATCCGCTGCTGAAACCCTCATCCATGCCATTGTTACCTCTAGACTTGACTATTCCAACGCACTCCTGGCTGGCCTCCCACGTTCTACCCTACGTAAACTTGAGGTCATCCAAAACTCGGTTGCCCGTGTCCTAACTCGCACCAAGTCCCGTTCACCCATCACCCCTGTGCTCGCTGACCTACATTTGCTCCCAGTTAAGCAACGCCTTGATTTTTTAAATTCTCACCCTTGTTTTCAAATCCCTCCATGGCCTCGCCCCTCCCTGTCTCTGTAATCTCTTCCAGCCCCACAACCCCCCGCCCCTTGCCCACCCCGAGATATCTGCGCTCCTCTAATTCTGCCCTTTTGAGCATCCCTGATTTTAATTGCTCAACCATTGGTGGCCGTGCTTTCAGCTGCCTAGGCCCTAAGTTCTTGAATTTCCTTCCTAAACCTCTCTGCCTTTCTACCTCCTCCTTTAAGATGCTTCTTAAAACCTACCTCTTTGACCAAGCTTTCAGTCACCTGTCCTAATATCTCCTTATGTGGCTCGGTGTCGATTTTTTTTGTCTTATAACACTCCTGTGAAGCGCCTTGGGATGTTTTACTACGTTAAAGGCACTATATAAATACAAGTTGTTGTTGTAACTTGAACTCACTAATATAAGCCTCGATTTTTAACTCTCGTGTGAGTTGTGTAGACTGGAAACCAGCCCCTCTTTTAACTCCAGGGCCTCATCTGCATGGGCTCTGTCAGTCTACCGCCCGAATCCGGCGGGACGCGCCAGCTGGCTGGTGGGCAGAAGTGGGATTTCAGGCGGGACATGGGCGTGCCGGGGACATGGGCGTGCCGGGGACAAGAAGTAACAGTCCCTGGCTCTCAGGTAAGTTTATGGGAGGGGAATTGAGAGGGCCTCGCGGTCCGGGGAGAGGGAGCGGAGCCCAGAGCAGAGGAGGCCCAATGTCTCCTTGTGGGGCCAGAACGAGCACTCTTGCTCCTCCTGGCCCACAAACAAACAAAAAGAAAATGATTAACTCATCTTTCTGGGCCGGTTCTGACCTCAGATCTGCTAGCCGCCAGGTTGGCCTGGCAGGGAAACTACAACAGCTTCCCCGCACAGGCCTCGGGTTAAAATTGCAGTCTGGCCCCAAGGATGTCATCGGAGCCCCATCTGCATCTTTAAAGAAGGACGTCACAGCCATGCAGCGGGTGCCCCACTCACCTGCTCAAAACAGCAGGTTTACATTGTAACCCTCGTGAAGGGAGCAGGATCAGTGTGGGTAAGTCGCTAAGGCCATTTTAACTGTCCGTCGCCCGGTTTCCACTAGGTGGGGAGGGTTAAAATTGACTCTATAGTTATTGCAGAAAAATAATTTAATCCTTGCTTTATGAGACACATTGGGGCTAAAATCCTTTTCTAATTTTAGCGAAATAGTAGGCACGAGTGAAAAGTGGAATTCCATCTCTTTTTGGTCACGGAATTTTAACACCATTATTTTTAAGTTTTATATACTTCGAAATCATCACCTATAATACCAAATAGAAGCTCAGTAAGAGCAAGGACAAGATGCGATCAGTTAGCAATTGCTTAAGATATCCAAACTTCTACAACAACAACTTGCATTTATATAACACCTTTAACATAGTAAAACGTCCCAAGGCGCTTCACAGGAGCGATTATCAAACAAAATTTGACACCGAGCCACATAAGGAGATATTAGGGCAGGTGACCAAAAGCTTGGTCAAAGAGGTAGGTTTTAAGGAGTGTAGAGAGGCAGAGAGGTTTAGGGAGGGAATTCGAGAGTCTTAGGGACAAGGCAACTGAAGGCATGGCCACCAATGGTGGAGCGGTGAAAATTGGGGTTGTGCAAGAGGCCAGAATTGGATGAACACTGGGATCTCGGAGGGTTGTAAGGCTGGAGAAGGTTAGAGAGATAGAGGGAGGCGAGGTCATGGAGGGAATTGAAAACAAGGATGAGAATTATAAAATCGAGGCATTGTAGGTCAGTGAGCACAGGGCTGATGGGTGAATGGGACTTGGTGCAAGGTGGGAGGCCAAAGGAACATTGGAATAGTCAAGTCTAGAGGTAGCATAGGCATGGATGAAACTTTCAGTAGTAGATGAGCTGAGGCAGGGGCGGAGACAGGCGATGTTGCGGAGGTGAAAGTAGGCGGTCTTGGTAATAGAGAGGATTGAGCAGAAGCTCAGCTCAGGGTTAAATAGGAATCAGAGGTTGCGAACTGTCCTGTTCAGCTTTAGACAGTGACCAGGGAGGGGGTGGAATCAGTAGCTAATGAACGGAGTTTGTGGTGGGGACCAAAGAAAATGGCTTCAGTCGTCCCAATATTCAATTGGAGGAAATTTCTGCTCATCCAATACTAGATGTTGCACAAGCAATGTGATAAATCAGAGGCAGTGGAGGGGTCGAGAGGGGTGGTCGTGAGGTAGAGTTAGGTGTTGTCAGCATACATGTGTAACCCGAAGCTAGATTTTCGGATTATGTCGCCGAGGGGCAGCATGGAAATAGGAGGGGGCCAAGGATAGATCCTTGGGGGACTCCAGAGGCAACGTTGAGGGAGCAGTAAGAGAAGCCATTGGAGGTGATTCTTTGGTTATGACCGGATAGATAGGAATGGAGCCAGGCGAGGGCAGTCCCACCCAACTGGACAATGACGAGAGGTGTTGGAGGAGGATAGTGTGGTCAACCGTGTCAAAGGCTGCAGACAAGTCAAGAGGATGAGAAGTGATAGTTTACCACGGTCACAGTCCACAGTCACAGATGTCATTTGTGACTCTGATAAGGGCCGTTTAAGTGCTCGGGCAGGGTTGGAAACCTGATTGGAGATGTTCAAACATGGAGTTCCGGGAAAGATGGGCATGAATTTGGGAGGCAACAACACATTCAAAGACGTTGAAGAGGAAAGGGAGGTTGGAGATAGAGCGGTAGTTTGCAAGGACAGATGGGTCAAGGATGGGTTTTTTGACGGGGGGGGGGGTGGTGATGATGGCCGATTTGATGGAGAGGGAGACAGTACCTGAGGAGAGGGAACCATTAACACTATCCGCTAACATGGGGGCCAGGAAGGGAAGTTGAGTGGTCAGCAGTTTAGTGGGAATAGGATCAAGGAAGCAGGAGATGAGTCTCATGGACAAGATGAGCTTGAAGAGGGCTTGAGGGGAGATAGGAGAGAAACTAGAGAAAGATGTGAATTCAGGGCTAGGGCAGGGGGGAACCTAAGGGGAAGTTTCACTTGGTGGGCTTGGGGAAGGGAGGGAAGCAACAGAGGCAATCTTAGTGACAAAAAAGTCCGTGGTGAAAGTGAAAGTGGAGGGGGCAGGGGAGAGGGGTTTAAGAAAATGGTTTGTAGTGGAAATACTTAGAATTACATCACATACAATTACATTAGAATTTACAGCACAGAAACAGGCCATTCAGCCCAACTGGTCTATGCCGGTGTTTATGCTCCACAGAAGCCTCCTCCCACCTTACTTCATCTGACCCAATCAGCATATCCTTCTATTCCTTTTTCCCTCATGTACTTACCTAGAACCTAGCCTCCCCTTAAATGCATCTATGCTATTCACCTCAACTACTCCATGTGGTCGCAAGTTCCACATTCTCACCGCTCTCTGGTTTCTCCAGAATTCCTCATTGGATTTATTCATGAATATCTTATATTTATGACCCCTAATTTTGGATTTCCCCACAAGCAGAAATATCTTCCCTATGTCTACCCTATCAAACCCTTTCATACTTTTAAAATACCTCTATCAGGTCACCCCTCAGCCTTCTCTTTTCTAGAGAAAAGAGCCGCAGCTTGTTCAGTCTTGCCTGATAGTTATAACCTCTCAGTTCTGGTAATATCAGGATTATATTTACTCTGTCAGTGTACATAATTTTGTGCACTACGAATTTAATAGCAGGAATTAAAGAACGTAATCCAATCATAATCCCTGTAATAATGATCCTTTCACATTCTGCAAGCATCTAATGAAGGACTAAACTAGCATAAATGATGAATGGTTTGTTAAACCAGCTGTGGAGTGCGTAAAACTGTAGAGAAATGGCCCCACAAAATATTAGGATTGCTCAGTTCATTGAGCAGGACATAGAGCTCCTGTCAGACAGCATTTTGAAGATGTGATGACATTGTAAGGTTGGATTGGGTGTCCCATAAACCAGGCAAAAGCAGCACGGCGATATACCAAAGACTGAGTCAACTCAGGACCGTCTACATAAGAACGTGGGAAGAGATTCACAAGTAGTATTATAACTTGAAAAAGGACACCTAGTTAAGGTAAGAAAATCAACTTGTCTTAACATGAAGGTGAGGAGCATATACAGATGATGACGTTAAAAGGTAGACAGATCATGATGAGGAGATTGCCTTCAGCAGTGACATGTGGAAGGAAAAGTCGGAGTAGTCAAGTGAACAGAGAAACCTTTAATTACAATGAACAGCAAATAATGCAACCAATAGAGGGGGAGGCTCTCAAAGGAATTGATCCATACGAGGATAGAATGTTGCACAACACTCTTAATATGTACCATATTGAGTGGATACATTTTCTAACAGTGGTTCTCAAACTGGGATCTGCGGACCCCTGGGGGTCCATAGAGACTTTCCAGGAGGTCCGTGAAAATAACTCCAATCAGTGATGGAGAGTGAGCTGGTGCGGAGCGGCCGGGCACTGCTGGAGGGGACGGTGAATGGTTACCATGGCGGCGGCAGCAGCGGCTGTGCACTGCAGGAAAAGGAGGAGGAGAAAGAGGGAGAGTAAAAGACCAGTGCCACCGCCAGCAACAGGAGTCAGAGGCGGAAAAGCGCAGGGCCAGCTATTCAGAGAGGAACCGACCATCTGTAAACAAAGATCCCGTCCCAACTACCAGCCGGCTGCAGCAGCGCCGGGATATGGCCAAAAAGAACAGTACGTCGGACATACATTATAGATCTGTCTGTACACCGTCAAGGGCTGGCCAAGGAACAAATCTGATATAATAATCAGGGCAGCACTTGAATACACTGAATAACCAATGCATTTGTAATTTAAAAAAATCAATGCTTTAAAATCACTATCATTTTATACATACATACTTGAGGGATTCCCGTTTTGTAAATGTCACCATAGTTATTTTGCAATTCATTGTCAGAAGATCCTGGTACAGGGATGGGGGGGGCGGGGGGGGGGGGCGTCCGTGTTTACTAACCCATTTGAAAAGGGATCCTTCAACCAAAAAAGCTTGAGAACCACTGTTGGATAACAATATGTTACATCAGTGAGTTACTGGCTGGAATCTAATCCAAGGGTTTGTTTGGGTGGTTTACATAGAATAACAAGATATATGGAGTGAGTTACAGGCTGGAATCTTAACAGAGAGATTTGCATAGTTTATGTACAGAATATCAGATAGCGAGGAGGGAGTTACAGGCTAGAATGTAATTGAAGGGTTTGGGTGGTTTATTTAGAATAACAGATACCCGGGAGTGAGTCACAGGCTTGAATCTATTCAAGGGGTTTAGGTGCTTTTGAAGGGTATAATGCAGGTCACTCACAGTGTGCTATAAGCCAATTACATATGGTAGTGATTAAGTCAAATTCTATTTATATTACAGGTTACTCTAAGATTTTTACTATTGCTATGGAGATCACATTTCACAGCCTACCCAACTTAGTATTAAATTTGAGTGAGCTTGTTTATTATTATTAAATGTTCCCTTTCCCATGTATTTATTTTTTTAAAATCTTTTAACGTTTATAAAGTTGAGGATACACAGGAGGATGATGAGCAATATGTAACACACTGAAGGCAGGTATGGGGGTGTTAACTGTGGTAGGATGGGGTTGTGGGGTTTTGAGCTGTTTTGGGAGGGTGTTGGGTTTTGGCAACATTGGGGTGGTTCTGGAGGATGGAATAAATACCATGGGGGTGGGGAACCTGTGGTTTGGTACTACCAGGAAGCGGGGGTGGGGGGGGGGGGGGGTGAGTAGAGGGTGGGGCATAATTTACAGGACAATTCCTAGGCTCTGGCAGCAGTGGGGAGGGAGGATACAAGATATGGAGGTAAGAGGGAAGTCCTGGGTTATGAAGGCATAGAGGGAATGCCCAGGATCTGGAAGTGTTGGGCAGAGGTACTGGAGTTTTTTCAGCACCAATGGTGGCAGTCACAGGATGTGGCAGCATTGGGGAGAGTGCTGGCATGAGGAGCCCTGAGGGGGATCCTTGGGTGTTTCAGAATTGGGTGGGAAGCCAGAGTTTGGTTACAGTGGGAGGAGGTGTCAGAGTCTAGGAGCAATGAGTGCTATTTCCTAGGATATGGGAGCACTAAAGTTGGGGGGGGGGGGGAAGTCACTGGGACTGGGAGCATTGGGAACTCAAAGAACAATAGGGAAATCTGAGGGTAGAGCAGCATTGTAGATGGGAAGATCCCAGGATCTTGGAACTTTGGAGACAGGTAGAGAGAGGTGTGTCAGTACTGTGGCGTTGGATGTAGAAACACTGCAATGGGGTGACAGGTTCTAAATCACTGACGACAGGGCTAGGATGTGGGAGAAGGTTCCTGGGATATGCATGGATGGGTGTGATCCTTGGCCACGATTTTGCCTACCGAGGCGGGTCTGGTGTGGCCAAGGTCGGGGTACGACCCTGCTGCTGGCTCCAGCCCACTCTGTAGAGTGATCTTACGATGATTGGGCTTGTTGAGCCCACCCAGCGCGTTTCCCGGCCAATTGAAGGAAGTGGGTCTGATGACGTCACTTGATGTCATGCACTTGGTGTGTTGCATGAGGTGCTTGTGAGGAATGTCGCCCTCTGTGCCACTCCAAAGAACGATCCTCATAGGTCAGCACTTCAACATGCCTTCAAGGTACGGCCAACTTTCAGGCCACTGCTGTTACTGTCCTTGCATGTGGCAGCTGTAAGGTTTTCAAAATTTGCAGATCCCCAAAACCTAAGGAAAAAGGACTTTGGAACTACCTCAGAGTGATAAAAATGCATTTGGGCCTAACCTAAGAGACTGTAAGACCAAAAACCAAGTTTTGACATTTTAAAAGCATGTCTGGGCCTGTAAAGGGAGAAAAAGCTGTGAAGGAAGTTGGGTTCGACCTCTGCAAAAGCAGTTTTGGGTATTGCAGTTAAATTGCATTGTCTGGGGAATTGGGATGACCTCACTCAAGCCCCAGCAAGCATTAACATTTTGATAATAGACCCTAGGAGGAGACAGTCCCACCCAGAACAACAGGTCCCATTAAACCGATTACAGAACCCATTAAAGACATGCATAAAGCAAATATTCGATCGAAGTCCTAGGCCCAGTCAAGAAACTCAAAACATGAGGACAATTCAAACTCCGATTAAACAACAGATCAACAGGATGGAGCTATCCTGACACCACTTCACACATTTACAAAACCAGTTAACACGCTATTTTGTAGGGGGTGGTGTGGTAGGGTCAGCTTCACCTCTGACTTAGTGAGCGGTTCGAATCACTCCCACACCCCTGGTTCTAGACCTTGGACTTATTTGGGGGTCGTGAACAAAGGTGCAGTAGACAGGTGCGTGTTAACTGGTTTTGGGTAGGCTAGGGGAAGGAAGGGAAGTGGCAGAGGCAGCTGAACGGATGGTCTCAATCTTAGAGACAAAGAAGTCCATGAGCTCCTCACACTTGTTATCGGAGGTGAGGGTGGAGGAGACAGGGGAGAGGAGTTTAAGAAGACGGTTAACAGTAGAGAATAGGAGCCGGGGTTTATCTTTGCATTCCAGAATGAATAGTGAGCAATTTTGGTAGACGAGAGCAGGACCCAATAATGCTTTATGTGGTCCAGCCAGATCTGGCGGTGAATGGCTAAACCAGTTGTCACCTTGGCATGTTTGGCCAATCAGGCAATGCTGAATCTTGGCATGACTTCCTCCACCCAAAGCATGACATGCTGTGATTGGATAGCATAACAATTAGTCAGGTATTCAGTTACTGTATGATACCACTGGGGGTCTACTGCCACAGCTTCCTTTGAGAGGAGGCGTACCACCAGCACTGCCTCTGTCAAACTGAGTTAATTTCACCTCTCATTGCAGACGTGAGTATGCAGGAGGAAAGATACAAGCACTCAGGCAGCCCTGCCTGGACCCCAAGAGGAACTGGACTTTTAAAAACATATATTTAAATGCAACCCTGTTAAAAATACATGCCCCAAAGCCTTCTGCTGATCTTCACCCCCAGATTCTTCAGTTCTTGTTGGATTCTGAAGGTTGTTCAGCCTAAAGAACTCAATGAGCATGTGCCATATATATTCTACAGGATAAAACCAACCTGAGGGATTTGGTGCGAGACAACATCCTGGTACTAAGGGACATGAAAAGACTCCACTGTACTCATTGTGCCTGTGGTCTGGGATTTGTTTTAACCCCAGGTCCACAAGTCAAAATGAAAAGACCAGGGTGTCAGATTTAAGGATGCAGTCTGCTTATGGGAACTGTCGTCAGGCCATTAACAAGAAAACAGTACTGGGAATTAAAAACTCTAAAACACCTCCTGTGGCATCTGTACCCTCACCGAGCCCCTGCTGCATCATGAGACAACCAGTAATTGGGGTACCCATGCTACGGCAATGAAATGTTGCACTATTCACTGCTGTCACTACTGTGGTGAAACTTCAAAAACTTGCTGCTTGCTTCGAGGACTCACCTAGAATTAAGGATTTAATTTTCATTTTTATCTCGCCCCACACAATTCGACAGGAGTTTCTCCTTTTTAGCTTTAAAAAAAGCCTTAACAGTGCCTAACAAAGAATCTATTTATCCACCAATATTTTTGCACACATTTTAGGGTAACAGCAAGACTCACCTGTTGAATCAGAGGAAATTCTGCCTCGCCAAGTTAAAACGCAAGGACATCAGACTACTCTGCCCAGGTGGCTGGGTTCTAGGGTGTTTCAGAATTGAGTGGAGAGCCAGACTTTGGCAGCAATGGGAGAAGGTGTCATGTAAACTGAAAATATTTTTTCATTATCGCTACTGCAACAGTTCAACAGTAATAATGCTGATATATACCTAAATGCGAGCCTCAACCTTTGGAAAGCAATTGCTGCAGACTGAAGTTTGGCATCAATGGTCGCCTCTAGTTCAGCAGGTGGAAGGTTGGCTAATTCAGAGTCATGTTCCATTCTCAGAGTGTCGATGAAAATGTTCAACTTATTTTGTGCTTCTGACAAGATAATATCCTGCAGCATAAAATGATCAATCAGTAAAGTCATAAACTATGCCATTTGAGTTGCAAAATAAAAACACAGAGAAGTATAAAATAAGGAAAACAGCCCACTGATGCACCAGTCCTATCTACACTGATACATATCTTCCTCAACTAATTTCAGCTGTGAAACTTCTCCTTAATTTCCAAACCGTAACAAGCAAAAACAGCAGGAAATCACTCAAACATTAGAAACCACCACTGGGAATTTCCTTGGGGGAGTCTCTCTAACTCTTGATTGGCCGCTGTAACTTGGGTGTGGCTCGAAAAGGTATATAAAGGTAAACCGTTACCTGCTGACGCACAGAGTGGTTGCAGAGATGTCATAAATGAGTGTATCGTAAACAGAGTGCAAAGTTGAGAATTTGGTGCGAGTGGGAATTTGGTGCAGAGGGGGAAGAAGGTGCTGCTTTTTGCCTCCAATACTTGTAGTGGTTCGTGTAAGCTTGAGGCAGTAAGTATTTAACATTTTTTCCAGTGTTTTAGTGCTTAGTGCAAGGTAGTGTGTAAAAAACAAACTTAAAACAGACTAAAAAGTAGATGTAAATAACATAGACTAACATATGTCAGATCAGTTTGTGTGTCTGGACTGCAGTATGTAGGAGTTTGTGGACAGCGAGACTGTCCCGAGCAAACATGTCTGCAGTAGATGTCTCCGTCTTGAATCTCTCCGGCTCTGTCATTGAGCTGGAGTACAAGTTGGAGACACTCCAACACATAAGAGAGGGAGAGGAGTATCTGGACAGTTTGTTCCAGACCTCAGTCACACCTCGTAGAGAGGTGCAGGATCAGAATGGGGTTGGTGTGACCGATAGTGTACAGAGTAAGGGGAACCTAAGTGAGATAGAGAACAAGAATCTGCAGAAACTGATCCTATTCAAAAGGCACAATGTACTTGCTACCTGTGAGGATAAGGAAAAGACTGTCGGAAGGACAGCCAGAATGCTGACCATGGCACCTTGGATCAGGAGGCTGTCAGAAGGGGGGAGGAGGAAGAGAAGAGGAAGCGTAATGTGGTAGTTGTAGGGGATTCAATAATTAGGGGGACAGATAGCATCCTTTGTAAGCTGAGGGACATCTCGAACTGCTTGAAAGGATACTGGAGAGGGGGAGGATCCAGTTGTTGCAGTCCATGTTGGGACCAACAACATAGGAAAGAGTAGGCAAGAGGTCGTGTTTGGAGAGTACCCGGAGCTAGGAGCTAACTTAAAGAACAGGACCTCAAGGGTTATAATTTCTAGATTATTACCCGAGCCACGTGCATATTGGCATGGGGATAAGCAGATTAATGAGGTGAACACGAGGCTGAAGGAGTGGTGAGGGAAAGAGGGGTTCCATTTCATGGGACACTGGCACCAGTACTGGGATAGGAAGGAACTGTACCATTGGGACGGGCTCCACCTGAACCAGGCTGGGACTAGGGTCCTTGCAGAAAGGATACATAGGGTGGTCCTGAGGACTTTAAACTAGTAAATGGGGGAGGGGGGGGGAGGATAATATAAATAATAGTTCTAAAACAAACGAAAGGGAAGAGATTAGAGTAATAGTCAGAAGTTGTGCTTTAGACACTACAAGTAAAGGGAAAACTAAAAGATGTAAAGTAATTAAACCAGGAGAAAGAAATAAGAAATGTGTGAGTAAAACACTGGAGTAGAAGGATAGGTTCGGGTGTGTGGCCCAAATAAACGTTCTTTATACAAACGCATGAAGTATAAGGAACAAATTGAATGAATTACAGGCGCAAATTTAACTCGGAGGGTATGATATGGTAGCCATGACTGAGACATGTCTGCAAGATGGTCAGGACTGGGAACTAAATATACCAGGTTATAAGGTCTGCAGAAAGATAGGGAAAATGGTAGAAGGGGAGGAGTAGCCTTAGTGATTAAGGATGAAATAATTTCAATGATAAGAGAGGATATAATGAGAGGTAAGCAGGCAGTGGAGACTTTGAGTAGAATTAAGAAATAGAAAAGGATTTAAGACTGTAATGGGAGTTGTGTATGGCCCCCTGGTAGCAGCTGTGAACTGTTAGAATGTATAAATGCAGAGATTAAACAAGCATGTAGTAAAGGCAGAGTGGTTTTAATGGGAGATTTTAACATTCATATAGATTGGGATAAGCAGACTAGCTCATGTCAGAAAGGTAATGAATTTATTGAGTGTGTTCAGATAGTTTTCTGCAACAATATGGCCTAGAATCAAAAAGGGGAAGGCCATATTAGATTTAGTAATGAGTAATGAGCCAGATTTAGTTAACAGCCTAACGCTGCGTGAACATGCGATGAGACAGAGACTGTCCACAGTAAACTGGGTAAAACGTCAGAAGATCAGTGGGAGGTGTTCAGCAAAGAATTTAATGTGATACAGAACCAGTTTATACCCCTAATAGGCAAGAGCTCTACTTGCCAAAAGAAAATAGCTGTGGATGACTAAAGAGGTAAAGCACAACATAAAACTAAAAGAAAAAGCATAGAAAAATGCAAAAAAAGCACAGATTCTAGGAGAGATACAAAGAGCAAAACAGATAATAAGAGCTATAAAAAGGGAGTATGAAAAGAAACTTGCAAGTGATATCAAAATCAACACTTTTTTTTACAATTATATTAAGAAAAGCGGGTGGTCAGGAGCAATGTGGGCACCTTGAAAACTGATAATGGTGAGACTGTAAATGAAAATAAGGAAATGGCAGACATGTTGAATAATTACTTTGTGCCAGCATTTACAGTAGAAGAGGATAGCATGCCGGACATCCCAAGGAAACTAATATTGAATCAGGGACAGGGACTCACCAAAATTAACGTAAGCAAAATAACAGTAATGAAGAAAATACTGGCATTAAAGAGTGACAAATCCCTAGGACCAGATGGTTTCCATCCCAGGGTTTTCAAAGGAAGTAGGTGAGAACATTACAGATGCCCTAATTATAATCTTCCAAGTTCTCTCGATTTGGGAACCGTTCCTTTAGATTGGAAAATTGCACATGTCACTCTGCTATTTAAGAAAGGTGAGAGAGGGAAACCAGGGAATTATCGACCAGTTAGCCTAACATCTGTTGTCAGAAAATTACTAGAGTCTATAATTAAAAATAGACAATTTTCAGCTGATCAGAGAGACCCATTTGTAAAGGGTAGGTCATGCCTGACAAACCTGATTGAATTGTTTGAAGAGGTGACTAAAGTAGTGGACAGGGGATGTTATTTATACAGACGTCCAGAAGGCATTTGATAAAGTCCCACACAAGAGACTGTTAGCTAAACTTGAAGCTCATGGAATTGAGGGCAAATTATTGATCTGGTTAGGAAATTGGCTGAGCGGCAGGAGACAGAGAGTAGGGATAATGCGCAGGTAATCTAATTGGCAGGATGTGACTGGTAGTGTCCCACAAGGATCTGTGTTGGGGCCTCAACTATTCACCGTATTTATTAACGACTTAGATGATGGGGTAGAAAGCCACATATCCAAGTTTCCCGATGACACAAAGATAGGCGGCATTGTAAGCAGTGTAGATGGAAGCATAAAATTACAAAGAGATATTAAATAGATTAAGCAAATGGGCAAAACTATGGCAAATGGATTTCAAAGTAGGCAAATGTGATGTCATCCACTTTGGACCTAAAAAGGATAGAATAGAGTACTTTCTAAATGGTGAAAAGCTAGAAACAGTGGAGGTCCAAAGAGACTTGGGGGTCCATATACATCGATCATTAAAATGTCATGGACAAGTACAGAAAATAATCAAAAGGGCTAATGGAATGCTATCCTTTATTTTTTAGAGGACAAGAATACAAGGGGGTAGAAGTTATGCTACAGCTAGGCAAAGCCCTGGTTAGACCACATCTGGAGTAGTCTGAGTAGTTCTGGGCACCACACCTTAGGAAGGATATATTGGTCTCGAAGGGAGTACAGCGTAGATCTACCAGAATGATATCTGGACTCCAAGGGTTAAATCACGAGGAGAGATGACACAATCTAGTGTTGTATTCCCTGGAATTTAGAAGGTTAAGGGGAAATTTTATCAAAGTTCATAGAGTCATAGAATGGTTACATCACAGAAGAAGGCAATTCAGCCCGTCGAGCCCGTGCCGGCTCTCAGCAAGAGCACTTCAGCTAGTCCCACACCCCCGTTCTTTCCCCGTAGCCCTGCAAAAAAAATTCCTTTAGGTACTTATCCAATTCCCTTTTGAAAGCCACGATTGAATCTTCTTCCACCACCCTTTCAGGCAGTGCATTCCAGATCATAACCACTAGATGCGTAAACAAGTTTTTCCTCATGTCGCCTTTGGTTCTTCTGCCAATCACCTTAAATCTGTCTCCTCTGGTTCTTGACCCTTCCGCCAATGGGAACAGTTTCTCTCTATTTACTCTGTCTAGACCCCTCATCAAATCTCCTCTCAACCTTCTCTGCTCTAAGGAAAACAACCCCAGCTTCTCCAGTCTATCCACGTAACTGAAGTCCCTCATCCCTGGAACCATTCTTGCAAATCTTTTCTGCACCCTCTCTAAGGCCTTCACATATTTCCTAAAGTGCGGTGCCCAGAATTGGACACAATGGGCTGGATTTTGCCAATGGGGAGCTTTTGGAAGCGGGACTCACACTTGTCGGGTTTCAGTCCCGCCTCCATCAACTTCTGGCCAGCCCACGCTATTTTCCCTTGATTGACCTTGTTAAGCCCACCCAGCAGGCTTAGCAGGCCAATTAAGGGGAAGCTGGTTACAGAGAACATCAACGTATGACGTTTCATCTGGCAAAAATTTTTGACAGATGAATTGTCATCGTTTGACAACTCTGTGAAGCTGTCAAACACTGACATTCTCTGTAGTTTGATGAGTTCTTGAATACAAGAACTCATCAACCTCTTTCTTTTGCAGAAATTAGATGGTTGTTGCATTGGAGAATGCAATGGCCATCTGTCATCTCTGCCGCAGAGGTGCGAGACTCTCCACATACCCATTGATTGAAGCCTGTAGGAAGAAACAAAGGGAAGTAATCTTTTTCTAACACTTTCCACTTACCTCACATACTCACCTCTCCACATTTGCACCCATCACTTACCTTCACAGTGCACTCCGCAAACCCACTACTCGCCTCGGTGACCCTGGCGGGTTTCGGAGCCTTTGGGAAGCCCGCACTTGTGTGGGCAAAATGGGGATAATCCTCCTATCTGCCTGTAACAGGCAGTTAAGTGGCTGTAATCCTTTCCCGCCACCAAGGAGACGGGAACCGGTGCGGGACGACTACCCGCCTCCTGGCAAGGAGGCGGGTTGGGGGCGGGTTGGGCACCTGCCCCCAGATTCTGCCATTTTGCCAACTGTCCCACCTCCAAACCTGCCTCCCCAGGGCTGGCAAAATCCAGCCCAATGCTCCAGTTGAGGCTGAACCAGTGTTTTATAAAGGTTCATCATAACTTCTTTGCTTTTGTACTCTATGCTTCTATTAGCCAATTTCATATCCATGCTGTCACTGTCCCTTTTATTCCATGGGCTTCAACTTTGCTGGCAAGCCTATTATGTGGTACTTTATCAAACGCCTTTTGGAAGTCCATGTACACCATATCAACTGCACTGCCCTCATTAACTCTCTCTGTTATCTCATCAAAAAACTCAATCAAGTGGGGGGGGTGGGGAAGGAAAGAACAAAAGGGAAGATCTGTGATAGGATGGAAGGCAGGAGAGATTAAGAGACAAAAGGGATGATGGTGCAAGGCAAAAGGAGATGGTAATGGGACAAGTTAAGAAACAAAAGATGACTGGATGAAGTGTAAATGGCAATGGCAGGATGATCAACAGCTGCCATGTGAGAGAGAAAAAATACGATAGGGGCAAAGGTTATGGTCTGAAATTGTTGAACTCAATGTTGAGTCCAGAAGGCTGTAAAGTGTCTAATCGAAAGATGAAGTGCTGTTCCTCGAGCTTACGTTGAGCTTCACTGGAACAGTGTAAGAGGCCAAGGACGGAGAGGTCAGAGTGGGAGTGGAGCGGAGAATTAAAGTGACAGGTGACTGGAAGCTCGGGGTCACCCTTACGGACTGAACGGAGGTGTTCTGCAAAGCGGTCACCCAATCTGCATTTAGTCTCCCCAATGTAGAGGAGACTGCATCATGAGCAGCGAATACAGTATACTAAATTGCAAGAAGTACAAGTAAATCGCTGTTTCACCTGGAAGGAGTGTTTGCGGCCCTGGACAGTGGGAAGGGTGGAGGTAAAAAGGCGTGTGTTGCATCTCCTGCGCTTGCATGGGAAGGTGCCGGACGATTGAGGAGTGGAATGCTGAAAAGGGAGGTGAGGGGAAGATGTGTTTGGTGGTGGGATCACGCTGGAGGTGACGGAAATGGCGGAGGATGATCCGTTGAATGTGGAGGCTGGTGAGGTTAAACACGATTTGCCTTTAACAAATCCATGATGGCTTTCCTTAATTAATCCACACTTGTCCAAGTGACTGTTAATTTTGTCCCGGATTATCGTTTCTAAAAGCTTCCCTACCACCGAGGTTCAAATGACTGGCCTGTAGTTGCTGGGTTTATCCTTACACCCTTTTTTGAACAAGGGTGTAACATTTGCAATTCTCTAGTCCTCTGGCACCAACCACACAAATAAGTAGGTTTAGAAGATTATGGTCAGTACCTGCGCATTTTTCACCTTTACTTCCCTCAGCATCCTAGGATGTATCCCATCCGGCCCTGGTGACTTATCTACTTGAAGTACAGCCAGCATTTCTAGTACCTCCTCTATCAATTTTTAGCCCATCCAGTACCTCAACTACCTCCTCTTTCACTATGACTTTGGTAGCATCTTCTTCCTTGGTAAAGACAGATGCAAAGTACTCATTTAGTACCTCAGCCATGCCCTCTGCCTCCATGCGTAGGTCTCAATTTTGGTCCCTAATCGGTCCCACCCCTCCTCTTACTAACCATTTACTTTTATATGCCTATAGAAGATTTTTGAATTCCCTTTTATGTTAGCTGCCAATCTATTCTCTTACTCTCTCTTTGCCCCTCTTATTTCCTTTTTCACTTCCACTCTGAACTTTCTATATTCAGCCAGGTTCTCACTTGTATTCTCAACCTGACATCTGTCATACACTCCCTTTTTCTGCTTCATCTCACTCTCTATCTCTTTCGTTGTCCAGGGAGCTCTGGCTTTGGTTGCCCTACCTTTCTCCCTCGTGGGAATGTACCTCGACTGTACTCGAATCATCTCCTCTTTAAAGGCAGCCCATTGTTCGATTACAGTTTTGCCTGCCAATCTTTGATTCCAATTTACCCGGGTCAGATCCGTTCTCAACCCACTGAAATTGGCCTTCCTCCAATTAAGTATTTTTATTCTAGATTGCTCCTTGTCCTTTTCCATAGCTAATCTAAATCTTATGATACTGTGATCACTGTTCCCTAAATGTTCCCCTACTGACACTTGCTCCACTTGACCCACCTCATTCCCCAGAACCAGATCTAGCAATGCCTCCTTCTTCCTTGGGCCGAAAACGTATTGATCAAGAAAGCTCTCCTGAACACACTTCAGAAATTCTTTCCACTCTCTGTCCTTTACACTAATACTATCCCAGTCTATATTAGGATAATTAAAGTCCCCCATTATCACTACTCTATAGTTCTTGCACCTCTCTGTAATTTCCCTGCAAATTTGCTCCTCTACATCCTTCCCACTAGTTGGTGGCCTATAGAATACACCTAGTAGTGTAATGGCACCTCTATTGTTTCTTAACTCTAACCAAATAGAATCTGTCCTTGACCCCCCTCCAGGACATCCTCTCTTTGTAGAACTGTAATATTCTTCTTAATCAATACTGTCACCCCATCTCCTTTCTTTCTTTCCCTATCTTTCCTGAACACCTTATATCCAGGAATATTTAGTACCCAATCCTGCCGTTTTTTGAGCCAGGTCTCCGTTATCATTAGGAAGGCAAATGGTATGCTGGCCTTCATTACAAGAGGATTTGAGTACAGGAGTAAAGAAGTCTTACTCCAATTAAATAGGGCCTTGGTGAGACCACACCTGGAGTATTGTGTACAATTTTGGTCTCCTTACCTAAGGAAGGAACTCCTTGCCATAGAGGAAGTGCAACGAAGGTTCACGAGATTGATTCCTGGGATGGCGGGACTGTTGTATGAGAAGAGATTGAGTAAACTAGGCCTGTGTTCTCTTGAATTCAGAAGAATGAGAAGGGGATCTCATTGAAGCATACAAAATTATTACAGGGCTTGATAGGGTGGATGCTGGGAGAATGTTTTCCCTGGCTGGGGAGTCTAGAACTACGGGCCACAGCCTCAGGATAAAGGGTAGGCCATTCAGGACTGAGATGAGAAGAAATTTCTTCACACAGAGGGTGGTGAATCTTTGAATTCTCTACCCCAGAGGGCTGTGGAGGCTCAGTCATTGGGTATATTCAAAACAGAAGTCGATAGATTTATGACTAGTAAGGGCATCAAGGGATATGGCGATAGGGCCAGTGAATGGAGTTGAGGCAGAAGATCAGCCATGATCTCATTGAATGGAGGAGCAGGCTCGAAGGGCCGAATGGCCGACTCCTGTTCCTATTTCTTATGTTCTTATAGCCACAACATCGTATTCCCATGTGGCTATTTGCGCCTGCAGCTGACCAACCTTAGCTCAGGAATCAACCTCATGAACCTTCTCTGTAGTGCCTGCAATGCAAGTATATCCCTCCTTAAATAAGGAGACCAAAACTGTACGCAGTACTCCAGGTGTGGTCTCACCAATACCCTGTACAGTTGTAGCAGGACTTCCCTGCTTTTATACTCCAACCCCCTTGCAATAAAGGCCAACATTCCATTTGTCTTCCTAATTACTTGCTGTACCTGCATGCTAACTTTTTGTGTTTCATGCACAAGGACCCCCAGGTCCCTCTGTAACTCAGCATTTTGTAATCTCTCTCCATTTAAATAATAATTTGCTTTTTTATTTTTCTTACCAAAGTGGATAATCTCACACTTTTCCACATTATACTCCATCTGCCAAATGTTTGCCCACTCACTTAACCTGTCTATATCCCTTTGCAGATTCTTTGTGTCCTCTTCACAACTTGCTTTCCCACCTATCTTTGTATCATCAGCAAATTTGGCTACATTACACTCCAAGTCATTAATATAGATTGTAAATAGTTCAGGCCCCAGCACTGATCCCTGTGGCACTCCACTAGTTACCGTTTGACAA
Organism: Squalus acanthias; assembly: GCA_030390025.1. NCBI lineage: Eukaryota > Metazoa > Chordata > Chondrichthyes > Squaliformes > Squalidae > Squalus > Squalus acanthias. The sequence goes on along the minus strand of CM059434.1, from coordinate 78,156,142 downwards.
CCAGAAAATGACCCATTTATCCCAACTCTCTGTTTTCTGTTAGTTAGCCAATCCTTTATCCATGCTAATATATTACCCCCAACCCCGTGAGCTCTTATCTTGTGCAGTAACCTTTTATGTGGCACCTTATCGAATGCCTTCTGGAAATCCAAATACACCACATCCACTGGTTCCCCTTTATCCACCCTGCTCGTTACATCCTAATACCATTCTATTTCTTACTCTAGTGCAATCTGTCTCTCCCAATCCATTGTGCACTCTGTTTCTCCTTTCTAATGCTACATCCTGGTGCCCAATCCCCCTGCCAAATTAGTTTAAACCCTCCCCAACAGCACTAGCAAACCCCCCCCCACGAGGATTAAAGCTTTCAAGATATTAAGGGGAACTGATAGGGTAGATAGAGAGAAACAATTTCCACTGGTTGGGGAGTCTTGGACAAGGAGGCATAGTCTAAAAATTAGAGCCAGGTCTTTCAGGAGTGAAGTTAGGAAACACTTCTAGACGCAAAGAGTGGTAGAAGTTTGGAACTCTCTTCCGCAAATGGCAATTGATGCTAGGTCAATTGTTAATTTTAAATCTGAGATTAATAGATTTTAGTTAACCAAAGGTATTAAGGGACATGGGGCAAAGGCGGGTATATGGAGTTAGGTTACAGATCAGCCATGATCTCATTGAATGGCAGAACAGGCTCGAGGGGCCTAATCCTGTTCCTATGTAACTTTGGCAGAAACCCCGGATAACCCGCGTAAACGGGGTTTCTGCCAAAGTAACAGTGGCTGATTGAGAGAACACCAGAAGAAATTCCCAGCGCACATTGTTCAATTCTAATCGGTTGATTTCATAAATGACGTATCCAAGCAGGATTAGAACTATTGAGGCCGATTTTCCTGGGCACATACTGGGGAGTGCAACACACAGGATGCGCAGTGGACATGCACTGCACCCATGTCCTGTCAGGGTTTATTCAAATATTGGGGATGTTATGTGGGTGGGCAATGAGATTTGGTGGAGTCACGAAGGCACAAGAAATGGGAGCTCTGCTGCAGGCCTTTATATGACTGAGATAAAGGATAGGATCAACAGATTTCCACCCCTACTTGGACTGACTCTTAATACCCTCTGAAGTGGCCTAGCAAGCCAATCGGCTGTACAATAATAGTTATAAATTCTCACTACCTCCTTCTCTTTGTAACTAGAGACAGGCAATAAATGTGACTTTATCAGTGCCACCTACACCCTGAGAACAGATCATTAAAAAAAAATCATTGCATGAGCTAAAAATTAAAGAAACTGGCCATCCCACAAAGATTGTAATTTCCATGGATCTGTTGGCAGTTTGTCCATGCCTTTTAGAGTTTATTACCTAGAGATACAAAACTGTCTTAATGTGATCAACTGATTTTTTCTACCCTGGATTAGTTTGCATAATTACCTTCAACTGGGGCATGGTTAGGCTGTGCTGTAAGGATTGAAGGTCCAGATACTTTGTAGGTGCTTGACATTCTTTTACGGTACCTTGTGCATGATTTAATCCAGGAACAATTGTCACATCTTCAATATCCAGATCTATAATCCTTTGACCTGCAATAAAGGAGCAGAAGCAATTTACCACAGACATGGTGTAAGAAATAAATCTTATAGACAATGACCCAGAAATTCCGTTCCCTACGAGTGTGTACGCGCTGTGTACTCACCCGTAGGGCCAACGGAAGTGCCGGTTTTAGGCATGCACTGCGCACGCGCTGGAAACCGGAACTTCTGTTCTGTGCAGAAAGGGCTTGACTGGTCAAACGCCTGCGCCGGATAGGCAGCGCGTACGGCTGAAACTTCCGTTTTTTTCACAGTTGCTTCAGTCCAGGTAAGTCTTTAACAGCTGCACCTAGAAAAGCAGGCGCAAGGCCTGCTTTTACCATGCTAATAGTTGAAGAAAGTAAAAAAATAATTTTTTTTCCACTGATTTATCATTTTAAAATACTTTAAAAAAAGGTAAGTTTATTTTTAGCCCAGTAAAAAACTTTAATTATTTTTTTTCCAAAAATTAAATTTTTGTTTAAAATATTTAATTTAATGTAATTTTAACTCATTTTAAAAACGTGATTTAAAAAAAAATGTATTTAATGTTGTAGCGTCTTTTTTCAGTGATCCCCATTCATACTTTTGACAGATCTACCTGTTAAAAGTATGAAGGGGGATTCCCTTCTCCCATTGGCTCGCCTGGCCCATGTGATCCCAGGGACGCTTGCGCCCCGGGATACCTGGGCCTCTGCGCGCGCACACCAGGAGAGGCCCAGGAGCAGAAAAGTCCAGACCTCGGGAGCCCTCAGGTAAGGGCGTAGATTTTTTCCCGATAGAAGGCATCCACACGCAGGAAGCCTCCTATCGGAAATTACGGGCCATTATATTTTTGTCAACACAAGCCACTTTAACTAAGCGGCACAAAATGCTTCAACTAATCATGAACTTGGCACTGACAGTTGAGAGTGGATCACCCACAGATCTCACCAGTACTGTGAGTGGGAGTAGGGAGAGTGGTCAAGCAGGCACGAAGCTTGTTTCTTGACAGGTTCCTTCTTCCCAGTAATTTTGCGCGAAAGGATACTTTCAGATGAAATGGAAAGTTCCATGTGTGATGGATCTCATAAAGAGGCAGAGGTTGTTCATCGATTTTTCCCATTTTCCTAATAAATTTTTAGCATGATGTTATTGTTATGATAGATTTTCCCTCATTTTTAAACATTTTTATTTCTAAATATATTCTGAGGCAATTGTTATTTTGTCACACTGTTAGGTAGTTGTATGTTGGACGCTTTCCCCAAAGCCGAACATAAGAAATAGGAGCAGGAGTAGGCCATATGGCCCCTCGAGCCTGCTCCGCCATTCAATAAGATCATGGCTGATCTTCAAACTCAACTCCACTTTCCTGCACTATTCCCATATCCATTGATTCTTCTAAAGTCCAAAAATCCATCTATCTTAGCTTTGAATATACTCAACGATTCAGTATCCACAGCCCTTTGGGGTAGAGAATTCCAAAGATTCACAACCCTCTGAGTGAAGAAATTCCTCCTCATCTCAGTCTAAAATGGCCGACCCCTTATCCTGAGACTATGCGCCCTAGTTCTAGAATCTCCAGCTAGGGGAAACAACCTCTCAGCATCTACCCTGTCAATCCCTCTCAGAATCTTATATGTTTGAACAAGATCACCTCTCATTCTTCTAAACTCCAGAGAATATAGGCCATTCTACTCAATCTCTCCTCATCCCAGGAATCAATCTAATAAACCTGTGTTACACCCCCTCTCAGGCAAGTATATCCTTCCTTAGGTACGGAGACCAAAACTGTACACAGTACTCCAAGGGTGGTCTCACCAAAGCCCTGTACAATTGTAGCAAGACTTCCTTACTCTTGTACTCTTACCCCCTTGCAATAAAGGCCAATTTACCATTTGCCTTCCTAATTGCTTAGTGTACCGGCATGTTAACTTTCTGTGTTTCGTGTACAAGGACACCCAAATCCCTCTGAATACACAGGGCTGGATTTTGATACTGGGGCGGGTTGGGGTCGTGTCATCCGCTTTTCGTGTTATCCACCCGACTGCGATTGGATATGGGAGATTGACGCAATTTTCACCTAATTGGGTAATTGAGTTCCAGCATGTGGGAACCTATGAACCAATTAGTGGTTTGAGTCTGAAAATCGCCTCTGATGATGTCATCATTGCTGCTGCTGCATTGAAGGTCAGAGACTGCCTGGCCTTTGCTGTGAGAGGACCTGGATGCAAAATGAGCAGCAGCTCTAAGTCTGCAGAGAGAGAGAGAGAGAGAGAGAGTATTTTGCATCCAGGTACTCTCACAGCAAAGGCCAGGCAGTCTCTGGTGACTTTTAGACCTAATACTACTACCTTCATCACATCACCGTTGTAATAGTGGACCTGTAGCTGATAGTCAGCTATCCAAATGTGCTCCCGCCAGGTTTCACAATCGTGGTTCAGAACAGGCGTGCTTCACGCAGATCAAGGGTTAAAATCACAAAGGCCTTTCAAAATGGCATTATAGAGGCAATTTAGTGCTTGTTAAGGGCCTTAACAGCCTATCCCGCCTCTTAAAGGCGGGACGGAGTCGGGACCAGCAGACACGATTTAATGAAAATTCTGTGGAGGCGGGATGGAGGCGGACTTGTGCCCGCCCGCCACTTTTCGCAATTTTAACCCCCCACACGCCTCCAAATCCGCCTCCACGGGTCAATGAAAATCCAGCCCTAACATTTAATAGTTTCTCATCATTTAAAAAATATTCTGTTTTTCTATTCTTCCTACCAAAGTGAATAACCTCACATTTCCCCACATTATACTCCATCTGCCACCTTATTGCTCACTCACTTAACCTGTCTATATCCCTTTTCAGGCTCTTTGTGTCCTCCTCACAGCTTACATTTCCACCTAGCTTTGTACTGTCAGCAAACTTGGATACATTACACTTGGTCCCTTCGTCTAAGTCATTAATATAGATTGCAAATAGCTTACGCCCCAGCACTGATCCTTGCGGCACCTCACTAGTTACAACCTGCCAACCTGAAAATGACCCGTTTATTCCTACTCTCTGTTTTTTCCTTTAACCAATCCTCCATCCATGCTAATATATTACCCCCAACTCCATGAGCCCTTATCTCATGCAACAAACTTTTATGTGGCACTTTATCGGATGCTTTTTGAAAATCCAAATATACTACATCCACTGATTCTCCTTTATCTACCCTGCTAGTTACATCCTTCAAAAACTCTAATAGATTTGTCAAACACGATTTCCCTTTCATAAAACCATGTTGACTCTGCCTAATCATATTATAATTTTCTAAGTGTCCTGTTTCCACTTCCTTAATAATGGATTTCAGCATTTTACCGATGACTGATGTCAGGCTAACTGGCCTGAAGTTCCCTGTTTTCTCTCTCCCTCCTTTCTTGAATAGCGGTGTTACATTTGCTACCTTCCAATCACTGGGACGGTTCCAGAATCTAGGGAATTTTGCAAAATCGCAACCAATGCATTCGCTATCTCTGCAGCCACCTCTTTTAGAACCCTATGATGTAGGCTGTTAGGTCCAGTGGATTTGTCAGCTTTTAGTCCCAATAATTTCTCTTGTACTTTTTCTTTACTAATATTAATTTCTTTAAGTTCCTTACTCTCATTAGACACATGGCTCGCCACCATTTCTGGTATGTTTTTGTGTCTTCTACTGTGAAGACAGATACAAAATATTTGTTTGACATCTCCGCCATTTCCTAATTCCCCATTATAATTTCTCCTGTCTCAGCCTCTAAGGGACCTACGTTTACTTTTGCTACTCTCTTCCTTTTTACATACTTGTAGAAGCACTTACAATCTGTTTGTATATTTCTTACTTGTTTACTCTCATATTCTATTTTCTCCCTCTTTATCAATTTCTTGGTCATCCTTTGCCGGTTTCTAAAACTCTCCCAATCCTCAGGCTTACTACTCTTCCTGGCAACATTATAAGCCTCTTCTTTCAATCTAATACTATCCTTAACCTCTTTAGTTAGCCACGGATGGATCACTTTTCCCAAGGAGTTTTTATTTCTCAATGGAATGTACAGTAATCTCATAATAAGGAATCCTCTGGGGAAGAGTGATCATAATATGATAGAATTTCACATTGAGTTCAAGAGTGATGTACTTATTTCTTTTTAATATTTCTTTAAATGTTCGCCATTGCTTATCTACCATCATACTTTTAATCTGATTGCCTAATCTACCTCAGCCAACTCACCTCTCAGCTATATAATTGTCTTCATTTACGTTTTAATACTCTAGTTATGTACTTAAGTACGCCACTCTCAAACTCAACCTGAAATGCTATCATATTATGATCACTCTTCCCCACAGGATTCCTTACTACGAGATTACTAATTAACCCTGTCTCATTACACAAGACAAGATCTAAATAGCCTCTTCCCTGGTTGGTTCCACCATGTATTGTTCTAGGAAACTGTCTCGACTGCATTCCATGAACTCGTCCTCCAAACTTCTTTTGCCAATTTGATTTGTCTAGTCTATATGAAGATTAAAGTCCCGCACAATTATTGCATTACCTTTGTTATAAGGCAAGGAAGTACCTCATAGTATCTAACCTAGTTCTATGTTTAGGTAACTTATACTTATGTCTTCTGGCCCTACCTAACCTATCTAGCTCAAATAGCCTTGGACCAAGTCTAATCCTTTCATTATTTTAACAATTTCAATCAAAATCTCCTCAAAGTCTATACTTTTATAGAGTAAAAGACCTAGCTCTCTAAGCCTATCATTTTTAAACTAGCTATCAATCTAGGGCCACTGTCCTCCTGTGAACCTTTCTAGAGCCTGGAAATCACATAGAAACATAGAAACATAGAATCTAGGAGCAGGAGTAGGCCATTCGGCCCGTCGAGCCTGCTCCGCCATTCAATACGATCATGGCTGATCATCCAAATCCAGTACCCTGTCCCTGCTTTAATCCCCACAGTACACATATCCCACCCTACCCCCGTAACCCCACGTATTTAATTCCCCCTAACATATCCCATCCTATCCCCATAACCCCACATATTTAATCCCCCCTAACACTAAGGGTCAATTTATCATAGCCAAATCAACCTAACCCATCATGTGAGGGCATGAAAACTGGACACAGGATTCTTGATAAAGGCTGACCAAGGCCTTATAGAGAGACTGAATGGTATTTCTTGTCTTGTATTTAATTGTCCTGGTGTTAGGAGACATGGATAGAAAAGGGTTAATATGTACTTTAAAGAACAGCAGAGAATCCCATGCATTTGCCTTCTCAATTGAATTACTTGAATGGGCTTCAGCTTCTCACGCTTCAGACTCTCAGAGAAACCACAATAGTACCATTAGAGACTAGCCCATTGATACTTAATTGAAGGCTGGTCAAGCAACCTTGGGAAAATAAGAGGGCTGAAAAAATGCAGACAAACAGCACGGTGGAATGTGAGATTATCCTCGCCCGTGTCAATCAATTGAAGTATTGTAGATCACCCACTGGTCACTACTCTGTAGTTAGACATCTGTGTAGTTGACTATGTATAGATATTTTGATAAGATACGTAGCTCAGAAAGGTATAAAAAGGTTGCAAATTATCACAAGAATTTGGATTTGAAACAGGAAGTTTGAGTTCAAGGACTGGATACTTGTGTAAGAATATGGGCTTATGAGGGTATTTAGAGGGATTAGCCAATGTAAGAATTAAATGACCCTAAACTTTTCTCTAAAGTTACTGTTCTGCAAAAATACACTGTGATGGATTGTCTACTGACTCCAGGCAGGTGCAGGATCACAAGTGTCCTTGTTATTGCAAAAACTAATTATTATTGCTAGAAGAGAGAGGAAAAGAACAGGGTGAGACTTAGAACTGTCTTAGAGAGAGGTAGTGAGGTGGAGAGGTTTAGGGAGGGAATCCCAGAGTTTAGGGCCTAGGCAACTGAAGGCACGGTCGCCAATGGTGGAGTGATTACAAGTGGGGATGCGTAAGAGGCCAGAATTGGAGGAGCGCAGAGATCTCGGAGGGTTGTAGGGCTGGAGGAAGTTAAAGGTAAGGAGGGCCGAAGCCATGGAGGGATTTGGAAACAAGGATGAGAATTTAAAAACGGAGGTGCTGCCGGACTGGGAGCCAATGTAGGTCAGCTAGCACAGGGGTCGAAGGTGAAAGTGACTTGGCGCAAGTTAGGATACGGGTAGCAGAGTTTTGGATGAGCTCAAGTTTATGGAAGGTGGAAGATGGGAGGCTGGTTAGGAAAGCATTGGAATAGTCAAGTTTAGATGTAACAAAGGCATGGATGAGGATTTCAGCAGTAGATGAGCTGAGGCAGGGGCGGAGTCGGACGAAGTTACGGAGGTGGAAGTAAGTGGTCTTGGTGATGGCGTGGATATGTGGTCGGAAGGTCATCTCGGGGTCAAATATGACACCAAGGTTGCGAGCAGTCTGGTTCAGCCTCAGAGAGTTGCCAGGGAGAGGGATGGAGTCGGTGGCTAGGGGACTGAAGACAATGGCCTCAGTCTTCCCAATATTTAGTTGGAGGAAATATCTGCATTTGCTTTGACACTTTCAATTACAACATACATCCTATGATGTATTATTGGTAACAAAGCATCATTAAAACCTCTTCTGGGAGTTCAGCAGAATCTACCCCGTGGAATCCTTTAAAGACCTAATCGAGTCCTTAATGGCTCTAATTCTTCAGATAGCTGAAATAGAGCTTGCTAATACAATCACCACTCTCCACTGCCTTCTTCTCCAGTATATCTTTTGGCTGGTCTGAAAGCGTTCAGCATTTTCTCTTTTTATTTTAGCCTCTCAATCTGGCTGGCTGCAGGTGGGAAACAGAGGCTTCCCATTCAAATCAGGCCCTGCCATTAAAGTCGGCAAGGCCTGCGGGAAACCCGTTCTCCCAGGTTTCCTGGCCGCCTCAGAGTCATTAAAATACAGCCCTTGGTTCCCAAATACTGCTGCACCCGAGATACAGCTGAAGCAGCCCCGTTTCCAGAGCTTAAGGGCTGGATTTTCATTGACCCGTGGAGGCGGGTTTGGAGGTGTGTGGGGGGTTAAAATTGCGAAAAGTGGCGGGCGGGCACAAGTCCGCCTCCACGTAATTTTCATTAAATCGTGTCTGCTGGTCCCGACTCCGTCCCGCCTTTAAGAGGTGGGATAGGCTGTTAAGGCCCTTAACAAGCACTAAATTACTTCTATAATGCCATTTTGAAAGGCCTTTGTGATTTTAACCCTTGTTCTACATGAAGCACGCCTGTTCTGAACCACGAATGTGAAACCTGGCGGTAACACATTTCGAAAGCTGACTATCAGCTGCAGGTCCACTATTACAACGGAGTAGTAGTAGTAGGAGGAAAAATGTATCTGTCTCTGTCTCTGTCTCACTCTCACTCTCTCTCACTTAGGGCTGCTGCTGCTCATTTTGCATCCAGATCCTCTCACAGCAAAGGCCAGGCAGTCTCTGAAGACCTTCAATGCAGCAGTAATGATGACATCATCAGAGGCGACTTTCAGACTAAAAACATTAATTGGTTCATGGGTTCCCACATGCTGGAACTCAATTGCCCAATTAGGTGAAAATCGCATCAATCTCCCACATCCAATTGCAGTCGGGTGGATAACATGAAAAGTGGATAACACGACCCCAACCCGCCCCAGTATGAAAATCCAGCCCTAAGAGTCAGTAAGGGCTCAGATGGAAGCTGGAGGTAGCAGGGTTTATAGAGCTGGAGGCTAGAAATGGCTCTTTAAAAGTGCAAAAATGAATTGGTTTTGAACCCAGTAACGCATAAATGATATTATCTATTTAAATGTCTTACATCCAGTGCGAATCAGTCATAACACATCTTTTGAAGGTGTCATATCTGAAAGTGAGACCTCTGAGGCTTCACATTTCAAAAGTGCTGCACTTCAGGCCATCGCACCTCATGGTGGCACGCGTCCATAATTAATCATTGGCTAGAATGAAATCTTAAATTAGGGTGAGATAAGGTCATTAGAGTGGGAGGAGGCTTGTGTGGAGCATAATTACTGGCATAGACCTGTTGGACCGAATAGCCTGTTTCTGTGCTGTAAATTATAAATAATTCTATGTAATAGTTAATAAGCATATATAAAATATACAGATACTGAGAAATTACCTGTGTTACTGGCGTTTGAACAGTCAAAAATTGTCTTTTCTGGGATGTGGTTTATAGTTTCAGCAAGTTTGATGACAAGATAGGTCCGCCCAAGTTCAAATTTATTTGCAAGGTAAGGACCATAAAGTGTATATAAGACTGGAGACAAAGTTGTCTTGAGTAGCTCCTCAACTGCCTGTGGATTAATAAATAAAACGATTCAGCATAACAAAACCATGTATAATCCACCCCAGGCCAAGGAATATGGACTGCCTTTTTAGTGTACATATGGGACAAAGGAATAGAGGGATATAGGGGCAAGCTGGTAAGAGGTAATTAGAGTGGAGGAGGCTCAGATGGAGTATAAACACTGGCATAGACCAGTTGGGCCGAATGGCCTGTGGATTCTATGTAACATGAGGATCAATACCTCAAAAGTGGCTATTTAGTTTTCTAATGAATATCAACAGCTGTAAAATAAACAACTACCAGATTTTGATAGAAGTCTAGAATAATTCATGGCCAATACAGTATGGTCATAGCATGGAATCTTGTCTATTAATAGCCATTTGCAAAACCTGAGCTATAGAGTAAGTTTATTTCCTAATTAGCTTAATTTGGCAATGACAAATGCATGAAATCAGCACAACTGATTAACAAGTTACATTTAATATCATATAAACACATTGCCAATTCCCATAGCTAAGGTGTTGTTACATTAAGTGTACTGATTTGAGGCAGGTAACTGTGGCGAGTGATGCAGACTGGAAGACCAGAGATATGCTGCTCACTTCACACTGTGCTCTGGTCACAGAAAGTGGAGCTCTGGTATATAGTTCCAACCAGCTAATAATCAAAGGAAACGGATAATCCAGTTGGCTCTCTGCTATAAATAAAATGATTGAAAAAGATAGATTGCCTACTTGACACGGTCCTTTTCATTCATTGAGCCTGGGGTGGTGGGGTGGTTATGGTACAAGGCTAACAACCTAGAGATAGGAAATTCCAAATCCCACCATAGCAAGTTGTAAAATGAAATTCAATAAATCATGTAAACCCAACTGGTTCACTAGTGAAGGGAACCTGCCACCCCTATCTGGCCTGCCCTATATGTGATTCTTAAGGCCCTCAGAGTAACTAGGGATAGACAATAAATACTGCTTTGCCCATATCCCAAGAGCAAATTAAATTTGTGGTCTAGCAAAGAAAAATCAAATTCTACCTCAATAATACTGATTGCATTTCTTACCCGCAAATTATGAGTTATAAGTGTGCTTGATTGATCAAACTTTATTTGAACCTATAAGTAAAAGGGAAATATTTAAAGTTTTGAATGACTTTATGCAGTTTAACTGTTATCTAGAAAATCTGTTCTATTTCTATGTAAATACAAGGAAAAAAGAGTGACAGGGCAGATTCAGACTCGTAATTAATACACAACCTGATATCTACCTCATGTCACTGTGGGGAAAGAAATAGAGAAAGAGTGAAAGAGCAATAAAAGTGAAAAAAGAAAGTGAGGGAAGGAGCGAAAGAAAGAGCAAAAAAAGAAATTACATTTATAAAGCAATTTATGACATATCAAAATGCTTTACAGCCAATTAATTACTTTTGACGTGTAGTCACTGTTGTAATGTGGGCAAATGCAGCAGCCAAATTGCATACAGGAAAGTCCCACAAATAGCAAATGAGTGACCAGATAATCTTGACAGTGTAATGTTTGCCAGGACTACAAGAGCACCCTTCAAATAGTGCCATGGGATCCTTTACGTTTACCTGAGCAAGTAGACTCTGTTTAATATCTCAACTTAAAAATCTCTGAAGATGCAGGTACTGCACTGAAGCCTAGATTATATGCTCAAGTCTCTAGTGCAATTTCATTCTTCGGACACAGAAGCAAAAGCCCTACCAACCGAGCTAAGCTTGCACTCAGGTATTAAGTGCAGCTTAGGTGCTTTCCCACAGGAGGCACTCACCCTGTGCTGGTGTCCTTATAAACAGATATAAAGTAGCATTGGCAATGGCCTCGGAGCAGGTCACCTGACTACTGTCTCAGCTGAAGATCTTGAGGTATATTTTCATCAGTTAAAAATAAGTACAATGTTCACCATTTCTGGTCAATCAAAGTGGTGGGTGGACCTAGCTTCCCTCCAGTCATAAATTCAATAATCTTCCTGGCAGAAACTGGCCCATACCTGCACTTATGATCAACTTCACCCATCCTAACCACTTAATGAGCTATTTAGTTACTATTTTTTGTGAAAAGTTTATAAATACAGCACCTTAGCGAGGAAATCAGAAGGTTCATTGACTGTAAACACTTGTTGTCTGACTGTGGCTCCATTAGTTTTATTGGTGCGATCCCAGAATGACATTTTTAAGTGCAGAAGCTAGTTATTTATCCACTCATGTTAAATTACTGGCCCAAATTTATTTACAAATAAAATGATAATTGAAGCAAAATACTGAGCAGCACAAAATGCCAAGAGAGAACTGAAAACAGTCTATAAGGGGTTCATGTGCCCTTTCCAGAAAGTGGACCCTTTTTTAGCATGGGAACATAACAATTCTTTGAAAAAAATCAGCTGGTCAGTCCTTGGGCTTTCAGGATGAGATGTCATGTGTGATTTCACAAAGCCTAGAAGAAGATTCCTGAGCTGAAAGCTAGCAGCCAGAACTGCAATACTTATTCTGCAGAATTTCTTCAATGTAAAACCATTTATTTTTAAATCGTTTGGCTATAATTAACAGTCTTCACACCTTGAGAGAAGTGACACTATGGTATTAGCTTGTAGCTGCTAGTTTGCTGATGTAGAATGGTTTTTTTCATTCTTCATATATGCATGTAACTAGAAAGGCCGGCATTTATTGCCGATCCCTAGTTGCCCTTGAGAAGGTGGTGGTGGACCATCTTCTTGAACCGCTGCAGTCTGTGTGGTGAAGATACTCCCACAGTCCTGTGAGGTAGGAGATTCCAGGATTTTGACCCAGCGACAATGAAGGACTGCCGATATATTTCCAAGTCAGGATGGTGTATGGCTTGGTGGGGAACTTGGAGTTGATGGTGTTCCCATGTGTCTGCTCCTTTTAGGTGGAATAGTTTGTTTATTTTGACAGCTGACAGGAACTGGGAGTGAGACTTTACTCTGATAACACACTGCATTCATCAGCTATCAAAATATCTTTATCAAAGTATCCTTAATTAATTTCTGGACAAAAGTAATTTGTTGCCCATCACCTGTCTTCCATTTTAAAACTTAGTGAGGGGCAGTTTCCGTTTTAATCCTACCTGTTTTTATGAACAAGAATCAAAGTTTGGTGTTGTCACAGAATAATTATAAGCATCTATCAGTAAGGGATTTCAGAACCTCATGGATGCACATCAGCAGATTAATGAGCAACCTGAGGGGATGCCCTCCATTAGTGGCATTAGAGCAGAAGCACAGGAGCAACCAAGTACAGAGATCTTAGCATCATCCCAGCATAAAGCCCTCTACAAGTTGCTTCCAGGGACACCTTCAAAAGTCAAGGACACCTCAGTAACTCCAGCGCAAGTTACTCCTGCTACTACGATAGCAAAATACTGCGGATGCTGGAAATCCGAAATAACAACAGAAAACGCTGGAAAAACTCAGCAGGCCAGGCAGCATCCGTGGAGAGAGAGAGAAAAATTTAATGTCGATCACTGAGTCCGTCTCTTCTGTTAGAGGAACGCAAGGGGTAGTTGCAATTCCAATCAACGAATACCGACTTCTGCCTCTCAGCTCATAGATCATGGCTACAGACACTATATACACGGATGTACATACTAGAAATACATGACTCTCATGTGGTGGTAAGCACACATTGAGCAGGTAACAGATATGCACTTTGAGGTCACATGCTGTCTCTCATTCTGCCAGCATTTCACACTTCACCTTTTGTTTCGTAACCTGTCCCATTACCATCTCGTCTTGCCTTGAGCATCTCTTAATGTCTCTACTTACCATAGTTATTCCTCCCCCCAGCCTCCCCCTTGCTTTTTTATCTGTTTCATTTCCTGCTTTTTTCTCAGTTCTGACAAAGGGTTTCGACCTGAAACGTTAACTCTGTTTCTCTCTCCACAGATGTTGCCTGGCCTGCTGAGTTTTTCTAGCGTTTTCTGTTGTTGTTTCAAACACACTTGCATTTAACAAATCCAAATCTGGCTGACTTAATTATCCCATTAATTTCTAAATACTTACTAATTTTATCTCAAATTGTGGATTCTAAAGAGTTTGTCCACATCTGACGTTAGACTAACTGGTCCATAGTTCCCTGTTTTTCCCTTCTCTCCCTTTTTAGACAAAGGTGTTACATTGGCTACTCTCCAGTCCCACGGCACAATTTGAATATTTAAGAAGGATTGAAAAATTGTAGCCAGAGTCTCTGCTATCTCCTCTCTGACTTCTTTCAACAACCCAGGGTGCACCAATCAGGGCCTGATCATTTATCCACTGTGAATTCTGCTAATTTTTTCAGACCAATTCCTTTTCTACAGCGTGATCAATAGCAGTTAGGGGAATGGAGGCAAAAACTCTGGAGTCAGAGGCAGTTGGCTCCGATGGGAAAGATCGTAGCTTCCTCTCGAAGGATGAGCTGATGGGCTAAATGGCCACAATTCTACATCATATTTCATTGCAGTTTAATAGGGGCACTGGACACAGAGTTGTGTTTAACAGCAGGCCATGAATGACAGGGAGTCATGTCAGAGAAGAAATCAGGTTAGCGGGATCATCACCCACATCCCACTAAAAACAACCACAATGCTTCTGATGGTACTCTGCGGAGACATGTACATCATTTGACCTCTGCTCAAAAACTAATGGGAGCTCTTACTGGGCAAAAATGTAACCCTTTTCAAATTAATTCTCCTATGAGGAAAACTCCAACTGTTTCTCTCCAACTAACTCCACTACACACTTTCCAAACATTAACAGGCCCTTAAGAGGTCATTCCCCCACCTTGTTTGCACCTCAGCACATTACGAACAGGGGGAAAACACATAGATAAGAAGAATGCATTTCCCAGCAAATTTACAAACACATTCAGCATTCCTTGTCAATTAATTCCTAATTTTTGTATCATGCTTTACCTGCTGAGGAAAATGTACCCCCCACCCCCCTTCCCCCCCACACCCCCCTCCCTCCCTCCCCCCCACACCCCCCTCCCTCCCTTCCCCCCACATCCCCCTCCCTCCCTCCCCCCCACACCCCCTCCCTCCCTCCCCCCCACACCCCCTCCCTCCCTCCCCCCCACACCCCCTCCCTCCCTCCCCCCCACACCCCCTCCCTCCCTCCCCCCCACACCCCCTCCCTCCCTCCCCCCCACACCCCCTCCCTCCCTCCCCCCCCCCACACCCCCTCCCTCCCTCCCCCCCCACACCCCCTCCCTCCCTCCCCCCCACACCCCCTCCCTCCCTCCCCCCCACACACCCTCCCTCCCTCCCCCCCACACCCCCTCCCTCCCTCCCCACACCCCACCCCTCACCCCGTCCCTCCCTCCCCCCACACCCCTCCCCCCCACCCCGTCCCTCCCTCCCCCCACACCCCTCCCCCCACCCCGTCCCTCCCTCCCCCCACACCCCTCCCCCCACCCCGTCCCTCCCTCCCCCCACACCCCTCCCCCCACCCCGTCCCTCCCTCCCCCCCACCACCCCTCCCTCCCCCCACCACCCCCTCCCTCCCCCCACACCCCTCCCCCCACCTCTCTCCCTCCCTCCCCCCACCCCTCTCCGCCCACACCCTCCCTCCCCCCCACACCTCCCACCCCTCTCCCCCCACCCACACCCCCCACCCCTCTCCCCTCACCCCTCTCCCCCCCACCCACACCCCCACCCCTCTCCCCCCCACCCCTCTCCCCCCCCCACCCCTCCCTCCCCACCCCCCCTCACCGTGTGTTGCATAGTGACCTCAGAAGGGGAGGTAAGGACATATTATACACATACACAAAAAATGTTGAAAATGAGTTAACTGAATGCAAATACTGTTACATACCTTGGACTCTGGAGGTCTGAAACCTCCCAATAGTGTTTGTGGGATCTTATTACCATTAATCAAGACACATTGTTCAGTAAAAGCTTCTGCAAAGAGGCCCAAGTCTGTCAAAACCCTCACCTGTTTAGATTTGTCAAAATAAAAATAAATCCAATGTAATCAATAAATAAATGATTGTATAGTGAAATCTAAGCAAATTCCCAATTCACAGTGTTTAGGAAAGGGAAAAGGGCCTATGTTTTCCAATTGTAATGCCTAATGGAAATGGTAACCCATGAAAACGAATGTTCTACCATCAGTGATGCAATAGGGAAACATAAACCCCTCCAAGAAGTCTTATCAAGTTAGGATTTTGAAACTTTTTAAAACCAATTTATTGACCAAGTATTAAAAAACACATGTTTCTTCTATTTTAGTTGTGACTATTTACTGCAGCAACAAACAAAGAGCGTGTTATAAAAATAATATTTTGTTCTGTTATTCTCTTGGAAACTGTAAGAAATCAGCAAAACTGCTAATGTGGTACCCTTGTTTAAAAAGGGAGAAAAGGATAGACCAAGTAATTACAGGCCAGTCAGCCTAACCTCGGTGGTGGGAAAATTATTGGAAAGAATTCTGAAGGACAGGATAAATCTTCATTTAGAAAGACACGGATTAATCAAGGATAGTCAGCACGGATTTGTTAAGGGAAGGTCGTGTCTGACAAACTTGATTGAATTTTTTGAGGAGGTAACAAGGAGGGTAGATGAGGGTAGTGCGTTTGATGTAGTATATATGGACTTTCGCAAGGCTTTTGATAAGGTTCCACATGGCAGACTGGTCACAAAGTTAAAAGCCCATGGGATCCAGGGTAAAGTGTCAAGTTGGATTCAAAACTGGCTCGGAGACAGGAGCAGAGGGTAATGGTTGATGGGTGTTTTTGTGACTGGAAGGCTTTTTCCAGGGGTTCCGCTGGACTCAGTACTAGGTCCCTTGCTTTTTGTGGTATATATCAACGATCTTGACTTGAATATAGGGGGTATGATTAAGAAGTTTGCAGATGATACTAAAATCGGCTGTGTGGTTGATACTGAAGAAGGAAGCTGTAGACTGCAGGAAGTTATCAATAAATTGGTCAGGTGGGCAGAACAGTGGCAAATGGAATTCAATCCGGAGAAGTGTGAGGTAATGCATTTGGGGAGGGCTAACAAGGAAAGGGAATACACATTAAATGGTAGGACACTGAGTAGTGTATAGGAACAAAGGGACCTTGGAGTGCATGTCCACAGATCCCTGAAGGTAGCAGGCCAAGTAGATAAGGTGGTTAAGAAGGCATACGGAATGCTTGCCTTTATTAGCCGTGGCATAGAATACAAGAGTGGGGTGGGGGGGGGGGGGGGGCGGGGTTATGCTTCAACTGTATAAAACACTAGTTCGGCCTCAGCTAGAGTACTGCGTGCAGTTCTGGTCACCACATTACAGGAAAGATGTGATTGCACTAGAGAGGGGACAGAGGAGATTTACAAGGATGTTGCCGGGAGTAGAGAATCTTAGCTATGAGGAAAGACTGGATAGGCTGGGTCTGTTTTCCTTGGAACAGAGGAGGCTGAGGGGAGACCTTATTGAGGTGTATAAAATTATGAGGGGCATAGATAAAGTGGATAGAAAGGACCTATTTCCCTTAGCAGAGGGGTCAAAAACCAGGGGGCACAGATTTAAAGTAATTGGGGGAAGGTTTAGAGGGGATTTGAGGGGAAATTTCTTCACCCAGAGGGTTGTGGGGGTCTGGAACTCACTGCCTGAAAAGGGTGGTAGAGGCAGGAACCCGAACCACATTTAAAAAGTACTTGGATGTGCACTTGGGATGCTCTAACCTGCAGGGCTACGGACCAAGAGCTGGGAAGTGGGATTAGGCTGGATAGCTCTTTGTTGGCCGGCGCGGACACGATGGGCCGAAATGGCCTCCTTCCGTGCTGTAACTTTCTATGATTCTATGATATACGATGTACACGGAGAAAAGAAACCACCATTTCTCAGCAAGTTGTTATATTTTCACTCGTTAATACTTCTTCCCCATGCAGTAAGACTTGTAAGAGCATGTGAGAGTTCTTGTACATTCCAATCATGAAGTTGCACATGAACATGTATGTAGCAACTCCATGGAGCATTCGATTGTTTAGTTATCCTCACCTCATTTGGTTATTTTAATCTGAATGGAACAATAGGAAAGTAGCTCGACATTTCCAAGATGGCTCTACATTTATACAGTTTAAAGAAAACCACACAAAAAACACATACCCCAGTAGCAATGTTCTGTTACCTTCAGTATCCTTGCTTCAACGCTCTTCTGTACATCACGACAGATTGCACTGACAAAGTACTGGTAGAGTGTGAACAAAGGTAGAGCCTACCATGTAAAATAGAGACACGTTATTAAAACAAGCTTCTTAAACTGAACCAGAGGTAAGCTCTGTATTGTGCAAGGCATCCTGCCATAAAAGGCTGTTTGCTGAGCATCCAACCCATTATCTCTGCTCCGTGACTGAAGTCAGCATTTCTGAATTGTGACTACCTATTGTGTCTCCCCTTTGTTTTGTTCAGTTACATGTAGAGGCGCACTTATCTTCCAGCTTCAGTTCTAACAAACCAAAAGCATTAACCTGCCTTTTTTTCTTTATAGGTGCTGACTGACCTGCTGCATAGTTCGGGCATTTTCTCTTTTTATTTCAGATATCCAGCATTTATGAATTATTCCTTTTTTGGGATTACATAGTAATTATTTCAAATAGATAAACTGTGTGGATAGAAAATCATCTACATTGAATCATATTTACAGCCCATCTTTTCAGGTATTTTACTTTCCACCCTACAGTAGGTCAATTACTTAATTCTCCAGACTGACTGTTCCCAGGCCTTTGCCAGTGTTGCTCCTAAACGGCCTGGAGATGCATGGCAATGGCACATTCACATATAATATTTTCCCCTCCTCTTTCGTCAATTTTCTCGACTCTCCTGGAGGCACTGAATCCTTGTTAGGGAATGGTTCCCCAGCCACTGTTCGCACCCAAGTGGTGAAGGATTTTGGACTTTTGATACATGCTTTAAAGACTAAAATAATGGACTTGAATGAAACTCTCTCTTGGTAAAGAACATAGCTCTCAGTTTGACCGAAGTCAGGATGCATATTGTCCAGGATGCTGAGAGAGAGAAATGTATGTGTTGGCCAGACGAAATGGAGCCTTCATAAGATGATACCTGAAATAACTGATAAGAAGAAACAATGTGGGCAGTTGTAGAGATCAGGAAGCGAGGCCTGCAAACTGTTAACAGGTTCTTTGATGTTTGACAATTAAACAGCAGATTTTAGAAAGGAAGCCATATTAAACAGCTAATTCAACAACAGTTATCATGAGAACCACGGACAAGATCAGAACAAGATGCTGTCGGAAAGAAACCTTCGTTTTCTCCTCAAGAGAAAGAATCTGATCAATTCTTTGTCTGGACTTGTACTCACTAGCAAAAAAGGTTGTCTGAAAAGTTACTACTTTCTTTCTTGGTACAAACTGTTGCGTTGTACATCAAATTAAATTCTTTAAAGTTAGAAAATAACTAGTGTCTCGCTTGATTTCTTAGCCTTTCATATTCTGAATGAGAGAAAAGTAATATTACAGTGGCCATTCTTTAAGTGTGAGCCCAGAATGTGCTTGTCAGCAAGTTTACTTAGTCATAAGAGTTATCACAATAGAACTTGATCCTGTCCTCACCTGACAGTCTTTCCTATGTACTTGCCGATGGGGCCACTTGATAGCGATCAGCAGTGAGAACCCTGACCAATTTTTCTCTTCCAATTTCAGGAGCGCTCAAATCAACTGTAGCAGCCCACCTGCTGTTTCAGGTGGGCAGCTAATTCAGCACAGATTGTGGATCGAAGCTGGAACCTTCCTGGTCTCTCTCTGGAGCTATTTGTACATAATTTTACCTGTTTTTTTCCCCTCCCTCCCTGTGGAGAAACATCGATGCTTCATTTGCCAGCTCCCCCTGCAGCACAGCCAAATTAACCGTCCTCCCAGCCCACCCCTACCCGCCACTTGAGAAATCACAGGTCATTTATTTCCATCGAACCACTAGGAGGTAAAATACATCATAGCACAAGCACCATATAATACAACTTTATTGCCTCCTGTTAAAAAATCTGTTTTTGCAAAACGGTTATTCACAAAAATAACTTTTCTCTATCAAAGCACAAAATGCCATTGGAACACTGTCAGAATGAATCAATCAAGTTATATCTTATATGAGTTTTTTTCAATTGTTAACTACATTAACCATATTTTCTTTCTTTCTAACTCAGTCATCAAGTGGTGCATGAGGCAGTACATCAGAGCCCTAGGTGCAGTGCTCCACCCAAAATCCCCAACACTGATCTCAGTTGCATTGAGGTAAATCAGGAAGTAATGATTAGGTGACACCAGCCTTGGGTATTAAAAGCCTGAAGAAATAGTAGGACAGGAAGACTTAGAGGTAGAGAGATTTTAGACCTCGGAAAACCTAACTGGAGTAGGAAACTACGCAATAAGTTCTGATCTGAACAGAGTGAAGAAACAGTAAGAAGGAGTATATAGCAGAGTATATTTGCAGCTAAAGAGTTTAGGGAGAAAAAAAGAGGCAATTTCAGAGGAGAACTGAGCATAGTAGTATCCATAAAGTAGAAAAAGAGAGAGACAAGAAATTAAGGGATTGGCGGTTAGAGGTGAGAAAAGGTTGCCTACCATGCAATAAGCTTCCCTTGTATCAAGTGCTGGCATGTGAAGGAGGTGCTAGAAGAGCTTCCCCAGATAAAGGAGCAGTATTCAAATCTTATCAGAATTGGGCAGAATAGAGAATTAAGAATTGTTGAAAGGGAATGATGCATCTGATATGAAAGAGGAAACCTTCACCTTTAGCAATGGAGGAGAGATCAGAGAAGATAGTGAGGTTATGAATGTCAACAGATGAAGAGAGATAAAAGATAGAGCCATCAAAAGTAGTTGGGCTTGTAAAAGACAAAAGAAACTATGGCCTAGAAATTGGATAAGGCCCGAAAACGGGCGCGGGTTTCGCGATGCGCGATTAGCCCGCACCCGTTGAGTCCAATGCAGGCAGCACACAAACTTTGTGCTGCCTGCTAGTTAAAATGATTGCAGCAGTAAGGAAGCGCTAAACGTGTTCAGTGGCTTAGTGCCTCAGCAGAGGGCCCAAGTTCATGCACGGCTCTCACCATTTAAAGCTAGCCTGCACTTCTTAAAGCCAGCCTGCACCTCTTAAAAGGGAGGTGCATTTGGGCTGGAGCAGGGTGCTGGAAGTGGCTGGGAGACAGACTGAGGTGCAAGAAAACTGAGTGATGGTGTAATATGGCAGAGAGAAAGAGCGCCCAGATTTTCAGATGCAGCACTGGAGGCCTTGGTGCAGGAGGTGTACAGGAGAAGAAAGGTCCTCTATCCACAGAGGGCCAGGAGGCCCAGCAGACAAACTGTGAGAATGGATTGGGACCAGATAGCCGTCGCGGTCAATGTGAGCAGTGTAGCCCTGAGGACCTGGATACAGTGCTGCAAGAAATTTAATGACCTCACACGAGTGGTCAAGGTCAGTGAATACATCTTCAAATGCTATATCCTTACAACTGAACCACTAGGCTCACACACTGCTCAATTCATCACCCCCCTTCTCTCACCTACCAATAATCTCTGCCAATCACGACTCATATACCTAACATTCATAGCTTCACCTCACCCTCACACATTTAGCACTGCTGCAAGCCTCACACCCACATCTCCGTGTTTGCACACACTGCCAGCTATTCAGCCATGACAGCCACATCAGCCAAACAGATTGCACGACACTCACTGACACATTTCCCTCTTTCTTGCAGGAAAAGGTGGCGTATAAAAGGATGCAGCAGGGGCTACCCAAAGGGGCACAGGCGCGCCCGCATAACCTTACCCCGATGGAGGAGACGGTACTGGCCATTATTGGGAGGAACATTGCTGAGCCCATGGCCAGTGGTGGGGCTGAATCAAATGAAGATGACGGTATCCTCATACCTAATCCTCCTTCTCACATCCCACTTCCCCCTCATCCCACAATCTCTTCTGATTTACAAGCTGCATGACACTCTGATTGCATACTTGCGGCACACGCTCCCAGCGCCAATGCTAACTCCCTCACCAAAATGGCATCCGGTGCGACCCGCAGCAGAAGTGTGCACGCGCTGCTCGGACGCCATTTTGGACACAAAACAGCACCGTAGCGCTGAAAAACCGGGTGCTACAGAGCCGAATTTCTAGCCCTGTGTCTTTAGAAGTTGGGCTTGTAAAAGACATGACGGAACTTTGGGTAGAAAACTGGCGTTATCGGATCGGCCGCCCATTATACGCAGCGCCTGCTTTTTAATTCTATTGACTGCAATGGAACTGAATATCAGGTGCTGGGTATAACGGGCAGCCGAGCCGATACCGCCAGTTTTGCACCACTGCCTGAGACAAATTTCTACCCCTGTGTCTTTAGAGGAAACTAAATAACCATATGATGGTAATTTGCTGCATGCACTTTTCACACAGGCGTACCATCAACAATTTAATTCCTTGACTTAAATCATTCACTTTTTGCTTTCAGTTTGGGGAGGCTTCAGTTGATAGATGTACTTTAGCAACTTGTTCACAGCCTTGGGTGATGTGGCAGATACTTAATTTGATTTCATTATTACTTTTTCTCTTTTCTTGTTGCTGTGCATTGGTTACTTTAACACCTGCTTGAAATATTATTAGAGCCATGACAATTTACAATAGCTCTACTTCTCTCCAGACCAAAATGGATAGAGTTCCAGTCATACCATTTTTTAGTATCGTGGAAAATTCAAAAAATTTTGTTTTAACTTGATTTTTATGTTAAAAGTGTGACAACAAAATTGAGATCAGAGTAAAAAATGATATGATAAATCTGACTGAATAGATTTCTGTAAGTGTATCCTATCTTGGTAGTTTTCATACACCATCTTGCCAGTTGGCTTGTTTAGTGCTTGGAGTGCATATTTGGAAATGCCGCAGATGTAGAGAACGAAAAAGAGCTCTTTTAAGTTTCTACAATAATTGATACTTTTTCTTGACATCAGAATTGCACAACTTGCATCAAAGTACTAAGTTGTTAAAAGGCAAAGAGATGACAAGTGTTTTTTTTATTACAATGCATATATTAACATAGCAAATTCTATCTTGCTTCTATGTTTAATAGTCTAAATCAATCTAAATAAAGTCAAACAAAAGTTTCAGCCACAATTTTGTCCTTTGGAATTCTGCATATTATGAATCTGTAGTTTAAGATTTTCTTACCAGTAGGTTTTGCTTAGCGCTATGTAGCTGATGGAGTAGGAAGTTTAGACTTCCCACCACTGTGCGTATATCAGCTCTGAATCGGTCTGAGAAGAGATCAATCCCAGGAATGAGCTGAACAACATCACAGTCAAATCCTATTTCGTATGATGCATACTCACGATCAGATCTCGGGTGTGGAAATGTGGTCCTGAATAGGCCCTAAGGCAAGGGATAAAAAGTGAAAATGTTAGACTGACTTTTTATTTGTTATATTTTACGATGCTTACTGTTTCTATTTATCTTTTTTAAACAAAGTTTTGTCTGCATCGTAGAACCATCCATAGTACAGCACTAATTCGCAATCTCACTCAAACAAGCCACAAGAACAAATGTTTCGTAAATATGTTATTTGATGACCAGTGTGGTTCAGCCTCAGACAGATGTTGACCACAAAAAATGGTCAAGTCCAAACCGGCCAATTACCGTCCTATCAGCCTACTTTCAATCATCAACAAAGTACTCTCCACTTGCCTGAATGAGTGCGGCTCCAACAACACTCAAGAAGCTCGACACCATAGAGGACAGAACAGCCCACTTGATCGGCACCCCATCCACCACCTTTAACATTTACTCCCCTCCACCACTGGTGCAACGTGGCTGCAGTGTGTACCATCTACAAGATGCACTGCAGCAACTCACCAAAGCTTCTTCGACAGCACCTCCCAAACCTGCGACCTCTACAACCTAGAAGGACATGGATAGCAGGCGCGTAGGAACACCACCACCTCTAAGTTCCCCTCCAAGTCACACACCATCCTGATTTCTAAATATATCGCCGTTACTTCATCGTCGCTGGGTCAACTGTGTGTCAGCTGTGGCTCAGTTGCTAGCCTCTGAGTCAGAAGGTTGTGGGTTCAAGCCCCACTCCAGGGACTTGAGCATATAAATCTAGCCTGACACTCCAATGCAGTGCTGAGGGAGTGCTGCACTGTCGGAGCTGCCGTCGTTTGGATGAGACGTTAACCCGAGGCCCTGTCTGCTCTCTCAGCTGGACGTAAAAGATCCCATGGCACTATTTCGAAGAAGAGCAGGGGAATTATCCCCGGTGTCCTGGCCAATGTTTATCCCTCAAACAACATAACAAAAACAGATTATCTGGTCATTATCACTACTGTTTGGGGGAGCTTGCTGTGCGCAAATTCGCTGTTGGAAAATGTTTCCCACATTACAACAGTGACTACACTCCAAAAGTACTTAATTGGCTGTAAAGCGCTTTGAGACATCCAGTAGCCGTGAAAGGCACTATATAAATGCAAGTCTTTCTTTCTTTCAAAATCCTGGAACTCCCTACCTAATAGCACTGTGGGAGCACCTTTGCCACACAGACTGCAGTGGTTCAAGAAGGCAGCTCACCGCCAGCTTCTTAAGGGAAACTAGGGATGGTCAATAAATGCTGGCCTTAGCAGCGATGCCCACATCCCAATAATGAATAAAATGTATCCACTCCCACGCTTCTCTCTACAACATTCTGTACCCAACCAGCATTCTGGTGCTAGTTATCAATGTCATTCTTTATATTGGAGGTGCATCAAAGTGTTGCAAAGGGTACGAGACTCCCAGTTTTCCCTCTTTTCCTATGGAATAACATCCAGCACATGGCTCCCAGGTTGAGACTGGGCACTCACTTTGCATGATATCGCAAGAGCACTGGGCTATAAACTGTAGTCTAAACTCTTCTGCTCTGTACTTTCTCCCAGCTATAATCTAATTTAGTACTGTACATTTTCAAATGTACTCTCATTTCAACTGTTTCTTCATTATAATAAACCGTTTGACTGGCTTCCAAACACGTGGGTATGGTATGGTCGAAGGGTGTTTTTGTGACTGGAAGGCTGTTTCCAGTGGGGTTCCGCAGGGCTCAGTACTAGGTCCTTTGCTTTTTGTGGTATATATATATCAATGATTTGGACTAGAATGGAGGAAGTATGATTAAGAAGTTTGCAGATGATACAAAAATTGGCCGTGTGGTTGATAATGAAGAAGAAAGCTGCAGACTGCAGGAAGATATCAATGGACTGGTCAGGT
Source organism: Squalus acanthias (assembly GCA_030390025.1). Classification (NCBI taxonomy): domain Eukaryota; kingdom Metazoa; phylum Chordata; class Chondrichthyes; order Squaliformes; family Squalidae; genus Squalus; species Squalus acanthias. The sequence continues at coordinate 78,131,039 of CM059434.1, read as the reverse complement.
GGGCAGTACAGTGGCAAATGGAATTAAAATCTGGAGAAGTGTGAGGTAATGCATTTGGGGAGGGCTAACAAGGCAAGGGAATACACTATAAATGGTAGGACACTGAAATGCAGAAGTTCAGAGGGCCCTTGGAGTGCATGTCCACAGATCCCTGAAGGTAGCAGGACAGGTAGATAAGGTGGTTAAGAAGGCATACGGGATACTTGCCTTTATTAGGCGAGGCATAGAATATAAGAGCAGGGAGGTTATGCTTGAACTGTATAAAACACTAGTTAGGCCGCAGCTAGAATACTGTGTGCAGTTCTGGTCACCACATTACAGGAAGGATGTGATTGCACTAGAGGGGGTGCAGAGGAGATTTATGAGGATGTTGCCTGGGCTGGGGAATTTTAGCTATGAGGAAAGATTGGATAGGCTGGGGTTGTTGTCTTTGGAACGAGGAGGCTGAGGGGAGACCTAATTGAGGTGTATAAAATTATATGGGGCCCAGATAGAGTGGATAGGAAGGACCTATTTCCCTTAGCAGAAGGGTCAATAACCAGGGGGCATAGATTTAAAGTAATTGGTTGGAGGTTTAGAGGGGATTTGAGGAGAAATTTTTTCACCCAGTGGGTGGTGGGGGTCTGGAACTCACTGCCTGAAAGGGTGGTAGAGGCAGAGACCCTCATCACATTTTAAAAGTACTTGGATATGCACTTGAAGTGCCGTAACCTACAAGGCTACGGACCAAGTGCTGAAAAGTGAGATTAGGGTGGGTAGCTCGTTGTTGACCGTCACGGACAAGATGGGCCCAATGGCCTCCTTCTGTGCTGTAAATTTCTATGATTCTATGGTAGCATAGCGGTTATGTTGCTGGACTAGTAATCCAGAGGCCTGGACCAATAATTCAGGGATGCGTAGTTCAAATCCCACCATGGCAGTCTATAAATTTGATTTCTGGAATAAAAAGCTAGCATCGATAATGGTGACCATGAAAATATTGGATTGTCATAAAAGATTCACGAATGCTCTTTAGGGAAGGAAACCTGCCATCCTTACCCGGTCTGGCCTATATGTGACTCCAGACCCGTGGCAACGTGTTTGACTCTTAAATGCCCTCTGAAATGGCCTAGCAAGCCAATCAGTTGTATCAAACCGCTACAAAAAAGTACAATGAGAATAAAAGCGGATGGACCACCTGGCATCGACGTAGGCACGAAAAAAGGCCAGTCGACCCTGCAAAGTCCCCTCACTAACATCTGTGCATTTGTGCCAAAACTGGCAGACCTGTCCCACAGACTAGTCAAGAAACAGCCTGACATAATAGGACTGTTTGGCTGGATTTCAAACACCAAACAAAGAATCATACCTATCAGCCAATGTCTCAGACTCCTCCATCACCATCCCTGGGTATGTCCTGTCCCACCAGTAAAGGTGGTGGCACAGTGGTATACAGTCTGGGGGGGGGGGCGCGGGGAGTCGCCCTGGAAGTCATCAACATTGACTCTGGACACATTGGCCCGAAAATTAGACCTAATACGCGAGAGTACGCACTGTGTACTCTCGCGTTTTAGGTCTCCAATTGCCGGTTTCCAGCATGCACTGCGCATGCGCGGGAAACCGGCACTTCGTGAATTAAAAAGGGGGCGGTTCCTAAGTGAACCGTGTGCGCGCTACAGGCTGCGCGCACGCAGTGCACTTAGTGCTTTGAACGCGCAGGTAAGCATGGAAGATTTTACACATAAAGAAAGGAGGCGTAAGACCCTCTTTTAACAAGGTAAGTAGTTAATTAAGTATTATTTTAAATTTTTTTCAACAGGTTTATCTTTTTTAGAGACTTTAAAGAAAGGTAAGTTTATTTTTATAACTTTTAAAAAGATTTTAAATTTTTTCAAAAATTTAATTTTTTGTTTAAAGTGGTTAATTTATTTAACTATACTTATTTTATTAATGTGATGGCTTTTATTTTTTAATTTAATTGAGGTTTAGCTGTTCTTTTGGGGGGGTATAGTATTCATAGCTTTGACAGGTCTTCCTGTCAAAACTATGAATGAAAGATGGTGTGCTGCCATTGGCTCTAACTGAATCACGTGATCCCAGAGCTCGCACGAACTAATTGCGTCTCTGGGTCACGCAAGCACTGCACAGCTGCAGCCTTGAAACTAAAGTTCGTGTGGGCCCGGAGGAAAAAGGTAGGCGCGGAGTGAGATATCGCGGGGAAGCCTTACCCCCGCGTGAACACTCAGTGTTTAATTTCTGGGCCAATGAAGTCTCATCAGGTCAAACATGGGCAAGGAAACCTCCTGCTGATTACCACCTACCGCCCTATCTTAGCTGATGAATCAGTGCTCCTCCATGTTGAACGCCTGGGTGGGGGACTTCAATGTCCATCACCACAAGTGGCTCTGTGTAGCATCACTACTGACCGAGCTGGCCGAGTCCTGAAGGACATAACTCCCAGACTGGACTTGTGGCAGGTGGTGAGAGAAACAACATGAGGGAAAAACCTACTTGACCTTGTCCTCATCAATCTACCTGTCACAAATGCATTTGTCCTTGGCAGTATTGGTAGCAGTGACCACCGCACAGACCTTGTGGAAACCAAGTCCCACCTTCACACTGAGAATACCCTCCATCGTGTTGTGTGGCACTACCACCGTGCTAAATGGGATCGATTCAGAACAGATCGAACAGCTCAAAACTGGGCATCCATGAGGTGCTGTGGGCAGCACAATTGTATTCCACCACAACCCGGCATATCCCTCACTTTACCATTACCATCAAGCCAGGCGACCAACCCTGGCTCAATGAGGAGTGTAGAAGAGCATGCCAGGAGCAGCACCAGGCGTACTTGAAAATGAGGTGCAAACCTGGTGAAGCTATTACACAGGATTACATGCATGCTAAACAGCGGAGGAAGCATGCTATAGACAGAGCTAAGCGATCCCATAGCCAACAGGCAGATCAAAGCTCTGCAGTCCTGCCACATCCAGACATGAATGATGGTGGACAATTAAGCAACTAACAGGAGAAGGAGGCTCCATGAAGATCCCCATCCTCAATGATGGCGGAGCCCAGTATGTGAGTGCAAAAGACAAGGCTGAAGCATTCACAACCATCTTCAGCCAGAAGTGTTGAGTGGATGATCCATCTCAGCCTCCTCCTGAGGTCCCCACTATCGCAGACACCAGTCTTCAGCCAATTCGATTCACTCCATGTGATATCAAGAAACAGCTGAGCGGACTGCATATAGCAAAGACTATGGCCCCCGACAACATTCCGGCTATAGAGCTGAAGACTTGTGTTCCAGAACTAGCCGGACCTCGAGCCAAGCTGTTACAACACTGACAACTACCCGACAATGTGGAAAATTGCCCAGGTATGTCTTGTCCACAAAAAGCAGGAGAAATCCAATCCGGCCAATTACCGCCCCATCAGTCTATTCTCAATCATCAGCAAAGTGATGGAAGAGGTTGTCGACAGTGCTATCAAGCGGCACCTACTCACCGATGCTCAGTTCGAGTTCCGCCAGGACCAATTGGCTGCAGACCTCATTACAGCCTTAGACCAAACATGAACAAAAGAGCTGAATTCCAGAGGTGAGGGGAGAGTGACTGCCCTTGACATCAAGGCAGCATTTGACCGAGTGTGGCACCAAAGAGACCTAATAAAATTGATGTTAATAGGGATCAAGGATAAACTCTCCACTGGCTGGAGTCATACCCAGCACAAAGGAAGATGGTTGTAGTTGAGGAGATCCTCAAGCCTAGGCCAAACCATCTTCAGCTGTTTCATCAATGACCGTCCCTCAATTATAAGGTCAGAAGTGGGGATGTTCACTGATGATTGCACAGTGTTCAGTACCATTCGCAATTCCTCAGATAGTGAAGCAGTCTGTGCCCGCATGCAGCAAGACCTGGACAACGTCCAGGCTAGGGCTGATAAATAGCAAGTAATATTCACGTCAAACAAGTGCCAAGCAATGACTATCTCCGAGAGAGTCCAACCACCTCTCCTTGACATTCAATGGCATTACCATCACAGAATCCCCCACCATCAACATCCTGGAGATTATCATTGACCAGCAGCTCAACAGTACCAGCCACATATATACTGTGGCTACAAGAGCTGTTCAGAGGCTGGGTGGTCTGCGGCAAGTGACTCACTTCCGAACTCCCCTAAGTCTTTCCACCACCTAAAATGCAGAAGTCAGGAGTGTGATGTAATACTCTCCACTTGCCTGGATGAGTGCAGCTCCAACAACACTCAAGAAGCTCAACACCATTCAAGACAAAACAGCCCACTTGATCGGCACCACCTTGAACATTTACGACCGCCACCACCGGCGCAATTCGGCTGCAGTGTGTACCATTTACAAGTTGCACTGCAGCAACTCATCAAAGCTTCTTCGGCAGCACCTCCCAAACCCGCGACCTCTACCACCTAGAAGGACATGGGCAGCAGGCGCATGAGAACACCACCATCTCCAAGTTCCCCTCCAAGTCACACACCATCCTGACTTGGAAATATATCGCCGTTCCTTCATCATTGCTGGGTCAAAATCCTGGAACTCCTTCCCTAATAGCACTGTGGGAGTACCTTCACCACACAGACTGCAGCGGATCAAGAAGGCAGCTCACCAATACCTTCTAGAGGGCAACTAGGAATGGCCAATAAATGCTGGTCTTGCCAGCGACATCCACATCCCGTGAATGAATAAATAATTTTTTTTTTTTAAATGTTACGATGTGATAAATTTGAACTCTTGGGTGACTGGGAGCCAACATAGGTCAGTAAAAACAGGCTGAGTGGGATTTGGTGTAGGATAGGATAAGGGTAACAGGGTTTTAGATGAGCTTAAGTTCATGGAGGGTGGAGCATGGGAGACCGGCCAAGAGAGCAATGAAAGAGTAAAGTCTGGAGATGACAAAGTCATCAGTGAGGGTTTCAGCGCTAGATGGGCTGAAGTAAGGGCGATGGGGAGCAATGTTATGGAGGTGGATATAAGCAGTATTTGTAATGGAAAGGATATGGGGTTAGAAGCTCAGATCAGAGTCAAATAAGACGTCAAGATTGCAAACAGTCTGGTTCAGCCTAAGACAGTGGTCATGAGTCGGGGGGGAAGAATAGGTAATAAGCATACAGAATTTGTCATGGGGGCCAAATATGATAGCTTTGGTTTTCCCAATGTTTAGCTGGAGGAAACTGTAACTCATCCAAGACTGGATGTTGGATAAGCAGTCTGACAACACAGAAGCAGTGGAGGGGTCAATAGTGGTGGTGGCGAGGCAGAGCTGGGCGTTGAAAGCGTACATGTGGAACCAGGACAAAGCAGCCCGCTTGATTGGCACCCCATTCACCGCCTTAAACATCCACTCCCTCCACCACCGGCATACCGTGGCTGCAGTGTTTACCATCTACAAGATGCACTGCAGCAACTCGCCAAGACTTCTTCGACAGCACCTGCCAAACCCGTGACCTCTACCACCTAGAAGGACAAGGGCAGCAGGCACATGGGAACACCACCACATTCAAGTTCCCCTCCAAGTCACACACCATCCTGATTTGGAAATATATCGCTGTTACTTCATCATCGCTGGGTCAAAATCCTGGAACTCCCTCCCTAACAGCATTGTGGGAGTACCTTCATCACATGGACTGCAGCGGTTCAAGAAGACAGCTCACCAGCACCTTCTCAAGGCCAGTTAGGGGTGGGCAATAAATGCTGGCCTTGGCAGCGATGCTCACATACCAAGAACGAATAAAAAAAAAGCTGACTCCATGTCTGCAGATGATGTCGCTAAAGGGTAGCATGTCAGCCGTGGCTCAGTTGGTAGCACTCTCACCTTTTAATCAGAAGGTTGTGGGTTCAGGTCGCACTTCAGAGACTTGAGCACAAAAATCTAGGCTAGCACTCCAGTGCAGTACTGAAGGAGTGCTGCACTGTCAGGGGTGCCGTATTTCAGACGAGACGTTAAACCGAGGCCCTGTCTGCTCTCTCAGGTGGATGTAAAAGATTCTATGGTACTATTTTGAAGAAGAGCAGGGGAGTTATCCCCGGTGTCCTGGCCAATATTTTATTCCTCAATCAACATCACTAAAACAGATTATCTGGTCATCATCACTTTGCTATTTGTGGGACCTTGCTGTGCACAAATTGGCTGTCAATTTCCCTACATTACAACAGTGACTACACTTCAAAAGTACTTCATTGACTGTAAAGCACTTTGAGACGTCCTGAGGTCGTGGAAGGCACTATATAAATGTAAGACTTTCTTTTCTTTTATGTAGATGTGGCAGAGAGGGCTAAAGATAGATCCTTGGGGGATTCTGGAGGTAACCTTACAGGGAGCAGGAATAGAAACCATTGCTGAAGATGCTCAGGAATTTCTGGATCTGGAGAGAATATGGGATTAGAAGCTGAGATCAGGGTCAAATAGGACGTCAAGGTTGTGAACAGTCTGGTTCAGCCTAAGACAGTGGTCAGGGAGTGGGGGGGAATAGGTGACAAGCATACAGAGCTTGTCCCGGGTGCCAAATGATAGTTTTGGTCTTCCCAATGTTTAGCTGGAGGAAATTTGACTGGACAGGCAAGGGTGGAACCAAGCAAGAGCAGGACAATGGAGGAGAGGCATTAAAGGAGGATTGTGTGGTCGACCATGTCAAAGGCTGTAGAGGTCAAGGAGGATGAGGAGAGATAATGCACCACCATCACAGTCACAGAGGATGCCATTTGTGACTTTGATTAGGGTTGTTTCAGTTCTGTGGCAGGGGCAGAAACCTGATTGAAGAGATTCAAACAGGGAGTTGTGGGAAAGATTGGCACAGACATGAGAGGCGATAACTATTGGACATCTTTGAGAATTGTATGTTGGATACCTTGGAGAGTTGAAGGCTAAAATCGAATTTCCCTGTATCTTGAAGAACAGGCTTTCCAAGATGGACAGGACAACAGTGGGGTGCCATGAAAAGAAAACATGGCTTATCTTCTGCTTTTAATGTCTACAAGAAAGACTTGAGCCAGGACATAAGTGATTGGGACGACATGATTCATGAGTATAACTTTAGTGGCTAGTGTGAAAAAAAACATAGGCAGAAGGGTCCATTAACTATAGTATAGAAAGATAAGCTGTTCATAAAACTACTCCTCAAAGGATTCGAGAACAGTTAAGTCAGGAAGTCTTGTTCAAGAACAGTTAAGTCAGGAAGTATCTTGGAAGTAAACAACTACAACTATTTACATGAATAGACTGTTTTCAAAGGATTCGGGAACAGATACATCATGAGGTCTTATCTGTGACATGAGCCTTTCATGTAGGCAAACTAAGGTGTATAAAGGAGCTAGGTTTTCAACAGTTATTTGGAGGGTTCTAAAGATAGATAGAGAAACCAAAAAGCTACTCGCTGTGTACAGTATAGATTGATCACCTGTGCTATATTTGAATAAAGTCTGTTCCGTATATTCCACCATAAGGCTTACTCGAAGTGTGTCATTGTGAACCATAAAAGGAAGGAAGTTGATTAACAGTTGATCCTTACAATAACACGTTCAAGGACTTTGGAAAGAAAAGGGACAATGGAGATAGGGCGGTAGTTTGCAAGGACAAAGGAGTCGTGGATGGATTTTTTGAGGAGCGTGATGGTAGCAGTTTTTAAAGGGAGCAGAACTGTACCATGTAAGTATTAAGTGCATAGCAAATACATCATTTCTAAAGGAGTCATAAGCATGATTATACCTTAAAAAAAAAGGTTGATAAGATGCAGCAATCAAGTCTGAATCTGAAGTCCGATGATGTAATAAACCTAAGTCACAAGCACAGCACATTAATAATACAACAAACTGTGAGTTATGGAGAATTGTTAATATCAGTTAGTGCAAGATGCCAATAACTGTTGTCAAGAAATGGTATACCAGGAGAGGTGCTCAGGGATAATTGAGAAGTTTATATTATAGGTTAAATTGCAGGGGGTTAGTTCCTTTAAATGAATACAACCAATGTTATCATAGTACATTTTCTGTGTTGTCTGCACTATCAAAACTGAAAAGCAAGCAAACAACTAAAACAAAAGGATTATCTTTAATTATGTGTTGATAACTTGAAGCTGCATGAATAAAAAGATTATGTAGAAAAAGTAAACTTGATGGCTGAGATTTCCCAGATGTGTCTGTCCCGCTCAGTAAAGACACAGGGGCTTATTTTCTTTGATCCTGTGGCTGATAACATGATGTACTAAAATGCATGAAACAAGATTATCACTAAAATTATTCTACTCCACACATTAAAAATACAATGTTACTTCCTTAACATTGCTCTCCTCCGCCCTTACTTCAGCCCTCTTGAAATACTGCTGGAAATACTCAGCAGGTCAGGCAGCATCTGCTGAGTATGTCCAGCATTTTTGTTTACATTTCAGATTTCCAGCATCCACAGTATTCTGCCTCTTTTTTATAATGGTTGCTGACAATTGATTTTTTTGCGATGACTGGCCAGAGAGAAGGACTAAAGGTAAACAGTGAGGTATGCTAACCCGTATCACAAAGGTGCAGTTAATGGGTCTAACAGCCAATGAATAGTTTTGTTTACAAGAAAGCTGCGTTTGTTGGCAACAACGCATTGACTAGTGCAGAGCTGCACAGACAGCGGAAGGAAGTGAGATGTAATGAGGCTGGGGCCTCCAAATCCCAGCCACTTCTTTGCCATCGGTAGTGGTAGGCTGGCCAGCTAACTCTGCGGGTCGGTTACTCAAAAATCAAAATTGACCCCCGTGTGTGGTAAATGTATGGGACAGACTGCCCAAGGAGAAAGTGTAGGTAAATAGCATCAGCAAATAGATTTTTGATTAAAGAAGTGCTAAAGAGGGATAAGCGTTAGTGTACAGTTAAACTTTGGGACTGTCCAAATGGATCGCATGTTCTGGGGAATTAATTTGGAGCCCAGTAAGCATATCTAGAACCTCCATCTCATTAATGTCAAAGTCTGTAAATATACTTGGGCTATCTCTATTGGTGGAAAGCAGGTACCATAGCCTTGTTTTATGAATAATTAAATTGTACGCATCTGTTAGAAATTCTAGTGCAATTTAAGGAAAGTCACTGCACACACAGATTAATTAGCTAGTTATTCCAGTTTCCAAATATTTACACAACAATTTGTTAAATAGCCTACAGGCAATTTGTAGCATTATCATTACATCCTGCAACATAATAAAATAAAAAGGTAGGAGAATTTTTAAAATCTATCAACACTAAACATCAGAATGGAAGAACATCTCATGAGATGGGTTTACAAAATGAAGGTAAAGCATTGTGTAGAGGTCAGTGAGCCCACATCATTTTTGCTCAACAAAAAATTATGCAGAGCGCAAGGCCCTCCCCATCTGAATTCCCGATCTTCTCCCCGGTCACATGCAACTCTACCTGGTGTGCTAATTTGTAAACTCTACCTTGACATTCCAACAGGAAACAAAAAGCAACTTTTTTCTTATGCACTATAGAATAATGTATTACTTGTTGGCTGGTGGTACTTACTGAGCTATTTTCGCAGTTAAGACTCCAGCCTGTAAACAACCCCAAATACCAGCTCGATCTAGCAAGGCTTCACTGTAATCTATGGAATGTTTCAATGAGATTCTGCTGCTGCTTTCCAAGTGTTGCCAGTTATTTACAAAGTCGGTCATGGTTAATGCTGCATCAATTGCTTGGCTCCAACATTTACAAGCTGCTCTGTAAAATAAAGTTATTTTTATAATAGGTAATTAATACTTTTATTGGCATAAACATCAGGCTTCCCAACCCTCACGCTTTGGGCGGGAGTCTACTGGAATGGGCGATTAGTCTCCCGAGCGCTGCTGTTGACGACTCGGGAGAAACAGTCCTTGTTTGCGCGGTTTGTGCATGCGCAGTACCCCGGGTGTCGTGACATGCCACCAACTGCATTGTCTGGGCCCTGCTGGTCCCCCCGCTATACAGAAACACCGCATCACTGCTGGTTGTGAGAATGGCGGCATCGAGGCCGACAAAAATCGCCTGGAAACTCCGTGAGTCCTGAGAGAGCAACTGAGGGAGGGAGAAAGAGCGACACAAACTGGGGAGAGAGAGAGAGCAACACAAACTGGGGGAGAGAGAGAGAGAACAACACAAACTGGGGGAGAGAGAGAGAGAGAAACACAAACTGGGGAGAGAGAGAGAGAAACACAAACTGGGGGGGAGAGAGAGAGAACAACACAGACTGGGGGAGAGAGAGAGAGAGAGAGAGCAACACAAACTGGGGGAAAGAGAGAGAGAGAGAAACACAAACTGGGGGGAAAGAGAGAGAGAGAGAGAGAAACACAAACTGGGAGAGAGAGAGAGAGAGAGAAACACAAACTGGGGGGGAGAGAGAGAGAGAGAGAAACACAAACTGGGGGAGGGAGAGAGAGAGAGAGAAACACAAACTGGGAGAGAGAGAGAGTGAGAAACAAACTGGGGGAGAGAGAGAGAGAGAGAGAAACACAAACTGGGGGAGGGAGAGAGAGAGAGAGAAACACAAACTGGGAGAGAGAGAGAGTGAGAAACACAAACTGGGGGAGAGAGAGAGAGAACAACACAAACTGGGGGAGAGAGAGAGAGAGAGAGAACAACACAAACTGGGGGAGAGAGAGAGAGAGAGCAACACAAACTGGGGGGAAAGAGAGAGAGAGAGAAACACAAACTGGGGGGAAAGAGAGAGAGAGAGAAACACAATCTGGGAGAGAGAGAGAGAAACACAAACTGGGGGGGAGAGAGAGAGAGAGAAACACAAACTGGGGGAGAGAGAGAGAGAACAACACAAACTGGGGGAGAGAGAGAGAGAGAGAGAAACACAAACTGGGGGAGGGAGAGAGAGAGAGAGAAACACAAACTGGGAGAGAGAGAGAGTGAGAAACACAAACTGGGGGAGAGAGAGAGAGAGAGAGAGAAACACAAACTGGGGGAGGGAGAGAGAGAGAGAGAAACACAAACTGGGAGAGAGAGAGAGTGAGAAACACAAACTGGGGGAGAGAGAGAGAGAACAACACAAACTGGGGGAGAGAGAGAGAGAGAGAAACAAACTGGGGGGGAGAGAGAGAGAACAACACAAACTGGGGGA